>JASDQU010735665.1:584305-606237 GCA_032191745.1 Picea mariana
TTCCTTCCTCTCCCTCCCACACACTTGCACACAAATTTTTTATCCCCCTCTATGTCTTCCTCTCTCTCTATCCCTCCCACTCTCTCTCACACACACTTTCTCTCATCCCCTCTCACACGCACACATTCTCTCTCTACCCCCATCCTCCCTCTATATCTCCCCCTCCCTCCCAATATCTCTCCTCTTTTTATATCCTAAATATTTTATCTCTTTCTCTCTCTAATTTTTGTTATTCTCACTCTCACTATATCCTCCTCCTTGCAACGCCCCATTCATCGCATCTATAAGCGAAGAAAAAGTGCATTTTTTTATTTTTTTTTAGGCAGGAAGGCAATGACGACAACAGTTGAACCACACAACTAATGATGAATGCAAGAGTGCAGTCCAGTCAACAGACAACTATGACTCCACACACTAGCACAATAGAAACTGGGTGAACATATGTAGAACAACAAGGAGAACGACTACCTGCTCGATGCAAATAGGACCTCGCCTAAAAGCTAAGGGATAACATCCCCCTCCCGACACAAAATAATTGAGGAACAATGACTAGAACCTCAAGGCACGCGAACCCAATGCATGAAGGTATTCAACCCATACACCAAAGAAAAACTTACAATGCTCTACAACACTCACATGAAATGCACTGACTCCGGCCAAGTTATCATTGGCTGCTATCCAATAGGGTGTGCCATGATCCCCTCATTAGGAATAATGACATCCCCAGGTGATAGATGTGTCGATAAAATTGGTGCAACACAACCTAATGGGACCAAGGACTCAATAAAATCCAATGCGCTAGGAGGCAAAACAACTAACAAGAAGACTATGCCCACACCCCAAGCAACTGGTCGACCAGACTCCAGATGACGCTACTGAAAAATGCACAACAATTATACGGCTTCTCCAACAACCCAAACCATTAATCAATTCTAAATTATTCGATAATTACAATTCTAGTTTAATGTTAATTACAATCTAATTTAGCAATTCTAATTTACCATTTAGTCAATACTCACCAGTCTAATTTAATCATTAATTACAATCTAATTGAGAAATTCTAAATTAATCCATAATTACAATCTAATTGAGAAATTCTAAATTAATCCATAATTACAATCTAAATTAGCAATTAACATTAAAAACAACATTAATAATATCATTGTAGAATTCTACAAGTATAACTCTTATTAACAAATTAAATTACAACATACCTTCTAGATATATTAACTGTACTAAATTTACAAGTTGTCTTTTAACCTTAAAAATAAACTCTTGAGAATGACAAGGCCTTTAAAGAAGGCTATTTTCATGTGGTTTTGTGGATTATAAATAATCGTCATTTCGACACTACTCAACACAATTTTATTGCTATCTTTCTATTTATAATAAATATCATATCAATCTATTCAATGCAAATTCAATGCTATCTTGTTGTTCCTGAATAAATGTCATGTCAAGCTAATCAATGCAAATTTCATGTTAATTGCTAGTTATAATTAATTTCCACCTCGATGTTATTTAATGAAACTTAATGCTACCTTGTTGTTCATAATAAATGTCATTCAAAGTCGTTCCATGTAGTTGATGATTTTGGCTATTTAAAAACATTTGTTAATCAATGCTAATCCAACCATTTGTGGTCTATCTATTAACTATAGTTGAGTCAAATTATCACTGAAATGTTGGGGGAAATAACTCTATACAACTGAATAATCACAATCATAAATTGGTAAAAGAGTTGGCTACCATAATGAAAATTGCTATCATAAAATCTCCATGTGCATTAGTTGTCATAAGTAAAGAATAAAATAATTATATTGACTATTCAACATCTTCTTACTTATTTGCAACTAGGATTCTAGTTGTTATGTCCCTAATTAATATCGTAGTCAAAGGTAATAAAATGCATCAACTAAATCATTGTGTTTGATACAAGTTCATTGTCCAGAATGTTGAAACACGGCTATTTAAAAATTATGTGTTATTTAAGGTTTTAAAAAATGTAGTGAGAATTATAGATAATCACTTGTCTAAACATCTATTGAATCATAAACAATAAATATGTTGGGACCACAGACCATAATGGATGTTGAAACTGCTGACTGGGTGAAGTTGAATACGCAGGCGATACAGAGTCTAAGATCATTGTCATTTAATATCTCACTAAATGCTCTCTCATAATGTCTTGCAGTCCTTTAAAGTAAGAACGAAATAATTGTCTACAATGAAAGATACACTCTGTCCACTTAAACAGAATGAACCTAATGATAACTATAAAAAAATGTTGTCTTGCAATGAGGAAACAATAAGAGATAACCGAAAGGGAAACAATTGTAGGCTATATACAAATATCAATGCAGTCATAAAGGTAAACAAAAACACCCACCAATACGCCCCCATTAACCAGTAAGGTGCATGAAATTCATGGAGGAGAAAAAAAACATGCCAGATATATAAATTTGTAGGGAAAAATTCGCCCCCCCAAAAAATGGATTGTAGTCCTAAAATGGCCAAAATCATCAGTTAAACACAAGCAACGATTATGGTCTTTAAAAGTGGAAAAGTTACCCTATAAATAAAAATGAAATGCACTCTTAAGAAGTGGAAAAATCACCAGATACACAAGCTACGATTGTTGTCTTAAAGAGTGGAAAAATCGCCAGATACACAAGAAACCATTGTTTTCTTAAGGAGTGGAAAAATCACCAGATACATAAGCAACCATGTTGTCTTAAGGAGTGGAAAAATTGCCAGATACAAAAGAAACCATGATGTCTTAAGGAGTGGAAAAATCGCCAGAAAATATAAACGACTTGCAAAGAATAAAGACAAAAAAATAAATACACAGAGTTAAATAGTCAGGAAGGTATTACCAAGCAGAGTTAAATTATCCAACAATATATAAAAACACGTAGTTAGAATTTCGTGGTTGAGGGTGTTGAAATAAAAATAACACTAAACATATTTTTCAGATGCTGAGAAAGATTAGGACACAGAGGTGATATAACCTCCAGAGCCCAAAACAAGATGGAGATCAAGGTGCGGAGATAAGAAGGGGTAAACCACTGGGAAACTCATCCTTCACTCATCATCCATGCACATAAAAGAAGGGAATTAGAATTTATAGTTTGTTGTGCACGGAAGTGACGACTGTCGATTCGGCTCCAACGAAGTAGGTATGAGGATGAAAAGAACAACTCTTCACAACAATCACCAAAACCCAAAGACAATACAACATGTAGGGATCGAAAGCCGAGGGAAATGATCAACAATGATCTTAAGGATATGGGGAAATTAAGTTATCAATTAAAATGAAAAGTCAACATTTTCTTTACCCAATTAAAAATACAGAAATGAAAGTGTAATGTATAATAAGAATCTACCATGAAGAATCAAGTAAGCTTACTGTAACCCAAGTCATACACTCTGATTTGTTATCATGTGCGCTCCGTGCAGCTCCCATTTTTCGACCGATGAGACTCCATCAGTACCTCCCAACCAATGTTAGGGATGCTCTTCTCCCTCCTTAGCCCCCTAAGAAAAAAAGGGCCCATGCACACTAAAACATAGATCAGTTATCTCCCATATCACCTCGCAAGGCTGAGATACCACTTCTCACCGAGATGGGTATCCCAACTCCCACAAGCTAAGTGAGTCAAGTCAAAATTTATGTAGCATAATGTTATGCATAACAGAACAGATCCATTATCCACCTCCTCCCTCCTTTATATAGAATTTCTAATTCATTTACTTTCCCAAAATCCCATTTAATTTATTGTTAAATAATTTAATTCATAAAAATCTTCCCCGTACATGTGTCATCCATCCCCTTCATTGCACCATAAATTAATTTCATTAATTAATTAATTCCTCCTATTTACCGCACCCACCTAAAAGTATTTCTAGAATCTCTCCTAGGTGTCTCCATATTCCCTTACACATTTTAATGACTTACCCCCTTACTAATTTTCTTGTTGAGTTTAATTTAGAAATTTATTAAATGCTAGATACCTTACTAAGTTAGTCTTTCTTCTTTTTCCTTGTGTTTCCCCTTTCTTTTTATGTTTCCTAATTCTTTTAAATTTCCCTCTTTCCCTTTTCATTTAAAACTCAACTTTGGAGGTGTAGAAAATTACCTTTTTCCCCTTTTCCTTTTTAATTGATAAATTTTTAATTATCATATGTAACAAAACAATTATTTCCCCTTTTTGCCCCTTTTTAAATTTTATCCCCCAAAAGATTTTTATAAATTAATTGAATTTCTTACGCCCTTCTCGTCACATGATTAATGATGATTATCATTATTATTTTTTTATTTTTATTTTTATTTTTATAACAAGTATCACTTAGCCTGGCGACATTTTATTAGGGAAAATGTTTTAAATATTTCTCATCACATTATTCATTCTAAGGCCATAGGTTTATTCATTTATTATTTAACAATGCGACGTTCCCTTCAGGACACACTAGGTGCTCCAAGGGTATGACTGGCCTCATTTTGTTTTTCTTGCATGACGTGCCCTTCAGGATGCACTACGTGCTCCAAGGGTGCCACTTGCAATACTCCGCTAGGTGATCTTGTGGGAGACTAAGGGCCTCTAAGGAATAAGGCCCCTGCCTTATTGCGTGCCCCTTAGCATCATCGTGAGTAACTATCACAGTCGGCCCTCACAACATCGTGGGTCTTCTTGAACTAGGTAATCGTTAACCTACAGTTTGAGCCACGACAAGAGTGCTAGTAGGCTGTGGAAGGGTTTTTGTTATCGTCTCTGGTTATCGTGTGTGACCCCTCTTCTCCACATGTGAGTCTGGTTGGCAAGATGTTGTCAGCCCGCATCATCAATGAATCGTGTCAGAATAAAATCCATAATCATAACATTTAATCAGATGCACATAGGTCATATATACAACAATCAAACCCCAATTGTCCACTCCCTGACTTGTTCCAGAGTCCAAGGGGTTTCATCGATGCCTCTGCATCCTCAAGGTCGAAAATCCTGAACACTGAGTAAAACTGAGTCAATAGAACATGTCTATGTCAATCTAGCAAAATAACATGTCATCAATCCACAACGCCTCATAATAATAATCAAATGCCCAATAGTATAATAATCTGGATCACTTGCAAGAAAGTGTCCTCAAAGAATAAGTTCACTCAGTGCATGCAAGAGCACGATGTTACATACACCCCCTCTTGGTCTAAACTTTGTCCCGAAGTTTCACAAGATATAAGTGCCAAAATAATGTCTATCAGAGTATCATAATTCTATCTATCAAACAAAATTGGACACTGCTAACACATATCATAGCTGTCGAATGCGATAATAAAATATGCAGACTGACTCAGTCATGACCACCCCCTCATCCGATACCTGCAAGGAACTCATGTCAATAACATGTGTAGGGTCACCAATATAATATCTCAAAAAAGATAAGTGAAAAACATCATCCATACACCTCAAAGAATCAGGATAGGCCAGTCGATAGACCATCGACCCCTTCCTCTCCACAATCTATAAAGGTCCCACAAACCTAGGAGAGAGTTTAGCTCCCTTTCGAAAATTGATCGAACTCTTATGCGGTTTTAACCGTAATAAGAATCGATCACCAACCTCATAACTACGATCGACATGGTGCGCATCGACATAACTCTTCTCCCGATCCTGCGCTTATTTAATCCTTTTTCTTATTGTTTGCATTTTCTCTTCCATTTCTTGGATCGTTTCTGGTCCCACTAGAACCCTATCCTCAATCCGATCCCAACTCAAAGGTGTCTGACACGGTCACCCATGAAGAAACTCGAAAGGCACCATCTTAATGGTGCTTTGGTAACTGTTGTTATAAGCGAATTATACCAGTGGCAAGAATTCTTCCCAACACTTTTGTTGGTCCATCACGTGCATGTGCAACATGTCCTCCAAGGAATGGTTCCTTCATTCGGTATTCTCATAAGTCTCCGGGTGATACACAGTACTAAAGTTAAGTTGTGTTCCCAAGGACTCTTGGAAACTAGTCCAAAATCGTCCAGTAAACACTGATCCTCGATCGGATATAATCCTCTTAGGCACACCATCCAGCCTCACAATATCACTGATGAAAAATCTAGCTATGTTAGGTGCCTGATACGTCATACACACAGGAATAAAATGAGCACTCTTTGTTAGAGTGTCTACTACTACAAAAATCAAGTCGTGTCTCCTTGTCGTCAGTGGAAATCCAACAATAAAATCCATTGAAATAACCTCCCATTTTGATTCTGAAATAACGTGTAGCTTTAGTAATTCTGATGGATGTCTATGTTCGGCCTTTACCTGCTGACATTCTAGACATCTGGCCACATAGTTGACTATTTCTACCTTCATTCCTTTCTAGAAGAATAAGGGTTTAAGGGTTACCCTCATCTTCGTGACTATCGAGTGAGCCATGTATACTTCTCTATGAGCCTCGTTTAGGATCAAGCTCCTCAACTCATTGTTCGTTGGTACATAAATCCGATTTTTAAACCTAAATAATCCATCATCATCAAGTGTAAATCCTTCATATATTGGTACCATCATTGTGTTTTGTCCAATAAAATCCTTGACCTCTTTGTACTAGTCATCGTCATGCTATAGAGTTAGAATATTTTCACGTAGATTCATCTGAAGAGGCAACACCAAAAAGATGTGTGGTCTATGACTCAATGCTTCTGCCACTCGGTTCACTATTCGTCTTATGTAAGAAATCTTGAAATCATATTCGCTAAGAAGATCCGACCAATGTCATTGTCGCACGTTCAGTGCGCTCTACGTAAAGATGTGTTGTACTCCATAGTAGTCCATATTTAGTTCAATTTCTGTCCAACATGTAGTGTCTCCAAACCTTCAAGGCATAAAAAATGGCTAACAACTCCAAATCGTGTGTCGCATAGTTCTCCTCATGCCTTCTCAGTTTCCTCGAGATGTAAGTGATCACCTGACCGTCTTGCATCAAGACTCTGCCTAAGACTTCCTTGGATGAGTTAGTCCATAACAAGAAGTCCATGTCCATGTCAAGATCCTTTAGTATTGGTTTCATGGTCAAAATCTCTTTGATCCTCCAAGAAGACTCCACGCATTTCTCGGTCCAAAAAAACTTCTTGTTATTCTTCTAAAACTCCATGATCGGATTTGCTATCTTTGAAAATCCCTCGACCAACCGTCGATAGTATCCTGCTAAACCCATGAAGCTACGCACTTGTAGGACATTCATAGGTGCATTCCATTCCATAATAGCCTTGACCTTTGCTGGATCTAGGGCAATACCTTCGGCCACGTGTGTCCCCATGGGGTCGACATCCAATAAGGCGTTCTTGCTATCATTTCAGTCCATAGTTTCAGGTCTATCGTAAACTCCAATTCCCTCTCCTACGACATTCTACGTAAATCCTCTAGAAACATGTCGGCACACTCTCTCACAACCGGAAGGTGTTCTAGACCTTCCGCTACTCCCCTTTCGTTTAACTCAAGGTTCGCATAAAGCTTACACCCCTTGTGCATGCTCTTTCATAGTTGCAAAGAAGACATGAACCTCAGGGAAACTCCCAGGTTCAAAGCTACAATCACGCGCCTTTGTCCCTCATCATCAACCAAGCTCAATCGTTTTGTCTTACAGTTGAGTATCGCCTTATGCGATTCCAACTAGTCCATATCAATCACGACGTCATAAGATCCTAAGATTGTGACGTACAAGTTGGCCCTGGTGACAAAATATCCTAGGTTAAGGGTACATCCCATAACCTTTCCTCCAACCTTCTGTTTATTTCCCGAAGCCATCTCTATGAAGCTAAACTCATCTTGTTAGACTGCCTTTACCTTAATCCTTTTTAGCGCTGCACCATAAATGAAACTCTCGGTAGCACCGAGATATACAAAAATACTAAGGGTCTGGTCAACAACGATACCTAACGTCTCGAGAACAGTCGATTGGTGATCTGCCTGGCGATTATTCACTCCTGCATGAATCCAATGGGCCTTGCCCAAATCTCCCATGGTATTGAGTCCGACTGATCTAGATGATCTAGTCCTATCCACTGGGATGTCTTGATGGTAGTGTGGCTCCCCACACATCCAACAACCCTTCTTCGTTCTAGTACTCATGGTACCCAAAGTAGAAGATGATGACCCACCAGCTTGGAATCCTAGTCTATTCTGCTGAACAGGCCTAAACTACTCTTGTTGTAGTCAACTCTACTGCTAATGTTGTGGTCCTCGATAAGGTGTTCGTTGTTGAGGCATCGGTTGTTGAGGTGTAGTGAAAGTGGATCCTCTCTGGAAGCCATGATATCCAGGCGTATGTTTGCATGGTGTCTAATGTTGCTAGGCACTAGATGACACTTGCCCTTTTAGTCTTGTTGGAGTCCTCTTCTGACCCCGATTGATAAGCTCCTCCTCTTATATGAGGGTATTTTGGACGACATCATGAAAGGTCTAAGGCATCAAAATCCTATCATTTGCACGTATGATTCCATTAAGGTCGAACATGAACCTATTGACCTTAAGTTTCTCAGTATTAATATGTAGAGCATATCAAAGAAATTCCATAAAATGGGCCTCGTACTCGGGCACTATATGGTTGCCTTGTCGTAAGGCGTTGAACTCATTGAGTTGACACTCAATGAATTTCTCTGATAGGTACCTCTCTCGGAACCATTCCTCGAATAGTTCCCATGACACATCTTCGACGACCATGTTCAGTTATGGAACGAGTGTCTTCCATCATAGAATAACGCTCCCCTTCAATTGAAATACCACCATGTGTACCTTCATGTTAGAGGTATAGTCGCGAACTGCAAAGAATATCGCCATATTCTCCAACCATGCCTCAACAGCTGTGTCGTCTGGGGCATAAAAGAACATGGGAAATTTGACCTTCTTGACTTCGCGGTGAATGCTACTAGTACAAACCAGAGCACGCAGTGGACTCTCGGGGGGTGTTGGTGCCTTGGCCTCATCTCTTTCCAAATGGTTGATCAGTGCCTCAGACATTCGCTGGAAAGACCTCATGAACCCATCCACATCACCCACTGCTATCTTCTCCTTCTTGACAACCTGTTCGTCTCCCTGGGGGTTAGACCCCTCAGGCGTGGATGCTACTGGAGGCATTGCAGCTACTCCCCTAGCACCTCGTCATCTGCTTCCGCGACATCCTCTAACCATGATTACCTACATGAATACAAGTCAACTTAATTAGCAACATTATAATCAAATATCATATCAACGAAATTCGTAGTGATCCCAAGTTGCGACTTGAACTTGCTCTAATACCATATGTAATGACCCCATTCATCACGTCTATAAGCGAAGAAAAAGTGCATTTTTTTTTTCTTTAGGTAGGAAGGAAATCATGACAATAGTTGAACCACACAACTAATGACGAATGCAAGCACGTAGTCCAGCCAACAAAAAACTATGACTCCACACACTGGCACAAGAGCAACTTGGCGAACGTGCATAGAACAACAAGGGGAACAACTACCCTCTCTACACAAATAGGACCATGCCTACAAGCTAAAGGACAACATCCCCCTCCTGACACAATGACCTTGATGATGAATTACTAGAACCTGAAGGCGCGTGAACCCAATGCATGAAGGTGTTCAACCCGTGCGCCAAAGGAAAAATTACAATGCTCAACAACACTCACACAGAAGGCACCGACTCGGACTAAGTTATCATTCTCCGCTATCCAATAAAGTGTGCCATGATCCCCTCATCAAGAATCATTCCATCCCCAGGTGATAGATGCATCAATAACCTTGGCACAACACAACCTAACGGGACCAAGGAATCAAGAAAATCCAGCGCGCTAGGAGGTGAAACAACTGACAAGAAGACTACACCCACACCCCAAGCAACCAGTTGACCATAATCTAGATTATGTTACTCAAAAATACGCAACAATTACACAATTTCGCCAACAACCCAAACCATTAATCAAGTCTAAATTAGTCGATAATTACAATTCTAGTTTAACGTTAATTACAATCTAATTTAGCAAGTCTAATTTACGATTTAGTCAATACTCATCAATCTAATTTAATCATTAAGTACAATCTAACTTAGAAATTAACATTCTAAACAACATTAATAATATCATTGTAGAATGCTACAAGTATAACTCTTATTAACAAATTAAATTACAACATGCCTTCTAGATATATTAACCATACTAAATTAACAAGTTGTCTATTAACCTTAAGAAGAAACTGCTGAGAATGACAAGGCCTTTAAAGAGGGATATTTTCATGCGGTTTTGTGGATTATAAATATTTGTCATTTTGACGGTACTCGACGCAATTTTATTCTATCTTGTTCTTTATAATAAATATCATATCAATCTATTCAATGAAAATTCAATGCTATCTTGTTGTTCCTGAATAAATCTCATGTCAAGCTAATCAATGCACATTTGATGTTAATTGATAGTTATAATTAATTTCCACCTCGATGCTAGTTAATGAAACTTAATGCTACCTTTCTCTTCATAATAAATGTCATTCAGAGTTGTTCCATGTAGTTGATGATTTTAGCTATTTAAAAAAAATTATTAATCAATGCTAATCCAACCATTTGCGGTCTATCTGTTAACTATAGTTGAGTAAAATTATCACTGAGACACTGGGGGAAATAACTCTATATAACTCAATAATCACAATCATAAAATGGTAAAAGAGCTGGCAACCATAATGAAAATTGTTATCATAAAATCTCCATGTGCATTAGATGTCATAAGTAAAGAATAAAATAATTATATTGACTTTCCAACACTTGCTTACTTATTTGCAACCATGATTCTAATTGTTACGCCCCTAATTAATCTCACATTCCAAGGTAATAAAATGCATCAAGTAAATCGTTGTGGTTGATACAAGTTCATTGTCCAGAATGTTGAAACGTAGTTATTTAAAAATTCCCTATTATTTAAGTTTTAAAAAAATGCAATTAAAGTTATAGATAACCATTTGTCTAAACACCTGTTGAATCACAGACCATAAATATGCTAGGACCAGAGACCATAATGAATTTTGAAACCGTTGACAGGGTGAAGTTGAATACACATACTATACAGAGGCTAAGATCGTTGTCTTTTAATCTCTCACTAAATGCTCTCTCATAATGTCGTGTATTCCTTTAAAGTAATAAGGAAATAGTTGTCTACAATGAAAGGTATGCTCTGTCCACTTAAACAGAATTAACCTAATGATAATTGTAAAAAATCATTGTCTTGCAACCAGGAAACAATAAGAGATAACCGAAAGGGAAACAATCACAGGCAATATAAGAATATCAACGCAGTCATAAAG
The DNA here is from genome assembly GCA_032191745.1 of Picea mariana. Classification (NCBI taxonomy): domain Eukaryota; kingdom Viridiplantae; phylum Streptophyta; class Pinopsida; order Pinales; family Pinaceae; genus Picea; species Picea mariana. The sequence goes on from JASDQU010735665.1 coordinate 595,632, forward strand.
GTAAACAAAAATGCCCACCAATATGCCCCCATTAACCGGTAAGGCACAAGAAATTCATGGAGGAGAAAAAAAACATGCCAGATATAGAAATTCGCATGGAAAAATTCGCCCCGCAAAAAAACGGATTGTAGTCTTAAAATGGCCAAAATCGCAAGGTAAACACAAGAAACGATTCTGGTATTTAAGAGTGGTAAAAACGTCCTATAAATAAAAACAAAATGCAGTCTGAAGAAGTAGAAAAATTGCAAAATACAGAAGCTATGATTAATCTCTTAAAGAGTGAAAAACTATCCAGATACACAAGCAACCATTGCTATCTTAAGGAGTCGAAAAATATCTATATACATGAGCAACCATGCTTTCTTTAGGAGTGGAAAAATCTCTATATACAAAAGCAACCATGTTATATTAAGGAGTGGAAAAATCGCAAGAAAATATAAACAAATTGTATAGAATAAGGCCAAAAAAAAAAAAAACACAGAGTTAAATAGCGAGGAAGGTATTACCAAGCAAAGTTAAATTATCCAGCAATATATAAAAACGCAGAGTTAGAATTTTGTGGTTGACGGTGTTGAAATGCCGAGAACACTAAACACAATTTTTGAATGCCGAGAATGATTAGGATGCAGAGGTGATATAACATGCAGAGACCAAAACGAGGTGTAGATCAAGGCACGAAGATAAGAAGGGGTAAATCGCTAGGAAACTCATCCTTCGCTCATCATCCATTTATAGAAAAGTAGGGCATTAGAATCTATAGGTCTCTCTGCATCGAAATGATGACTGTCGATTCGGCTCCTGGCCGACTGCTCAAGCGTGGAATGACGAACTAGGGATGAGGACAAAAAGCACAACTCTTTACAAAAATAAACAAAACCTAAGGAGAGTCACAACATGCAGGGATGGAAATACAAGGGAAACAATCAACAATGACCTTAAGTCTATGGGGAAATTAAGTTACCAATTAAAATTCTAAGTCAACATTCTATTTGCATAATTAAAAATACATAATTGAAAGTGTAAGGTATAAAAAGAATCTACCATGCATAATCATGTAAGCATATCGTATCCCAAGTCGTCCTCTATGAGTCATTATCCAATGCGCTCCATGCAGCTCTTACTTTTCGACTGATGAGACTTCATCTGTACCTCCCAACCAATGCTAGGAGTACTCTTCTTCACCCTTATCCCCCCCGAGCCGCAAAGGGGCCACACACATTAAAACAAAGATAAGATAGCTCCCATATCGCCTCACAAGGTCAAGCTACCACTCCTCACCGAGTTGGGTATCCCAACTCCCATAAGCTAAGTCAGTCAAGTTTAAATTTCTACAGCGCAACATTGTGCATAACAGAACAAATCCATCATCCTCCTCCTCCCTCCTTTATATAGAGTTTCTAAGTCATTTACTTTCCAAAAATCCCATTTAATTTATTGTTCAATAATTTAATTCATAAAAATCCTCCACATACATGTGTCACCCATCCCTTTCATTGCACCATAAATTAATTTCATTCATTAATTAATTACTCCTATTTCCCTCACCCACCTAAAAGCATTCCTAGAATCGCTCCTATGTGTCCCCATATTCCCTTACACATTTTGATGACTCACCCCCTTACTAATTTACTAGTTGAGTTTAGTTTAGAAAGTTCTTAAATGCTAGATACCTTACTAAGTTATTCTTTCTTCATTTTCCTTGTGTTTCCAATTTCTTTTTATGTTTCCCGCTTTTTCCTAGTTTCCTAATTCTTTTGAATTTCCCTCTTTCCCTTTTCATCTAAAACTCAAATTGGCATGTGTAGAAAATTACCTTTTTCCCCTTTTCCTTTTTAATTGATAAATTTTTAATTATCATATGTAACAAAACAATTATTTCCCTTTTTTCCTGCTTTTTAATTTTATCCCCCAAAAGATTTTTATAAATTAATTGAATTTCTTAACCCCTTCTCATCACACAATTAATTATGATTATCATTGTTATTTATTTATTTTTATTTTTATCACAAGTATCACTTAGACCTAGACTTTATTTTCCTAGGTTGGGCGACATTTTATTAGAGAAAATGTTTTAAATCTTTCTCATCACATTATTCGTACTAAGGCCATAGGTTTATTCATTTATTGTTTAACAACGCGACGTGGCCTCTAGGATGCACTAGGTGCTCCAAGGGTGCCACTCGCCTCATTTTTTTCCCTTGCACAACGTACTGTTTAGGATGTACTACGTGCTCCAAGGGTGCCACTAGCCTCTTTCCATTTTTATTGCATGATTTGCCCTTTAGGATGCACTCTGTGCTCCAAGGGTGCCACTCGCCTCTTGAATGACTTGGTAGACATCAAAACCCCTGGAGTTAATACTCTGCTAGGTGATATTGTGGGAGATTAAAGGCCTCTAAGGAATAATTCTCTTGCCTTATTGCGTGCCCCTTAGAATCATCATGAGCGACTATCGCAGTTGGCCCTCACAACATTGTGGGTCTTCTCAAACTAAGTAATCATTAACCTAAAGTTCGAGCCACGACGGGAGTGCTAGTAGGTTGTGGCAGGGCTGCTGTCCACACCTCTCCCTCAATGTAATTGGTTATCGTGCGTCACCCCTCTACTTCATATGTGAGTCTGGTCGACAATATGTCGTTATCCTGTGTCATCAACGAATCATGTCAGAATAAAATCCATAATCATAACATCTAATCATATGCACATAGGTCATATATACAACATTCAAACCCCAATTGTCCACTCGCTGACTTGATCTAGAGTCCAAGGGGTTTCATGGATGCCTCTGCATCCTCAAGGTCCAAAATCCTACACACTGAAGAAAATCGAGTCAATAGCACCTGTCTATGTCAATACAACAAAATAACATGTCATCAATCTATAACAGATCATAATCATAATCAAATTCCCAATAGTATAATATTCTGGATCACTTGCAAGAAAGTGTCCTCAAAGAATAAGTTCACTAATTGCTTATACTTCTCCCCATTTATCCCTTTATATCTTTTTACCATCCCTTCCCTCTATATCCATCCTTCCTCTCACAGTCAGTCTCTGTAATATTCCAGATATAAAAAGTATGCAGAACATAAATAAAATGCTAGCAATGGCAGATGAACAACAATATAACTATAATAACACCACAATAATACTAAAATGATAACAAAATCACACCAGAAATAGAACTTCTATTATTGAGAGAAATGTTCACTTGTCTCACCTCCACTCAAGAAGAGGTCTATTAAAATAATATCAAAGCTAGGGTTGTCATACCCATGATTCCTATTTATACTAAATATGTCTATCATGTGAACCATCTAGAGAAAGATCCTTCTAGAAGCGGAAGATTCTATTAGGTCTTCTTACATTCGAATTATTCTACCTTATTGCAAGGCCTTATTAATATTGACCCTTATTACATCAGAATACATTTTTCTACCTACATGAGGGCTTAGGTCCCTAACATGTCCTGCCCCTTAAAAACAACCTTGTCCTTAATGCTTGAGATGTGAAAATTGTTGTAGAATGGTAGATAGTTCCCAAGTGGCATCTGCTGGAGTTGTATCTTTCCATTGGACCAACACTTCCTTGATGGTTTGTTGATGCAGGAGATGCTCACACTGGTCCAAAATCATCCAAATCAGGAAGGTTGGTTTGAGTTTGGCACTTAGTTCCAATCACCTTCTTTAAGCGTGAATCATGAAACAAAGGATGTACCTTAGAATGATTTGGAAAATCTAACTGATAGGCCACTTGTCCCACATGCTTGAGAACTGTATAAGGACCATAAAATTTGGGTACCAACTTCTAACAATGGTTGTCCTTGACGTAATTTTACTTGTAAGGTTTCACTTGAAGAAATACGTGATCCCCTTTTGCAAATTGAGGTTTAGAGTGACCTTGGTATGCTTGTTGTTTCATGCGATTTTGGTCCATGGCCAAATTCTCTTTGAGTGTACGGAAAATAACCTCTCGAATTCTAAGAGTTTGGTAAACTTCCTGGACCTTCGAGACACCTGGTAAATATGAGAGAAATTAAGGTTTCTTTTTTCCATATATCGCTTCAAAAGGAGTCATGCAGGTAGTCATATGGTATGAAGTGTTGTACCAACATTCAGCTAGGGGTAACCATTGAACCCACTGATTTTTCTTTTCCAATGCAAACACATCAAATATGTTTCCAAACACTTGTTGACAACTTTAGTTTGACCATCCATCTAGGGATGATAAGAAGTGCTAAGATGCAATTGCGTGTCTTGTAGCTTGAATATTTCTTGCCAAAAATTGTTGTTGAAAGTTGGGTCGCAATCAGAAACAATACAATGTGGCATGCCATGAAGCTTGAAGACCTGATCCATGAAAAGTTGAGCCATTGTGGATGTTGTAAATGGGTGTTGAAGAGCACAGAAATGAGAATTCTTGGAAAGGCAATCAACTACCATGATGATGACTGATTTATTGACCTATTTAGGTAAGCCTGTAGTAAAATCCATAGAGATATCCCTCCAAATAACAGGTGGAATCAGAAGTGGCTATAGTGTGCCAGGAGATTTGAATGTTTCTCCCTTGTTGTGTTGACACACATCACATTTGGCCACAAAATTATGAACGTCTTGTTTCGTACCATCCCAGAAAAAAAGAACATTTGACCTTGTCATAGGTTTTGGTAAACCCGGAGTGCCCAACTGTGGGTGTAGCATGAAGCTCAGAAAGCACCATGGATTTAATTTTTGACTATTTACTTAAATAAAAATGACCTTTGTATCGAAGATCATCATGGATCCAAGAGTACCTTGGGGAAACTGGATAATTGGACTGCAATTGTTGTATCATATGTGAACTTTTCGGATCATGTAGCCATTCTTGGTGAACGACTTGGAGCCAATCCAGTACAATGAAGGAGAGAGAAAAAAAGGATCCTTCATCTTCATATTTTTGGGAAAGTTCATCTGCAACCATAATGTCTTTGAATTTCTTGTAAATTATGTCATAATCATATCCAAAGAGATTAGTCACCCATTTTTGCTTCTCTAGGGAGGAAATGTGTGTTCCAGAAAATATGTGAGGCCTTGATGATATGTCCTAATTTGGAAACGTTTCCCCAATAGATAAGGGTGCCCCAAATCAACGACATGCAAAATAACCACCATTTCCTTTTCATAGATTGATTTGCCTAAATTTCGTTTAGATAATTGTTTGTTGGTAAAGGCCAAAGATCGATCCTCTTGCATAAGGACAGTGTGGATACCTTTCCCTGAAGCATCACATTCTAGGAAAAATGTCTTTGTGAAATCAGGAAGGGCTAGGACTGGAGTGGTGCACATGGCCATCTTCAAAGTTCGAAAATCCTGAGCAGCTGTTGGAGTCCAAGTGAAAGAATTCTTTTTAAGGAGTGCAGTTAGAAGTGTTGAAATATTTCGATAATTCTTAACAAACTTGCAATAATAACCTATTAAGCCCAGAAATCCTCTCAATATTTTGAGAGCCTTTGTGTGTGGCCAGTCTATCATAGCTTCAATATTTTTAGGATCCACCATGACATCATTCTTTCCAATAAGATGACCCAAGTACTCGACTTCTAAGATGCCAAAAGCATATTTAGTTTGTTGAGGGTGCAGAAGTCAGGATACATGCACCAAGAACCTTATTTCTTCAGGACCATGACCACAGGAGAAGAGTAGGGGCTCGTACTAGGGAAGATAGTGCCTTCGTTAAGCAGTTCTTGAACCATCAGGGTTGCATAAATTTCTATGATCTCCATTGCATGCACCCGGTACTTCACAAGACTATTACTTAAATGTTGTAGTACAACCCGAGATCTAATCGGGTTTTCCATAAATTGTTGCACTTGTCCTAGCACTGTGTTGGTCACCTTCGCTAGTCTTTCAGCCCACAAAGAATCTTTCTTGGCATGAGATTCGACTATGTCATGCAAGTAAACAAAGTCATCAGACACGTCAAACTCGGCCAGTCCGATATCGTTCATTTCTTTGATGATTTTAGCCTAATGTTTCTCCCATTTGGCCCAATGATTTTGAATTTCCCGATGTGGTTCCTGAGAAATTTTAGCCCAATACTGATCAAGACTGATAAATATTCTTTGTGCGATCAATATTGATTTCACTCAACACTCGGATGTCATGTTCTTCCTTATATCGGCCCTGTTGGACTGCACCAATGTAGTCGACTCTTTCCATAACTTTCTAGCACAAATGTTCCAGTTATTTCAGGGAGGCGACCAACTCCTTTTCATCCTTTTTAGGTCTATCTAGGGTGGCATCCAAGATCTCACTCCCTACGCCGATAATTTTGGATGTTCTGGCATTTTCTGTGTTTATCAAATCTTCCTATGTAGTGGTGAGGATGGAACGATCCAATGTAATCCTCCTTTTTTGGGTGGTCTGTTGGAAAATAGCCTTCCTATTTCAATCATAATTGATCACATATATATTGGCTACCTTCTCCACAGGTTTGGGAATATACTGATCACCCTATGTGAGTGTGTTTCCCAGACTTTTGGTGGTGTATATTTTCTCAAGATGAGGTTCTTCAACTTCCTCATTGTGCTCCAAAGGATTGGCCTATGTTTGTCACTTATCGGGGATCTCAGTATCAAGAGAAATAGAGGCATCGGGAATAGACTCGATACCTACTTGTTCATCGACTGTTGAAACGTCAATTTCCTTTTGCGGGGATCCCTCCTTTAGATTTTCTAGTTCTGACTTGTCCTTTGAACTGTCTGCTCGGGCCTCCGGTGCATCAGCCCTCTTTCTATCGGGCCCACTCTTGGATTCTTTTACTTTCTGTGGGACCTCCTATGTTTGGACCCTGGGATAAGGAGAAGAATACTTCTTAGGTCCCTTTTCTTCTTGGACATGCACATGGGTCCCGAGAGATGCCTTTGGGATTTCATCCTTGTCATATATTCTTATAAATTCTCTCAAGTGGTTTGATGCGCTTGTTTCCACTGATACCCAGACTATTTTTGGCTGAGTCGCAACACCTCCTGGTGATCTTTCCGGTGCCATTGTCAATTCAAGATCATCCAGCCTGACAATTTCATCAACATATATAAATTTGGGCCCGCTTGTACCCAGTTGTCTTCTCTCTGAGTTATCATCTTGTAATCCTTTCATTTCTAATAGGTTAGGATCATCTTGTAGTTGATCAATCACCCGATGTGCCCATTCTAACATTATCAATCCCCTTACCCTCACGTCCTGTGACCAATGGATATCTCTGCCTTGCATTGGGGCTATCAAGGGGGTTTATGCTACTTCATATGCTATCGTTTCTTCTCTGGCCCTGAGGACCTCTTGAGCCAATTGTTCTAGGGTTGTCTCTTTCTCCTCCCAACTCATGGCCTTGATCCTGGTTTCCTTAGGTTCATCCATCCTCTCCATCACCTCTTACCAGTCTCGAGCATTTTCGGTGAAGATCTCATCTTCAAACCTGTCATGGGAGTATGGAGAACAGGACACTAATTGTGATGTGTGCTTCAGGACCAAACCCTTTGGGTCGTTCTTGCAAAAACGACCAGTCTAGAATCAGAACTCCAATTGGTTTAACCCTTCTTTCTTGGCTTCAACGATGTCTTTTACCATGTAGAAACCTATATGAAATCCATAAGGTATGAATGCCCTCTTCTTATCTTTTACCAGAGTAGCATTGTAACCTTGCAAGATGGTCTGATAATAGATTTCCCCCAATACTAGTCGATCGAGGACATACATAAGTAACAGGTGTGGTGCTCTGGTGTCTATGAAAACCATGATGTAGGTATAACACTCATCCAAGTACCAGTGGCAAACTTTTTCTATAATCGTTTTGGCCGCATCTGACAGTCTTGGGAACTCTTTATTGAACAACCAAAAAATGCATACATGCGATAAATTGATCGCAAATGAGAGAGTAGGGTTTCTTGTACCTGTTCTCCCACAAGATGTTGTAATATACATGGACTAGGAACTCTGAGGTGTGCAAACTCAAGTTCATTCCGGGAAAATAATTTCTGGCACAGATGACATCCAATAGATAAGATTCCATGTGGAAAGATGGAGTCTCTCCTTCTTTTAGTGTCTCAGCCTATTATATGCAAGTGCTCAACTATTTGGAGATGATGGAAACCCAGTTAAAACCTATATCAAAAATGGTTATAGTATAAGATAGAGGCATCCAAGCCTCTAAAAACCTGGAGAAATCTTTCTCCCCATAAAATCGGCAAAGGAGAGCCATTAGATATATATATGGCTCCCTTAAGTTGGTCATCGGGTACCTGCCGGAGGTCCGATTGGTGAATTTTTTATCCTCTATCCACCATGAATACATCACCTTATTGGTGTCATGTTTCTCATAGAATCTTATAACAAAATTAGTTTTCAGTTGCTCCTCTGTCTCTCTGATCTTGTATTAATTTTGCACCTCCATTGGAAAGAAAACCTTAAACACTCTCCATTGTCGTCATCAATCAAACATCTTTGAGTGTCTGTGTGGTCAATAATCCACTTCAGGAGTTCAATGCAGGGGAAATCTAGAGTTTTTCTTGCTACCATGTGCAGGTATTCTCTTCAGATATTGGGAAAAACTTCATCATCGAGATTTCTTATAACAACGTTGTTGTGCGGGGTTAATTCAGGGAATTCCTCCCACTTGATTTTCTTGAAAAGTTCTTCCCAGGGAAGGAATATTGCCTTGGTCCTGATACTTGCCTCTGTTTCTCCAAAAGTTGGGGGCTGAGTGAAAACCTCCTTGGTGGATGTCTTGATGATAGGCACCAACTTTGGAGTAAATTCCAGTTGTTTTGCGACCACTGGGGAAGAGCCTTCTCCTACATATGGTTTCTTTAGATTCGACACTCTGAGACATTTCCTGGTGGTTGGTTTCTTTGGAGGCATTGTTCCTGCAACCCAAATCAATTCTTTAGGCATGTGTACAGAGTAACATTGGATAAAAAATATATGAAGTGAAGCATAAAACATCCATATACTGGTACATGCCTATAACACCTTCTAAACCTATTGTTTAATACTCATTGGACCTTGGAAGCTTCCTCCAGATTTCTTGTCTCGCTCCTTTAGATGTTCCAAAATTATTTTCGCAAAGAATATTTAAAAAATTGCGACGACTACATATCACTACTACATATTTAAAAAATTGCGATGACTACTTGCGACGAAAGTACTCTTTCATCGCAAAATTCGGGAAAAAAGGTTCAATTTTTCAATTTTGATCTAAATCCACCCCATATTCGTCGTTGTATCGACAAAACCAAACTTTCATTTATTTTTCGACGATAATCAATATGCAGGACTATTGTATATATTTCAATAAACTTGTGTTTTGATCACAAGAGCGACGCTCACTATTGACCGTTACACTTTTTGATACTATCCATATTGACAGTTATACATTCATTTTAACAAAGTATAAATTGATATAGTCAACGTTCGTCACAAGAACGATGAATTGACCATTATAACCATTCCCGTCTTCGACGAAGTGACCTAAATATAACAATATTTATTTGTTATATTTAGGTCACAGTTGTCGCAATTGCGATGACAGTGACCTAAATTGACCTATACATATTTGAGATGTTGTGATAATCTTGCTATAATATTGTTACATAATATACTAACAAAGAATAGTCCAAGGAATAATTATATGGAAGAGTAGGCTAGTAAAAATTTATCAAAAACTTCTAGTCATGAAACAGAAAGAGCAAACAACTCTTTTAAAGACACATGCATGATCTAAAAAAAAACATATACAAATAAGAAGCATAATAAATTGAATCAGTGGAAGAATGGTTTCAAACCATCCCCTTACCATAACATGATTAAAGGATTCCAAAGGAATGATTATCCCTATAGCACACAACATGATTAGGGGGGGAATAAACCCATTAATTTTGGATTCAAGGCGATAGTAGACAGTCCCAGAGAACCGTTGAAATGTTGGGGGTGTGGAGAACCCCATCTATGAAGAAATTGTTCACGCTTAAACCCATCAATTAAAACTTCAGTCCACAATGTACAAGAATCTTCAACAGTTGGAGATATTGGCATAAAAATTCATAAAATAAATGCAGCTTTGGATGGCAGACAATCAGATCATTAATCCACTATTGTGGAGTTTGAAGCTAAAATTCATAACATCAATGTATCTATACTAATGGACGTAGGAGTTATCTTGAGTTATATTACCCCAACTTTAGTAGAGTAAAAAAGGATAAAGAAGGTAAAACATGTTAAATCTTGGTTAGTACAATTAGCAACGGGGACAAAAAGAAAGGTAACAAAATTTGTTTATGATTTTCAACTAAGTATAAGTGGTCATAATACAAAGTTAAATATGAACATGTTACCTTTAGGGTCGTATGACATAATTATTTGAATGGACTGGTTAGAAAGGGATAAAGTGATACTGAACTGTTATGAAAAGTCATTTGTGTACAAAGATGAAAATAATACATCAAGAAAAGTACAAGGAATTAGAAAACTAGTTTATGTTAGACGAATATCAACAATGCAATTCAAGAAATGTATTAGTAAGGGTTGCAAAGTTTATGTTATTCAAGTAACTAATCTTTTGGAAAGAGAAAGAA
>JASDQU010735665.1:611200-635335 GCA_032191745.1 Picea mariana
ACATTGATGACCAAATTGTAATTTAGGCTTGCTTAAATTGAATTGCATTTAGTGTTAAATTAGATGGTACATTGATGACCAAACTATAATTTACACTTGCTCCATTTGATTTGCATTTAATGTTAAATTAGTTGGTACATTAATGACTAATTGTAAATTAATATCGTTAACAAGTGTGATAATTGCATATTGTACCTTGATATTGTTAATGGAGGTTATGAGGTTAATTGCTAAGTTATATTGTATTTAGTGATTAATCTAGAATTGCCAATTTAGATTATAATTAATGTTAAATCAGATTGGTGTGTATTGACTAAATTGTAATTTAGACCTGCTAAGATAGGGTGTAAGTTATGTTAATTTAGATTGGTAATTATTGACTAATTTTAGACTTGATTAATGGTTGGTTTGTTGGAAAAGTCATGTATTAGATTTTTCTTCCTTCGAATGACGTCATCTTGCATCTTGTCAACCGGTTGCTTGGGATGTGGGCATAGTACCCTTGTCAGTTGTTTTAGCTCCTAGTGTGCTGATTTCCTTGAGTCCTTGGTCCCGTTAGGTTATATTGTACCGAGGTTATTTACGCATTTATCACCTAGAGATAGCATAAATTATGATGAGGGGATCATGGTTCACTCTATTGGATAGCGGTGAATGATAACTTAGCCGAAGTCAGTGCCTTCTGTGTGAGTGTTGTTGAACGTTGTAAGTTTTCTTTCGGCGCACAGGTTGAATGCCTTCATGTGTTTTGTTCGTGCACCTTGAGGTTATAGTCATTGGTCATCAAGGCCATTGTGTTAGGATGGGGGTGTTGTCCCTTATATTGTAGGCATGGTCATGTTGTTTCAGGCCGGTAGTTGTTTCCCCTTGTTGTTCTACGCACATTTCTCCCAGTTGCTCTTGTGCCAATGTGTGGAGTCATAGTTGCCTATTTCCTGGACTATGTGCTTACGTTCATCGTCAGTTGTGTGGTTAAACTATTTTCTTTGTTGCCTTCTTACCTAGAAACAAAAAACAAAATAACTCTTTTTATTCTCTTGTAGTCTTATAAAGTGGGTCGTTACAGATGGTATCAAAGCAGGTTCAACCTACGACTTTGGATCATTATGACTGTCATTGATATGATATTGGTTATAATGTTTCTAATTAATTTGAATTGTATTCATGTAGGTAATCATGGTTAGAGGATGTCGCGGAGTCACATGACGGGGTTCTAGAGGAGGAGGCGTGACACCTCCAATAGCATCCACCCCTTAGGGGTCTAACCCCCAGGGAGATGAACAGGTTGTTGTGCAGGAACAGATAACGGTGGGTGATGTGGTTGGGTTGTTGAGGTCTTTCCAGCAGATATCTGAGGCACTGATCAACCATTTGGACAAAGAGGAGACCAGGGCATTGACACGCTTGAGGGTCCACTGCGCGTTCTGGTTGGTACTGGTAGGATTCACCATGAACTTGAGAAGGTCAAAATTCTCGAGTTCTTTGGTGCCCCAAACGACGCAGCCACCGAGGCATGGTTGGATAATATAGCAATGTGATTTGCACTTCGCGACTATACCTCCAACATGAAGGTCCACATGGCGGTCTTTCAACTGAAGGGGAGCATTCTTCTATGGTGGAATATGCTCCTGGCGCAATTGAACATGACCGTCGAAGACGTTTTATGGGAATTGTTCGAGGAATGGTTCCAAGAGAGGTACCTATTAGAGGAATTCATTGAGCATCAACTCAACGAGTTCAACGCCTTATGACAGGGTAGTCATACGGTGCCCGAGTACAAGGGACATTTTATGGAGTTGCTTTAGTATGCTCCACATTTTAATATTGAGAAACTTAAGGTCAACAGGTTCATGTTCGGCTTTAATGTTAGCATACGTGAAAAGGTTAGGATATTGATGCCTCAGACGTTGCATGATGTCGTCCAAAAGGCCCTCATAGCAGAGGAGGATATTATCAGTGGGAGTCAGAGCAAGACTCCAATGAGACCAGCAGGGTAGCTATCATCTGGTGCACAACAACATGAGAGATCAGCCACACATACGACGAGATATCATTTCTTCCAGAGCGGATCCACTTTCACTACACCTTGACGACCAACGCCTCAGTAGCAAACAACTTATCGGGGATCACAGCATCAGCAGCAGCGTCGACCGCAGCAGCAATACTTTAGGCTTGTTCAATAGAATAGACCAGGATTCTAGAACAGTGGGTCGTCATATTCTACTTCGGGTACCAGGAGTACTGGACCGAAGAAGGGGTGTTGGACGTGTGGGGAGCCACAATACTAGCGTGACTTCCTGGTCCAAAGGACTAGAGCGTTTGGATTAGTCAGACCCACTACCGTGGGAGATTTGGGCAAGGCCCATTGGATTCATGTGGCGGTGAATAACATCTAGGAGGAGCACCGATCAACTGTGCTCGAGACGTCAGGTACCATCATTGACCAGACCCTTAGTATTTTGATAGATCCTGGTGCTACCAAGAGTTTCATTTCTGGTGCAACACTAAAAAGGATTAAGGTAAAGGTAGTCGAACAGAATGAGTTTATCTTTGTAGAGTTTGCTTCGAAAGCCAAACATAAGGTTGGAAGAAAGGTTACAGGTTGTACCCTTAACTTGGGAGAATTTATCACTAGGGCCAACCTATATGTCACGATCTTAGGATATTATGACATAGTGATTGGTATCGACTGGTTGGAATCACATGAGGCTATACTCAACTGTAAGATGAAACGGTTGATCTTGGTCGATGATGAGGGACAAAGACGCATGATTGTAGAACAGAACCAGGGAGTTTCCCTGAGGTTCATCTCTTCCTTGCAACTACAGAAGATCATGCGCAAGGGATCTAAGATTCATGCAATCCTTGCGTTAAACGAAAGGGGAGTAGAGGAAGGTCTAGAACACCTTTTGGTGGTGAGAGAGTTTGCAGACGTCTTTCCGGAGGAGTTACCTGGAATTCTGCAAAGAGGGAGTTGGAGTTTACCATAAAATTGAAACTGGGGACTGAACCGATAGTAAGAATGCCTTATCGGATGTTGAACCCAGATTTACAAGAGTTGAGAATGCAACTGAAGGCATTGTTGGACCTGGGACTTATATGTCCACATGTGTCCCCGTGGGGCGTGGCTATTCTTTTTGTATGAAAGAAGGATGGTTCGTGAAGGCTCTGCATTGACTATCGTCAATTGAATAAGGAAACAATCAAGAATCAACATCCCTTGCCAAGGATTGATGATCTGTTCGATCAGATGAAGGGTGCGACGGTGTTCTCAAAGATCAATTTGCGATCCGGGTATCACCAATTATGGATCAAGGAGGATGAAATCCCTAAGACTTCCTTTAAGATGAGGTTTGGTCATTACGAGTTTATTGTTTTACCATTTGGACTAACAAATGCCCCAAGGGTACTTATGAGTTTGATGAACGGGGTGTTCTGTGAGTACTTGGACAAGTTCATCCAAGTATTCATTGATGATATTTTTATTTACTCTCGGATGACAGAGGAGCATGATGATCACTTGCACTTGGTACTACAGTGTTTACAAGAGCACAAATTGTATGCAAAGTCATCCAAATGCTCGTTTTATCAATCGAAGATTCAGTACTTAGCATTTCATCTCTGACAAAGGTATCGTCGTGGGTCCAACAAACGCCGAGGCTATTATGGAATGGCCTGCATCGATGAATATCCCAGAAGTGTGTAGCTTCATGGGTTTAGCAGGATACTATCAACGATTCATCGAGGGATTTTCGAAGATAGAAAATCCAATCTTGGAGTTGCAGAAGAAGAGAAAGAAGTTTGTTTGGACTGATAGATGTGCGGAATCATTTCAGAGTCTCAAAGAGTTGTTGACAACAACATCAATACTAAAGTTCATTGACATGGATGTGGACTTCTTGCTATGCATTGACGCATCCAAGGAAGGATTAGGTGGAGTCTTGATGAAATATGGATGATTGATCGCTTATATCTCGTGGAAACTGAAAAGACATGAGGAGAAATATGCGATGCATGATTTCGAGTTGTTAGCCATTGTTTATGCCTTGAAGGTTTGAAGACACTACGTAGTTGGACAAAAATTTGAACTTAAGAGAGACCATTGTGCACTACAACAAATATTTATGCAAAGCGACCTGAACGTGCGACAACAATGTTGGTTGAAACTGATTAGCGAGTACGATTTCAATATTTCTTACATAAAAGGAACAATGAACCGAGTGGCAAATGCATGTTTTTGAATACTAAGCATATTTTCGATGTTTCCTCTTTAGACAAATCTACCAGAAAGGATTTTAAATTTACAGTGTGATGACGACTGTTACAAAGAGGTCGAGGATTTTATCGAACAAAACACAATGATGATACCAATATTTGAAGGTTTTACGTTTGACAACGAGTTGAGGAGTTTGATCCTAAACGAGGCTCACAGAGCAGTGTACATGGCCCACCCAAGAGTCATGAAGATGGAGCCGGATATTAAACCCTTATTCTTTTGGAAGGGAATGAAGGTAGACATAGTTAACTATGTGGCCCGATGTCTAGAATGTCAATAGGTAAAGGATGAACATAGACATCCAGAAGGATTACTACAGCCACACGCTATTCTAGAATCGAGATGGTAGGTTATTTCGATGGATTTTATTGTTGTATTGCAACTGAAGGCAAGGAGACACGACTCAATTTTTGTGGTAATCGACACTCTGATGAAGAGTGAACATTTTATTCTTGTGCATAAGACCTATTAGGCACCTGAAATAGCTATAGTTTTCATCAGTGAGATTGTGAGGCTGCATGGCATGCCTAAGAGGATTATATCTGATCAAGGATCAATGTTTACTGGACAATTTTGGACTAGTTTCCAAGAGGCCTTGGGAACCCAACTTAACTTTAGTACTGCATATCACTCAGAGACTGACGAGAAGACTGAACAAATGAGTCATACCTTGGAGGACATGTTGCGCATGTATGTGATGCACCAACAAAATCGTTGGGAATAAATATTTCCACTGGTAGAATTCGCTTATAACAACAGTTACCAAAGCACCATTAAGATTGTTCCTTTGAATTTTCTTTACGGGCGACTATGTCAGATGCCTTTGATTTGGGATCAGATTGAGGATATGGTCTCGATGGGACCAGAAGTGATCCAATAAATGAAAGATCAAATGAAAACAATAAGACAAAGGATTAAAGAAGTGAAAGATTGGCAGAAGAGTTATGTTGATATGCACCATATCGATTGTAGTTATGAGGTTGACAATTTAGTCTTCTTGCAGGTAAAACCGCATAAGAGTTCGATCAAGTTTTGAAAAGGAGCTAAAATCTCTCCTACGTTTGTGGGACCTTTTGAGATTATGAAGAGGAAGGGGCCTATGGCCTATCGACTATCCTTGCCTGATTATTTGAGGCATATGCACGATGTTTTTCATGTATCTTTTTTGAGCCATTATATTAAGGATCCTACACATGTTATTGACATGAGTTCCTTGTAGGTATCAGACGAGGGGGTGCTCATGGATGAGCCAATATGCATCCTGGATCATCACATTCGAAAACTACGACGTCGAACAATAGAATAGGTCAAGGTCTAGTGGGAAAACTATAATCTGCACTCGACAACCTCGGAGGACACATATGTTATGCGCCAATAATTTCCATTTTTGTTTGATAGATAAACTTATGATATTGTGATACACATTATTTCGACACTCATATATTGTGAAACTTTAGGACAAAGTTTAGACCAAGAGGGGGTGTATGTAACATCCCACTCTTGCACACACTAAGAAAACTTATTCTTTGAGGACACTTGCTTGAAAGTGATCTAGATTATTATACTTTTGGGGCATTTGATGATGACTATGAGGTGTTATGAATTGATGGCATGTTATATTGTTGTATTGACATAGATAGGTGTTATTGACTCAGTTTTCCTGAGTGTGCGGGATTTTCGACCTCGAGGATGCAAAGGCATCGATGAAACACCTTGGACTCTCGACCGAGTTGGGGAGTGGACTACTCGGGTTTGATTTTTTTATATATGATATTTGTGCATCTGATTAGATGATATGATTATGGATATTATTCTTACATGATTCATTGGTGATGCAAGCTAACGATAGCTTGCCGACCAGACTCACATGTGGATTAGAGGGGTCACACATGACTACTAGAAATGATAAGGGAGATGTGTGGACAAAAAACCTACCACAACCTACTAGCACTACAACCATGGCTCGAACTGTAGGTTAACGATTACCTAGTTCGAGAAGACCCATGATGCTATGACGGTCGAGTGCGACAATCTCCCACGATGATTCTAAGGGACGTGAAATAAGGAAGGGGCCTTAATCCTTTGAGGCCCTTGGTATCCTACAAGGTCACCTGGGAGAGTATTGACTCCAGAGTTTTTTTATGTCTACCAAGTCAGCCAAGAGGTGAGTGGCACCCTTCGACTACTTGGTACGTCTTGAAGGGCATGTCGCGCAAGGGAACCAGAATGAGGCGAGTGGCACTCTTAGAGAACCTAGTGCTTCCTGAAGGGAACATCGCATTGTTAATTAATGAATGAATTAACCTAGATGGACTTAGAATGAATAACATGATAAGAAAGATTTAAAAACAATTTCCCTAATAAAATGTCGCCCAACCTTGAAAATTAAATTCTAGGTCTAGGTGAAACTTGTGGTAAAAGAAAAATATTAATATAAAAATGAAAATAAAAATAAATAAATAATACTAATAATCATCATTAAACATGTGACAAAGGGGGGTAATAAACTCGATTAAATTATTAAAATCAAATTATGGAGGGATTTAAAATTTTAAAAGGGAATTAATTGTTTGTCAAATATGCTAATTAAATTTTTATTAATTAAAAAGGAAAAGGGAAAAAGGTAATTCTCTACACTTGCCGATTAAAGTTTTAAATGAAAAGGGAAAGAGTAAATTCAAAAGAATTAGGAAACTAGAAAAAAGAGGGAAACATAAAGAGAAAGGGAAACACAATGAAAAAAAATAGAAATACTAACGTATGAAGGTATCTAGCATTTAAGAACTTTCTAAATTAAACTCAACTAGTAAATTAACAAGGGGGTAAGTCATTAAAATGTGTAAGGGAATATGGGGACACCTAGGAGCGATCCTAGCATTGCTTTTAGGTGGGTGAGGGAAATAGGGGAATTTAATTAATTAATGAAATTAATGTATGGTGCAATGAAGGGGATGGGCGACACATGTACGGGGATGATTTTTATGAATTAAATTATTGAACAATAAATTAAATGGGATTTTGGGAAAGTAAATGAATTAGAAACTCTATATAAAGGAGGGAGGATAAGGATGATGGATCTCTTCTGTTATGCGTAACGTTACATTGCAAAATTGTAGACTTGACTAACTTAGCTTGTGGGAGTTGGGATACCAAGCTTAATGAGGAGTGGTAGCTCAACCTTACAAGGAGAGCTGGGAGCTAGTTGGTCCTTGGTTTAGTGTGTGTGGCCCTTTTATGGATCCGGGGACTAAATGGGAAGAAGAGTACCCCTAGCATTGGTTGGGATGTACCAGTGAAATCTCATCGGTCGACACGTGGGAGCTATACGGAGCATGTAGAACAATGACTCAGAGCGGACAACTTGGGCTACGATACGCTTCCTTTATTTTTGAATGGTAGATTATTATTATACTTTACGCTTTTATTTCTGTACTTTTATTTGGGTAATGAAGATGTTGAATTAGCATTTCAACCAAGAACTTAATTTTTCCATTAAGCCTTAAGCTTGTTGTTTGACTTGATTCCCTTGGCATTCGATCCCTGCATGTTGAGATTATCCTTTGGTTTTTTTGGTTGTTGTGATGAGTTGTTCTTTTTACTTTGTCCTCACCCCTAGTTCATCATTCCACACCTAAGCAGTCAACCAGGAGCCTAATCGATGGTCGTTACTTCAGTGCAAAGCGACCTATAGATTCTAACGCCCTTATTTTATGTACGTGGATCACTAGTGAAGCATGTGTTAATCTAATTGTTTAGCCCTTCTTATTTATGCGTTGAACTTTGCCTTGCCTCAGTCTCTGCATGGTATATCACCACTGGGTCTTAATAATTTTCAACAATATGAAAAATGTGTTTGGTATTCTCTACATTTAAACACCCTCAACCACGAAAATTTAACTCTGTGTTTTTATATAATTGTTGGATGAATTTAATTATGTGTTTTGATGCCCTTCCGACGAATTTACTGTGTTGTTTTAATACATCTAGTATGCCCTTTTTATATGTGAATTTACCTCTACACATTGAATTTATTATGATTTTAACTTGCGTAATTGCCCACTCCATTGACATTCTATAAATTATTCTAGACTGCATTGTTTTTTCTGGGGGTGTTTGCCTGGAGGTATTACTTGGATACTCTGTGATCCTCTTTTTTTCACTGCTAAAATCACCCTGTTTATTTTGAATAATAACTTATATTTAAAATCGTGATTTCTTTACCCTATTGACTGCAAAAGAACTTGACAATGATGGGACAAAAAAGTTGTAATATGGCTTGCATAAAATTTTACACATGTATATTTTCTATCGGCGTTTTTAATTTGATGTAGATCTTCAATGTTTATAACTTGTCCTTTTACACTAATATTCTGTGGATAATGTTTGTCTACATATTACTTAGTTGTAGATAGGTTTCATTTTTTTATTTTCCTATGATAATGAATAGTTACCAAAACAATAATTATTCCATTTTATTTAGTTTCTACCATGGAATGATATTTACTGAGGAGAAAGATGTGCCTATGGCTATGCCTGGTAGTGAGCACGTTAATTAAAGACAACGATATACTGCATCTAGGCGAATGTAAGTCTCCGTTTTGATGGCCAACATTTTGCCCAGTGAATTTTGGACTGCGTGTAGTGTGTTGATTGCAAGATTTACTCTCTGGGTGTGTTTAATACCATTGGGGTTGGGGTTTAATGAGAACTTGACAATGACAGTGATTCTGGTGAAGTTATAGCATTATTGGGTAATAAATAAGTTAGTCGATGACTTGCGTGAAGTTCCAACGTTCTCATTGTATGTTTAAATTTAATTTATAGACTGTATGGTGCATATCCACCAATCCAACAGCATTAGCTGCAACAATCCCTTACAAATAGCCTCTTCAACGACTGTTAATTGGACATAATATTTTATTTGTAATTTTTTACTGCCTGAGTAATACCCTTAACTCCAAATTCATGTTCTTTTTAAACTCAAGGTTTTGCTTCTTTTTACCTAAGAAGTCATCATCCTATTCCACTCTCCGAACCTCCCTTAAAGATGGCGATTTAAATGCTATGCTTGGGACATATATTTTTGAGGATTTAAACTAGCTTTTACTATATAGCGATTTAGCATTTATTTTAGATAGCCTCTACTTTTAAACAACTTTTAAACTGGTTAAAGAGGCCTTTAATATGACTAGACAGTCTTTAAATGAGTAAACAACCTATAGATTAACCTAAACTAGTCTTGTCAATCTAGTTTTCGAATTAATTAAACCAGACTTGTTAATTTAGAATGTAATTATTGCTTATAGTGTTAGTATTGACTTATTTAGACTTGCTAAATTCGATTGCTTTTAAGGTTAAATTAGATTGTACATTGATGACCAAATTGTAATTTAGACTTTCTTAAATTGAATTGCATTTAGTGCTAAATTAGATGGTACATTGATGACCAAATTGTACTTTAGAATTGCTCCATTTGATTTTCATTTAATGTTAAATTAGATGGTACATTAATGAGAAATTGTAAATTAATATCGTTAACAAGTGTGATAATTGCAGCTTGTACCTTGACATTTTTAATGTCATTTATGAGGTTAATTGCTAAGTTAGATGGTATTTAGTGATTAATCTAGAATTACCAATTTAGATTGTAATTAATGTTAAATCAGATTGGTGTCTGTTGACTAAATTGCAATTTAGACATGGTAATTTAGGGTGTAAGTTATGTTAATTTAGATTAGTAATTATTAACTAATTTTAGACTTGATTAATGGTCGAGTTGTTGGCGAAGTTGTGTATTAGCTTGTGCTTCCTTCAAACGACATCATCTTGCGTATTCTCAACTGGTTGCTTGGGATGTGGGCGTAGTATCCTTGTTAATTGTTTCGGCTCCTAGTGCACTAGTTTCCTTGAGTCCTTGGTCCCATTAGGTTATATTGTAGTAAGGTTATTGACGCATCTATCACCTAGGTACGGCATGATTCCTGATGAGGGGATAATGGCGCACCCTATTGGATAGCGAAGAATGATATCTTGGTTGGATTTGGTGCCTTCCGTGTCAGTGTTGTTGAACGTTGTAAGTTTTATTTTGGTGCACAGGTTGAACGCCTTCATGTGTTTAGTTCGCGTGCCTTGTGGTTATAGTCATTGGTTGTGAAGGCTGTTTTGTTGAGATGGGGTTGTTTTCCCTTAGCTTGTAGGTGTGGCCATGTTGTGTCGGGCGGGTAGTCATTTCTCCTTGTTGTTCTACGCACATTTCTCCTAGTCGCCTGTTTCCTGGACTGCGTGCTTGCGTTCATTGCCAGTTGTGTTTTTAAATTGATGTCATCATTGCCTTCTTTCCTAGAAACAAAAAAAAAGGCTTGCACTTCTGCTTCTCTTGTAGTCTTAACAAGTGGGTCGTTACAGGTTTTTTTTAAAATCTTCCATTTAATGACGACTCTCTTCAAAAATTTGAGTTTGTCACATAGCAGAACTATTGGTCCAGTTACTTCTCACTTCCCAAGTAGAGCAGACCAAAGTAATGAAGGATGGGTCCAAAATCCAAGAGCTATTGAATTTGAAGGGGGTGAGCTTTAGTCCGTGAAGGCCCTTCAAGTTGAATGCATATCGGTTTGTGATCATAAATCAATGAAGCTTTGACCCAAGTACATATTTTGTGATGGCTATAGATCAACTTGGAGTTTAAATGGAAGCAGTCTAGTCTTTTTGAGATGCCTGAGGGACATGTGTAGCCATTCTGCCAAGTGGGAGTGAGAACAGAAGGTTGAAGTTCAACTAAACCTAAGTTGTTGAGGAGAGAGGATAAAAAATCAGCCAATGGGTTTGTCGTTGCTATGTCACCCCACATTTGACTAGTAGAAAGGGTGAAGTTTAAATCACCTCCAATAATAAGATTATCTTCCCCAAATAAAACAGAGTCAAAGAGATGTTTCCAGAAAGGGTCTGTGTATTTATACAACGTGTATCAATTTAGCATTTTGACAGGTTCTTTAGTATGCTTAAATATTCCTTCCAAAAAGATATCTGCAACTGTACCAAAGGCACAAAACTCAGTAAAGGTTGGGTTCCAACCAGTAAGGAGTCCCCTAGAGTGACCAATACAGTCTAAGGCGATGAAATTCCAATGAGGCAGACATTGGAAGACGAAGTTTTTGGGTTTGTCTCCCTCAATCAATGTTTCTTGAAGAAGAACGACATCAAGGTTGATCTACTTAAGTAGTCTCTTAAAGGAAGCAAGTTTTGAGGGGCTTCCAAACCCTCAAATATTGAGTGACAGTATGATCATTAGGAGAACCCTAGAGGTGGATGAAGTTCTCTAAGGGTCATAGGGGAGGAACAGGAGGGTTCTTGTGTAGTGGAGGAGGGGAAGGGGGTGGAGGGATCATAACTAATAATGTCAGACAAGCCGCCTTCGATGGATCTTGGAGGATTTTTAGGGGGTCTTTGACGGGGTTTTCTAATACTTACATTCAATTGGTCAATTTGAAGGGGAGAAAGCCAGTGGACACAGGGAAGGGACAAGGGGAGTGGGACTCTAGTGAGGGAGACACAGGAGGCTTATAGGTTAAAACGAGGGTGGTTCAGTAGAAATAGAAGAAGGGGAAAGGGGAAAGGAAGTAGAAACAATGTCCTCCATGGTTTGTGGAAGGGAGAAAGGGTTATGGTTGCTCGAGTGGTGGGGTTCGAGAAGGAAAGGTTCCATCTCGATAATCAAAGGAGGATCAGGTGGATGGGGAGAGTAGTCGGATGCCACAATGGTAGTACATCGGTGAATAGGACCATGTGACTTATCATTAAGTCTGTTAAGAAGTAATTTCCAAAAATCGTCCAAGATTTCTATCACCCAGGGCTCATTTAATTTAAAAAAATTAACTTCTTCATTAGATAAAACATGAAATAAATATAGAAAAAAGACTTTCATCTTATCAAGGAAGATATATCACTATCCTGAGGTTGGGGAAGTGTATTACCAGAAAGTTTCAAGTTCGTCTTGGGGAGCAGCGGCTTGGTATTAAAACCCGAGTTCTTCAAACTATCAATCTGTTGATTACACAAGCTCCTCAGATGTCTGCTTTGCCAGCAAAGATGGCACCAAAACGGCTCCCGCTAGAAATCAACAAATTGCCTAAAAGAATGGTCCCCTATGTTGATGACGTCGATGGCCTCTGAAAGACCATTATCAAGGTCTATTTCAACCAAAAACCAACGTAGCCATTTATTAACCCAACTGAGTGAGCACGAATCAAAGTAAATGAGCCTTCCGACAGTGTTGGTGTCCGTTTCGAAAATAGGTATGGAGAATCCACATATTTCTTTTTCTAAAGGATTCAATATAAGGACTAAATCAAGGAGTCCACCTCTTAATCATAAGGACACCCCTATCTAATATCCATGGAGGTTTTAAAACCAACAAGAGATCATATTCCAACATAAAATGGAAATGTACCAGTTGTTGGACACGAGGCTGATCCTCGGACAGTAACCTAGCATCATTTTCCAGGGCTCTTGAAGTTAGATGGATAAAAAGGTTTTATTCATCTTTGTATAGTAGAACTTACCAATGAGAGTTCGCTTGGAAAGGTTGGTCACACGGTCCAGGGTGATGTCATTGCTAAGAGTGCAACGAGTTGGGGGTGATCTAACTTTCCAGGTTTTATGTTTACGATTTGATCGAGCAGGACCTCCAGTGGATCTATTATGGCGAGAACCATTGGGGGTAGAAAGAAAGAAAAGTGGTTGGGCTGCTAAGACTAGATGAAAGGGGGGGACGGTAACAAGAGTCAAGGAAATAGGGAATGAGGGCGACAAGGAGCAGGAGGAAGAGGGATGAGTCCCCCAAGGGATTAATTCATGTTTAAGACGAGCCTGACCATCAGGTATACACACAGTGATAAAATTCACTCCGTTATGAGGGGATATCGGATCTAATGGGGGAGGACTAGCCAGTTGTAAGGGGGACTGCAATGGGTATTGGGAGGGGAGTGGGTTAGTCAGGGGAAGGCGAGTAAAATTGTACAGTAATTTAAAAGTGTCGTCAGATTGGAAGAGGTTTTCAGTAGCCAATAGCGTGTCGTCATCATATCATGATAGATCCACTGAGGTAGCCATCTGGGAAGAGAGAAACGTGACAGTGGAAAAACACGTCTGCAGCAGGAAAGGGGGAAAAGGGGATTAAGCCACATCCGTGACCGCCGGGAGCCAGGTGTAGTCATGATAAGGAAAAAATTGTCGAGCACCAGGTCGCATCGTCACATTCCACCAGTCAGGACCCCTAAAAGACTGCAGAAATGGACGGGCAGTGTCTAGGATCGTTTCGCGGCTGCATTGTCATTGTGTGACAGTGAGCCCACATTGCGGAAACCGTAGGCGAGCCATCGTTACTCTAGAAAAAGGATTATTTTTCATTATCACTACCGCACATTAAATATGAAATGAATAAGAATACTTACACATATCCATGACTTTATAAGAAAATAATTCTTAAACTCAGCAAATTGTAACAAAAATTACCACCATATAATTTCTAAGTCATCATATTATAATGAAAATAATTCATACAAAATCCTTTATAAGAAATGCATTCATAAACTCAACAAATTGTAACATAAATTACCACCATATACTTTTTAAGTCATCATATTGTAATAAAAACAATTCATACAAAATTCAAAATTATTTATTTTGTTTGGCTATAGAACTGTCGAAAATATTGAGAGGGAATAATAAAAGTGTTTTGTAAGTGAGTACTAAATTTATATATAAAAAAAAAACAAGTAATATTATATCCATCTTACTTTCCTTCCAATAAATTTAGTTTTATTTTTATACAACACCTCTTATAAACACAATCTAGCAATTGGCTTGTTAAATTAAATATTGATTGAGTTTTATTTCTAAAGAAAACAGCTTATAAATCCAATGTCCCAATTGGAATTAGTAGTTGTACCTGCTACCTGACATCCATAGAAACCAAAAGGGCTTCATCATCAATCGTCTCCATTTCTAGTAGTGCGTTACAATTCTAATTGATATGTCTAATTCATATGTTTAGAAGATTCTCCATCGATAATACCATTGTTCCTCTAAATGAATGTCGACTACAAATTTATTAGAATATTTTCCATCGATAATGCGATTGTTTCCCTAAATGAATGTCAACTAAAACATTATAAATATATGATTTTCTTTTATAATTATTTTATTGTGCTAGAGATATTCATGTAAGATAACGAGTTAAAATAATAATACAAATAAAAAAAATTATAATGAAATATATATTTAATTTGGAAGGTATGAAGTACAAAGAGAAATACAATCTCTAGAACTGATATATATATACATGGTTATAGAAATAAATTTACATATTAATTATAATGGGTATAATTGTGTATTCCACATTAATTTTATTTTAATTTGTAAATTTTAAATATATATATATATATTATTTGATTAATTTTTATTTTTATTTAAAAAGTTTAAAGAAACTCATTTTTAATATCATAATTTTAGTGTATTTTAAWTTTTTTTTTTAATTTTTTTCATTTTAATTATTTTAATATCATAAAAATTATAAACTTTTAAATGTATTATTATTAGAACTTTTTTATGACATTCCCTTGTTGGTGGGTTTAATGGTTAAGAATATGTGTTTCCTTCAAAGAGGTTACAAGTTCAAATCTAGAGGGGGTAGGTTATGTATATCTMTRTAGAATTTACGAGTCAAATCGTTGGGAGGAGGGGGCCCACARACAAGGGGGTCTCATACACCTATTTGGTATRGCTTGGTCATGAACTTAAAAATAGATTATTATTATTATTATATTCTAAATTGTGATATAATCACTTATACATTCTTTAAAAATTTAATATGTAGATAAGTTACTTTAAATTCATGTGGCGGGTTGAGCTAGTATCAAGAAACMAAGTATCTCTCTAAGAAGCAAATCAAACTTTGAATAAATCTTTATTTATGTTAATATTTCAATGAAGAATAAGAATTTGAGCAAGTTTAGGAGTTATGAATCTTCTTTCCTTTTGTTCTTGTTTTTATTTGATCCTCTCCCATGTGATCCTACATGTATTTGCCTCATGCAAATTCTTGCTACAATAAACACAATGAGGATCATGATTGTTCCTACCCTCCTATCTCTGAAATTCTTCTTTCCACATCCTCTCTCACTACCTCTAAGCTATCCACCAAATGAAATTTGTTCAAATCCTAGGCTGCCAAATGTTGGAGTTGAACTATGACTATATAGCATTCACACCATCATTGTTACAATGCCATCACCTTGTTAGACCGCCAATTGCTACACTCCCTTCTTCAAACACGACTCACTTCCTCAAGGGATTGATCAAATTTATGAACAACTTTGATATACACATGAATTTGTAATGAGAACGACCCTTTATTTGTATCATAAATCTAGAAAATGACTACATGGATAAAAATATCTCAACCATGCAAGTTGAGGCTCTAAGTATCAGCTTAAATGTGAACAATATGGCTAATAAAGTAGAACAAGACATCAAATTTGTCTACATGGAATTGTTTCCAAGGATTATGGTATCTTGCGGCCTATATGTTGTCATCGAATAATGTTTATAACCAATATGAATAAGAAGGAAGGAGATTGTATAATGGGAAAAACTATTCTAAGTTGCCATAAGACACTGTATTCTATTTATTTTGTATTCCTTTTTTTTTTTAATTAGCATTATTCTTATCATTCACGCACATCCAGACACAATCTATGTAGAGGAGGGAGAGAATACCATGCAAACAAACATAAGTAACCAATAACCAATTAATATTTATGTTAATAAGGATCATGCTACCTTTATGGACACCCTGATTGACATTAACGATAAAAGTTAAAATTTTTATTTAATCAACAATTATAAAACCTCTCTCAAGGAAAATGAATCAAATGGAACTTTGATAGGAATTCAAAAAGGATCGCCAACTTAACAAGATCAAGTGGGGTGTTAAAACATCACCATGACACAAATTCTTGAAATATATTATAAATTTTTAATAAAAGTAGAATTCAAGATGGATGAATTCAAAGTTGTTATCTTTGAAGGGGATTCAATGTTTGGGATTGATATTTTAAATAAGAAATTGAAATTTCATCATGAAATTTTTGTAACCACATAACATGCTATAAATGAGCAAGTCAATCTTTTGAAGAGTGCAAGCTTTTACATACAAAAGGAATAACCAATGAATAGTTCATTAACGTGTTGAACAGTCATATCTTTATAAAAAAGGTAAAAATGTTAATATTGATGAACCACTCACATTTTGTTGAAAGTATAGAATGATAAAAAATCTTTATAATCTCCTTTTCACATTAAATATCAAAAAATACTATAGATATAATATTAATATATTTCAAGGATAAATTTTCACCAATCATAATGGATAGCTACAGATTTCATTGCCATCACTATTGTTACACCGCCACTTGTTGGACTCTCTTCTTCAAACAAGAATTACTTGTTCAAAGACTTGACCAATTTTACTAACAACCTTGACATAGACATGAATTTCTGATGAGGAAGACCATTTATTTGTGCCGTAAATCTAAAAGATTACTACACATAAAAAGATATGAATCGTGCAAGTGAACGCTCTAACTGTAAGCCTAAATGTGAACAAGATGGCCAATAAAGGAGGCTAGGACATAAAATTTAATGCTCTAACTATCGGTGCAAATGTGAACAAGATGGACAATAAAGGAGGTTAGGACATCAAATTTGACTAGATGGATAGCCATTGTACTTATGTTATTATTACTTACATCATCATACTAATATATTATTAGCATAATCATATTATTAAAACCATATTATTAAATGTTTAGATACGCCTATAGGTATCATTTTCCACCTTTACAAAATTAATGGTTTCAATTTGCCTATATCAACCAGTTAACCAATGTTTAAGGCTCAAAAAAAAATAAAAAATTAACATGAAATCTTGATAATCAAAAGTTATAACATACAATTTCTTCATTATTCATAGTTATTAATAGATGTGAATTGAAAACTTTGATATATTATGAACTCAAGATCATATTTGATGTAAATATAAAGTGGAGGATAACTAGTTAATTTTTTGTTTTATATTGACCACCTTGAAATACAATTGAATTTAAGAAAAACAAAATAAAACAATACAATTTAAATATTATATATATATATATATAAAAGAAATATTGAGGATCATCTAGTTTCAAAAGTTATACAATACTATATATTAATGGTTGTCTTAAATTTAAATTTATTTGATTTTTACAACTTAGTTCTAATTAAAACACAAAGAAAGGATTTCAGTAATCTTTCTAGAGATAAACAAGGGTTGCATGAAACTCAATCCCTGCTGAGTTAGTTAGGAAATACATGTTGAACAATGAAACTTAATATAACTAAATGCACAAATAATGAAGATTTTTTGTCAAAATATAATAATTAAAGACTTTTTATCAAAATTTAGAGAGATCTCTATAACAATAAGTTAATTCTAACATCAACTACCATTGCTTGGTTAAAGAAATTGCGATAACGTACAGCCCAAAGTCTCCAAGAAGATCTTCGAAAGGATGGCTTTCTTTGGAGTTGCCTCCAATTTGGTAATTTACCTAACAACTAAG
Source organism: Picea mariana (assembly GCA_032191745.1). Taxonomy (NCBI): domain Eukaryota; kingdom Viridiplantae; phylum Streptophyta; class Pinopsida; order Pinales; family Pinaceae; genus Picea; species Picea mariana. Next base: position 629,135 of record JASDQU010735665.1, read on the forward strand.
CTGCATGAGGGCACTGTGAATTCCTGGTGTGTTTTATATCAATGTTAATTGTCAATTGTCATGGTTATTTTAATTTGTTGAATAATTATGTTGTTAACCAGGAGATTATAACCTACATAATTATGTTAGTAACCTGGAGATTTTAATTTGCTGAATAATTATGTTATTTTAATTTGCTCATTATGTTGTTAACGAGGAGGTTCAAATTTAGATTAATGCTCCTAATTATTATCCCTCCTCCTCATTGCCATCTCTGAGACCACCAGAGTGTAAATCAGACCCCAACGCATTTAGAACTTCAGATTGGGATTTTCTACGTTCAAATTTAGTTTTCTGAGTTCAAATTTAGAACTTCAGATTGGGATTTTCTACGTTCAAATTTAGTTTTCTGAGTTAAAATTTAGAACTTCAGATTGGGATTTTCTACATTGTACGTTATTTTTGTTGGTCATGGCGGTACAAAGCCCAACATATCTACCATCGGTGGAGATCAGTTCGATGAATTTGATCCCGGAGATCAGTTCGATGAAGGAGAAGATTCAGAAACTTCAAGAGTGTTGTTGGCTGTTAGTTTGCAGGAGTGTTGTTGCCGGTTAGTTTTCTGATATACATCCTTTCTCTCTATCGTCCCACCAAGTGGAATGGCAGCCAACTGTCTCCCTGTCGGCCCGCCAAGTGGCATGTCCACCAGTTGTCTCCCTGTTGGCCTACGAAGTGGCATGTCCACCAGCTGTCTCCCTGTCGGCCCGCAAAGTGGCATGCCTACCACCTGTCTCGCTGTCAGCCAGCTGTCTCCCTGTCGGCCCGCCAAGTGGCATGCCCACCATCTATCTCCCTGTTGGCCAGCCAAGTGGCATGTCCACCAGTTGTCCCCTGTCATCCCGCAAAGTGGCATGGCCAACACCTGTCTCCCTGTCGGCCCGCCAAGTGGCATGTCAGCCAGTTGTCCCCCTGTGGGCCTGCCAACTGGCATGCCCACCAGCTGTCTCACTATCGGCCTGCCAAGTGGAATTCCCGCCACCTGTCTCCCAGTCTTCCTGCCAGGTGGAATGGCTGTCTCCAACTGTACCTCTCTCGGCCCGCTAAGTGGCATGGTTGTGTGCCATCCATCCAACTGTCCCTATGTCTACCAACTGTCCAACTTTAACCCTGTCCGCCCGCCAAGTGGCATATCTCCCAGCGGTCCAACTATCGCCCTGTCCGCCTGCCAACTGGAATGTCTACTAGTAGTTCGCCTGTTGTCTGCCAGCGATCCAATTTAAGGTATGCATTAGCATGGGGTGTATTTGCCCATTTTTCAATCTCTGTGCATTCTGTCAACGGTTCAGTCACATCTCCGTGGATTGGGTTACGAAATACATGATCTGTTCGAAAATCGATAACGAAGTACTCGATCTGTTCGAAAAATTGATCCAAAAATTGATACGAAGTACTCGATCTGTTCGAAAATTGATAACGAAATACTCGATCTGTTACTGCGGGATCGAAAATTGAGTTACTGCGTGGATTGAGTTACTGCGGGATCGAAAATTGATAACGAAATACTCAAGAACAGGAGTTCGCGGGATCGAAAATTGAGAATGAAATACTGTGGGAGTTCGCGGGGTTCTATGGCTAGAACAAGGAGTTTCTCTGTTGTCAATGGTGGCCTGGGAGATGAGTCAAACTCTTGTTCCTGTGGAATTATTGTCTCGGTTAGTTACTGTGTAATTTTTGTTATCATAAATAAAATGTTTCAAGATGAGTCAAACTCTTGTTCTGTTTTTCTTTATTTAATAAAAAATAAAATAAATAAATACTTATTTTTAATGCGAAATGAGAAATCTGATATGTTCTATGCTTGGCAGCTCTTCGTTTTACTCATCTTTTGAATGAGTATATGATTTATGTTCTATGCTCGCCAGCTCTTCGTTTTACTCATATTTTGAATGAGTATATTATTTCCAAATGTGAGGCTAAAGACCAAAACATTTCTTAGATATTTCTTGTCTCATGACAATGCTTCTACGCACACAAATACACATAAACCTTATTGCATATTTCCTAAATTCAATTAAGAATAAGGATTATTTAGTAAAAGTAATGTAGTTGGCATAAATTTTCCTTAATCCGGAATTGAAACAATCATTTTATCCTTTAGCAGGATTTGATTTATATTCAAAATAATTTTCATTTGTTTTAATAAGCAAAATTAAAATATGGTAATTATAAAGCCAAAATTAAAATCTGGTAATTTATTGACAGATTTAGTACAACTTGTGCTTTGTTTAAAATCTGAATTTTCTCACTTCATGTAGGATGATGTATTTCATCCAATATTATTTTGTATGCAGATTTATAAAAGTAAAAGAAGAATCTTTAATTTGGGCAGTTTCAGTGTTTTTGTAGGGTTGGATTATCATAGTTGTTATTATTTTGATCTTTGTTGTATTTTCAATTTAAAAAAAAATATCAATTTAATTATAGTTGGTCTTGATTTGACTCCAACATCTCATTCATAATAATCATAGCACTCATACACTCAAGCTAACCCATATTTTATTTATAATTAACATTGAAAATATTTTTTTCTTATTAATATATTTGAAAGTTCACATATCAACTATATATTAAGCATTGAAGTAATCACACATCTTCCTCATTCTCTGAAGTGGAAAAAACCTATCAATCCATAAAATAATTTGTTTTACTTTCAATTACTCTATCTCATGTTTTCTGGTAATGTCTATATATAGAATTGATATAAAAATATTTTACTTGAGGTGGATATTGATATATTTTGTTTGTCGTCCACGTTGTTTTTTTTTTTAATTTTTTTTAAATGCCACATGTCAACTACATATCCACTATGGAAGGAGTTACACACACACACACACACACATATATATATATTATTTACAAATTCTATATTTATATTAACTAATAAAATATTAAAAAAAATCATATTAAACTATTTTTGATTTTATTTTTGTATATGTACAACTAATACAATAAAACGATTTTATGTATATATAAAGTAAGTGTCATTAGGCTTTCAACTCCAAGGGTTATCTCAAGTGGTCATGAGCCAATATGGAAGATTTCCCTTCCTTAAAAAAGAAAAAAAACTTAATGTTTGATAATTTTATAATATGATAAGTAATCAATCAAATAGATAATGAAATTATAAAATTATTTATAAAATCATTTTAGTTAGCTAGATGTAAAAATATTTTTTCAATGCCACACCTTAACTCTTAGTTGTTATTATATATATATATATATATATATATATATATATATATATATATATATATATATGGGTGAGTTCAAGCTAATTATGGTCTTAGTGGCAATGTAAACATGGAAAACCAACAATTTCTTAAGTTGGAGGGATTATTCAAGGTACTTTAACAATAAATTTGAATATGGTTTAAGAAGATGAAAGGTAGGAAATTGAATTATCTTTCTGAATATGCAACTTTTATTCATCGAAATTGTGACTAACTAGGTGAAATTTGATTTTTTCTAACAATGCTATCTTATTTTTCCAACAAAATATAATCTATAAGATTTTGTTTGTGTAGGTCTTGAGTATTTTAAAGATGGAATTTCATTGGAAAAACATGTCTACTTGTAGCGAATCATTTTTCTTGTGCCATTTGAAATTACAACGTCTTTTGTATGTGAAGGCTAAGAGGGTCTTACTATGATCAAAACATTTTTTTTGGATCGTAAGTATAGATCTTCTCTAGTGCCGCATATAACTCATTTCAGAAATGGTTAATCCGAGAAAAATAAATTATATATTTTAAATATGCATAGCCGTCTCGATTTATGTCTATAGTTTCATCAACAAATTAATTGTTTAGACTATAAAAAAATAACAACAAAGACAAAGATAAAGAGGGGTATTCACAAAAATGAGAGTTTTTACCAATTTGCAGACCAAACCACTAGGTTTTTCATCGTGAACCTAAATTTGAGCCAACCAAGTCAGCATACACCTCGTAGTCAGTTTCACTCTCTTTCCTCTATCTCCACCCTTCCTCTCATAGTCAGTTTCACTCTCTCTCCACCCCTTCCCTCTCACTCTCTCTCCCCTCGTCCCACTATCTCTCTTCTATATCTCCTACATCTACCCCTCTCTGCAACATCAATCTCTATCTTTTACATTTACCCCTATCTCTACTCGCCTCTCTTATTTCCTCTCTCTCCTTCTCACACTATCACATGGTCTCTGCACTACCCTTCTATGCCTTTCTATCTCTCCCTATCACACACATTTTATACCCCCCTATATGTCTTTCTCTCTCTCCCTCCCACACTCTAACACATGTAATATCTACCTCCCCTCTTTATCTTCCTCTCTCTTCCTCCTACACTCGCAAACACATTTTCTATCCTCTCTCTCCCTCTCACACTTTAAAACTCTCACTCTCTACCTCTCTCCTTTGTATACATCTCTCTATCTCCCCTCTTTTCCTACCTCTCTCTTCCTCTCACACTCTTTCACACACACTTTCCATCCCCCATTTATCTATTTATATCTCTCTAACCACCCTTGCCTCTATCTCCCCCCTTCCTCTCACAATCAGTATCACTCTCTCTCCACCCCATCCTTTTMCATCCTCCCTCTCTTTCTTGCTCCTCCCCCCTCTCATACTCACACATTATCTCTCTACCCCCCTCCTCCCTCTATCTCTCCCTCTCACTCCCACTATCTCTCCTCTCTTTACTTCCTACATCTACAACCTCTTTCTTCCTTTCATTATTGTTAGTGTCACTATCACTATATCATCATTGCTCTCTCTCCTCTACTCTCCCCCAATTTCTCTCATTATATGTCTCTACCCTCCCTTCCCTCTATCTCTCACCTTCCTCTCACAATCAGTCTTACTCTCTCTCCACCCCTTCCTCCCTCCCTTTCTCTCTCTTACCCTCTCTCCCACTATCTATCTGCTCTCTCTCTCTCTCTCATATATGTATGACTCCCTCTATCTCCCCTCCCTTCGTCTCACTCTCTCTCTCTACCTACTCTCTTTTTCTCTCTCTCCCTGCCTCACATAAACATTAAAAATTCTTGTCCACCCCCCTCTCTTTATTTCTCTTCCTCCTCTCTCACACTCTTGCATTCTCTCTCTACCCTTGTCCTCCCTCCTTATCTCCCACTTCCTCCCACCATCTCTCCTCTCTTTATCTTCTACATATAACACATCTTTATCTCTCTCATTGTTGCTAGTATCACTCTCACTATATCCCCCACCATCTCTCTCCTCTACTCTCCCTCCATTTCTCTCTTTATATCTCTCGATCCCCCTCCCTCTATTTCCCCCTTCCTATCATAGTCGATATCACCCTCTCTCCACTCTCTTTCTCATAAATCTACCCCTACCCACTATCTCTACCACCCTTCCTCTCATTTTCTCTCTACTCACTCAATTTGTCTCCTTCTCCCTCCCTCTCACACACTCAAACAATCATTGTCGAGCCCCACTCTCTTCATTTTATTCGCCCCCCCTCTCACACTCACAAATTCTCTCTCTACCCCCCTCCTCCCTCTCTCTCCACTGCTGCCTCCCACTATCTCACCTCTCTTTCTCTCCTACATATACCACCTATTTATATCTCTCATTGTTGTTAGTCTCTTATCACTATATCCCTCTCCCTTTGTTTCCTCTAATATCTCCCCATTTATCTCTTTATATCTCTCTACCCGCACTTCCCTCTATCTCCCCCATTCCTCTCACACTTAGTCTCAATCTCTCTCTTCACCCTCCACCCACCCTCTCTCCCTCTCTCTCCTCCTCCCTCCCACTATCTCTCCACTCTCACTCTCATACATATACCCCCCATATATCTCCGCCCCTTCCTCTCACTCTCTGTCTACCCCCTCTCTATGTTTTTCTCTCCCTCCCTCTCACACACTCAAACACTCCTTGTCCATACCTCCTCTCTTTATTGATGTCTCCCCCCTCTCACACTCACACAATATATCTCTACCCCCATCCTCCCTATATTTTTTCCCATCCCTCGCACTATCTCTTCTCTCTTTCTCTCCTACATATACCACCTCTTTCTCTCTCTTTTTTGTTATTCTCACTCTAACTCCCCCCCTTCTCTATCTCTCTCTCACCCTCCAATTATCCTCCTCTCTCTCTCTATCTCTTTCCCCCTTCATCGTCCCCTTTGTCCATCCCTCTCACTATCTTTACACTCTTT
>JASDQU010735665.1:635355-656128 GCA_032191745.1 Picea mariana
CTCTCTTTCTCTCCTACATATACCACCTCTTTCTCTCTCTTTTTTGTTATTCTCACTCTAACTCCCCCCCTTCTCTATCTCTCTCTCACCCTCCAATTATCCTCCTCTCTCTCTCTATCTCTTTCCCCCTTCATCGTCCCCTTTGTCCATCCCTCTCACTATCTTTACACTCTTTCCCTCCTACATCCACCACCTCTTTCTCTCACTCCTTTTTGTTAGTCTCACTCTCACTCTCTCTCCCACCTCTCTCTCTCTCTCTCTCTCTCTACCTCCCCTCCTCTCCGTATTCCTCTCCCACCCTATCACACTCACAAACAATCCATCTCTACTTACCTCTTGCATCTAATCCCCACTCTGTCGCTCCCTATATCTACCTCACTCTATATCCCCCACTCTCCCAAACTTGCTATCTTTCATCTATCTAACCCCCCTTCCCTCTTTCCCTTCCCTTCCTCTCACTCTCACACTCTCCACCCCCCTATCTTTCTCCTTTTCCCTCACTCTCTTTTTATTGCCCTCTCCCCCTCTAGTGCTCCCCTTTTTCTTCTTCTCTACAACCCCCATCCCTACATCACAGGGAAAGAAATGGCCTTGACCTAGACATGTCAAAACCTATACCTTAAAATAGATGTAGCAAGACCTAGAAATGGAAAGACTTGGAGCATTACCTATACCTTTACGATGACCATGCCATAGACCTAGATCATGACTTGGACCATGACATAGAGATATAGCTTTATTTAGATGATAACCTAGAGCTTGACGTAGACAATGACCTAGAGCACAACATAGAGCTTGAGCTAGATTTAGACTATGATCTATAGATTGACATAGACCATGAAATAAACCCCCCTAGCTCCATATAATCCTATGCATATCTTATACTCAACCCTTAACCGCCTCTACACTCAAGCCTTGAGTGCACTATCCATATACCTTTTGTACAACCCTTGCACCCACATCACCCACATCTTGGTGCTCTAACCATTTCTCTATCCTTGAAAACACTTTCAATCCTAACCCTTGAGGGATTAGTTGTCCCCATACCCCTATACATATTTATTCATAAATATTCTTGGTCTATAATAAATTCTCTATTTTTTCTATTAAGATTGTACATGTGCTTTTGTGAATTGTTTGATCTATAATTCTTGGTTGTTTATGCTGAAGAAGAACGCACACATGTTCTTCGAACACACACCCACTCGCACACATTCTAGGTATGTGCGAGCATTCCTGCTAGGAATTTTTTGGTGTCGAGCACACTCTATCATATCATCTCTTTCATGTCCAACAAACAATATACAACATCTTAAGAAAAAAATAGAGTGCACAAACATTCTTTTCTTATTTTAGTGTTCTTGTTTGAGTCATTGAGAGTTTTGTGCACAATTGTAGGAAAAATTGGAAGATAAATTTGTCAAGTGAAATTGGAATTGTTCTTTGTATCTTCTTGGAATAAAATGAGATAATTATTACTTTTATCACAAGTAATAATTATTAAGTGTATGTATGCACAAGCTTAAATGAGATAATTATTACTATTTAAGGGAACATAAATTCTTTACTTAACATTTATGATAATGCAAAAGATGCAAATGAGGTACTTATTACTATTTAAGTAAAAGTGGAATGGTTTAGGTTTTAAATTTTTAATTATAATAAATATTGCGAATTTTACTATATATAGATAGCATACCTCAAAGTGATGGATTATTTTCATGATTTCAATGTCCAACCAAGTAATTAACAACCACATCCAAACTCGTGGTAAATATTCATGTTCCACCCAAACACAAAAGAAAATTCCCAAATGTTCAAACAACATAATAATTTCACCTCACTTCCAAGTTTCTTTTTAGTGCTTGGAGGTAACCACTTTACATAAGTTATAAGGGGATTCTTATTTTTTATGGTGTTGTCTAAAATTGTTTTGGAAAATTTTGTTAGAATTACGCAATATAAATCTGACATAAATTCTAAACAAAATAGTAAAAAACATAAATTCTAACAAAAATTTCAAACAAAATTAATTGAACAATAAGATTCTAGACATATTCAACTCACTCATTGTGCCGAAGGTGAATTCTCAATTTAAGCAACTCATTCTGACTTCAGCTACCATTGTGATAACCCTGTAACCCTTTCTTCGTTAAACAAATTGCCATAGCCCTTGCTTGGTTAAACAAACCTACGGCCGAAATCTCCAAGAAGTATGGTGGATTCACTCCTGCCTAAATTCTTGTCGACCTGTGTTTTAGTAAAAGTAAAAGAAGACTCTTTAACTTGGGTAGTTTCAGTGTTTTTGTATGGTTGGGTGACAACTTATGAGTTTTTACCGTAGTTGTTATCATTTTCATCTTTCTTGTATTTTTAATTTAAAAAACAAATATCCATTTAATCATAGTTTGTTTGATACTTGACACCAAGATCTTATTTATAATAACCATAACATTATATTTTATTAATAATTATTATTGAAATTATTTTTTTCTTATTAATATATTTTCAATTCCACATGTCAACTACATATTAAACATTGAAGGAATTACACATCTTATTCATTCTAGGAAGTGGAAAACACCTATCAACCTATAAAATAAATTTGTTTACTTTCAATTCCTCTATCTCTTGTTTTCTAGTTTTGTCTATATATAGAGAGGGAGTTGATATAAAAATATTTTTCTTGAGTTGGATATTGAAATATTAATCATATTAAACTATTTTATATATTTTTTTGTAATATGTACAACTAATACAATAAAACAATTTTATGTACATATAGAATAAATATCATTCGGCTTTCAACCCCAAGGGTTATCTCAAGTGGTCATGAGCCCGTGGTGATACCTCTTACATCTACCTCAAAGTTGGGGAGGTAATGGGTTCAACTCTCTTAATCCCTTGGGGTGGAGCTCCCTAATCAAGCCAATACGAAAGGTTTCCCTTCCTAAAAGAAAATCTTTAGTAATTTTATAATTAGTGTAAATTTATTTTTATATAGAATTTTTACTTGTAATTGTTATATATATATATATGTGTGTGTGTGTGTGTGTCTGTGTGTCTATATATAAATTTATTTATTTATTTGATACCGAAATATTTACTTGTTCCTAATGTTTTAAATCTATATTAAGATCTGAAGGAATTACACATCTACCTTATATGAAGAAGTAGAAAGCATTTTTGTGTGGAATACTATTTTTTTTACTTTCAATTACCAACTATATATATAAATCTGATGTAAAATTATTTTATATAGAGGTCTATATTAATAGAAAATTATTTTACTTAAGTTGGATGTTAAAATATTTTTTCTATGCCACCCCCAACTACCAAGTTATATGTGTGTGTGTGTGTGTGTGTGTGTGTGTGTGTTTGTGTGCGTGTCAGTGTGAGTTCAATCTAATGATAGTCTCTCACGACTTATTAGTGGCAATGTAAATGTGGAAAACCAACAATTTGTTTACTTGGAGGGATTATTCAAGGTACTTTTACAATGAACCTGAATATGGTGTACTAAGATGAAACTTAGGAAATTGATTTCTCTTTATGAATATGAAAATTTGATTTTTTCTAATAGTGCTATCTTATTTTTCCAACAAATTCTAAGGTATAAGTTTTTTTTTCCAACAAAATATAAGATATAAGATTTTGTTTGTGCAGGTCTTAAGTATTTTAATGATGGATTTTCATTTCAGAAACATGTATACTTGTAGCAAACCTATTTTCTTGTGTCGTCTGAAATCAAAACATCTTTTCTATGTGCATGTTAAGAGGGTATTACTACGATCAAAAAATTTTTTTTAGATCGTAGGTATCGATCTCATCTAGTGCTACATAAAAATCATTTGAGAAATGGTTAAGCCGAGAAAAATAAATTATATATTTTAAATATGCATATTTGACTCGATTTATATCTATAGTTTCATCAACAGCTAAATTGTTTAGACTATAAAAAAAATAACATCAAAGACAAAGATATAGAGGGGTATTCACAAAAATCGAGTTTTTTATAAATTTGCAGACCGAACCACTAGGTTTTTCATCCTGAACCTAAATCCGAGCCAACCAAGTCAGCATACACCTTGTTAATCTCTCCCCAAAAAATTGAATTCAAAAGAGCGTGTACACATTGTAAGAGTGTGCATGCATTCTAAGATAATGCACATGTTCTAGGAGTGTGCATGCATTCTAATAATTTGCACACATTCTAGGAGCACACATGTGTTCTAAGACCACACACATGCTTCTAGAAACCATTTATTTCACTATATTTGTCCTCCCTCTCCTACATCTACGCCCCCTTCATTATCTCACTCTAACTCTCCCACTTTACCACCCTGTCTGTCTCCCTCTCTCTCGCTCACACTCCTATACATGGTAAGAAATAGAAATGGCAAGACTAGAAATCAAAAGGCGTGGAACGAACGAGATCTATATATTACCTTGACAGGACTCATAATATCACAACCACTACCTCTATGTCCCACCCTATCCACTCTCCCTTTCTCTCTCGCCCTCTCCCTCTACCCCTTTGTTCTTCACTCCCCTCTCTTGCACCCTTTCTCTCTCTCTTCTCGTTGTTAGTCGCAATCTCACTCTCTTCCCTTATTTCTCTCTCTATTACCCCTCTATGTCTCTCTCTATATCCACCCATTCCTCTCATTCTCTCTCTACCCCCCTTTTATGTCTCCCTCTATGATTCCCTTTCTCTCACTATCCCTCTCTACCAAACCTCTCTTTCTCCCTCTCCTACCTCTACCTCTCTATCTCTACCCCTCGTCCATATCTATCTTTACCCACCCTCCTACCTCTCTATACCTACGTATCCTCTTTTTCTTTCTCTCTTCCCCTCTCACACTCTCACGCACACTCTCTCTCCCACCCTCATCCCTCTCTCTCTCCCCCTGTCCCACTATCTCCCCTCTATCTCTCCTACTTCTACCCCTCTCTCCTAAATTTACCTCCTTCTATACCCTCCTCTCTATTTTCCTCTCTCTCCCTCCCACACTCTTACAAAGTCTCTCTATTTTCCTTCTATGCCTTGGTATCTCTACCCACTACACACATTTTCTGCCCCCCCTATATGTCTTCTTATCTCTCCCTCCCACACTCCAACACACTCACTCTCTACCTCCCCTCTTTGTCTTCCTTGCTCTCCCTCCCACACACTTGCACACAGACATTTTATCCCCCTCTATGTTTTCCTCTCTCTCTATCCCTCCCACTCTCTCTCACACACACTTTCTTTCACCCCCTCTCACACTCACACATTCTCTCTCTACCCCCATCCTCCCTCTATATCTCCCCCTCCCTCCCAATATCTCTCCTCTCTTTCTATCCTAAATATGTTATCTCTTTCTCTCTCTAATTTTTGTTATTCTCACTCTCACTATATCCTCCTCCCTATAACGACCCCGTTCATCACGTCTGTAAGCGAAGAAAAAGTGCTTTTTTTTTTTTTTTAGGCAGGAAGGCAATGACGACAACAGTTGAACCACACAACTGACGATAAATGCAAGCACGCAATCCAGTCAACAGACAACTATGACTCCATACACTAGCACAATAGAAACTGGGTGAACATCGGTAGAACAACAAGGAGAATGACTACATGCCCAATGCAAATAGGACCACGCCTACAAGCTAAGGGATAACATCCCCCTCCCAACACAAAAGAATTGAGGAACAATGACTAGAACCTCAAGGTGCACGAACCGAACGCATTAAGGAATTCAACCCATATGCCAAAGCAAAATTTACAATGCTCTACAACACTCACACGAAAGGCACTGACTCCGGCCAAGTTATCATTGTCCACTATCCGATAGAGCATGCCATGATCCCCTCATTAGGAATCATGATGTCCCCAGGTGATAGATGTGTCGATAAACTTGGCGCAACACAACCTAATGGGACCAACGACTCAAGAAAATTCAATGCACTAGAAGGAAAAACAACTGACAAGAAGACTACGCCCACACCCTAAGCAACTAGTCGACCAGACTCTAGATGACGTTACTAAAAAATGAACAACAGTTATGCAACTTTGCCAACAACCCAAACCATTAATCAATTCTAAATTAGTCGATAATTACAATTCTAGTTTAACGTTAATTACAATCTAATTTAGCAATTCTAATTTACCATTTAGTCAATACTCACCAATCTAATTTAATCATTAATTATAATCTAATTGAGAAATTCTAAATTAATCCATAATTACAATCTAATGGAGCAATTCTAAATTAATCCATAATTACAATCTGACTTAGAAATTAACATTATAAACAACATTAATAATATCATTGTAGAATTCTACAAGTATAACTCTTATTAACAAATTAAATTACAACATACCTTCTAGCTATATTAACTGTACTAAATTTACAAGTTGTCTTTTAACCTTAAAAAGAAACTGTTGAGAATGACAAGGCTTTTAAATCATGCTATTTTCATGTGATTTTGTGGATAATAAATAATCGTCATTTCGACACTACTCAACGCAATTTTATTGCTATCTTGTTGTTTATAATAAATATCATATCAACCTATTCAATGCAAATTCAATTCTATCTTGTTGTTCCTGAATAAATATCATGTCAAGCTAACCATTGGAAATTTCATGTTAATTGTTAGTTATAATTAATTTCCACCTCGATGCTATTTAATGAAACTTAATGCTACCTTGTTGTTCATAATAAATGTCATTCAGAGTCGTTCCATGTACTTGATGCTTCTGGCTGTTTAAAAACATTTGTTAATCAATGCTAATCCAACCATTTGTGGTCTATCCGTTAATGATAGTTGAGTCAAATTATCACTGAAACGTTGGGAGAAATAAATTTGTACAACTGAATAATCTCAATCATAAATTGGTAAAAGAGTTGGCTACCATAATGAAAATTCCTATCATAAAATATCCACGTGCATTAGTTGTCATAAGTAAAGAATAAAATAATTATATTGAATGTCCAACATCTGCTTACTTATTTGCAACTAGGATTCTAGTTGTTACACCCCTAAATAATATCATAGTCAAAGGTAATAGAATGCATCAACTAAATCATCGTGGTTGATACAAGTTCATTGTCCAGAATGTTGAAACACAACTATTTAAAAATTTCGTGTTATTTAAGGTTTTAAAAAACGCATTGAGAATTATAAATAACCATTTGTCTAAACATTTGTTGAAGCATAAACAATAAATATGTTGGGACCACAGACCATAATGAATGTTGAAATTACTAACTGGGTGAAGTTGAATACGAAGACGATACAAAGGCTAAGATCATTGTCTTTTAATCTCTCACTAAATGCCCTCTCATAATGTCTTACAGTCCTTTAAAGTAAGAGAGAAATAGTTGTCTACAATGAAAGGTATGCTCTGTCCACTTAAACAGAATTAACATAATGATAACTGTAAAAAAATGTTGTCTTGCAACGAGGAAACAATAAGAGATAACCGAAAGGGAAACAATTGTAGGCTATATAAGAATATCAATGCAATCATAAAGGTAAACAAAAACACCCACCAATACGCCCCCATTAACCAGTAAGGTGCATGCAATTAATGGAGGAGAAAAAAAACATGCCAGATATACAAATTTTCAGGGCAAAATTCGCCCCCCAAAAAAATTGATTCTACTCTTAAAATGGCCAAAATCGCCAATTAAACACAAGCAATGATTGTGGTCTTTAAAAGTGGAAAAAATGCCCTGTAAATAAAAACGAAATGCACTCTTAAGAAGTGGAAAAATCGCCAGATACACAAGCTATGATTGTTGTCTTAAAGAGTGGCAAAATCGCTAGATACACAAGCAACCATTGTTTTCTTAAGGAATGGAAAAATCGCCAGATACACAAGCAACGATGTTGTCTTAAGGAGTGAAAAAATTGCCAGATACAGAAGAAACCATGTTGTCATAAGCAGCGGCAAAATCACCAGAAAATAGAAAAGAATTGCAAAGAATAAAGCCAAAAAAAAAAACATAGAGTTAAATAGTCAGGAAGGTATTACCAAGCAGAGTTAAATTATCCAGCAATATATAAAAACACGTAGTTAGAATTTCGTGGTTGAGGGTGTTGAAATACAAAGAACACTAAACATAGTTTTCAGATGCCGAGAATGATTAGGACACAGACGTGATATAACCTCCATAGACTAAAACAAGGCGAAGATCAAGGTGCGGAGATAAGAAGGGGTAAACCACTGGAAAACTCATCCTTCGCTCATCATCCATGCACAGAAAAGCAGGGCATTAGAATCTATAGTTCGTTGTGCACGGAAGTGATGACTGTCGATTTGGCTCCAACGAACTAGGGATGAGGATGAAAAGAACAACTATTCACAACAATCACCAAAACCCAAGGACAGTACAACATGCAGGGATCGAAATCTAAGGGAAACAATCAACAATGAGCTTAAGTCTATGGGGAAATTAAGTTATCAATTAAAATGCAAAGTCAACATTTTCTTTACCGAATTAAAAATATAGAATTGAAAGTGTAATGTATAATAAGAATCTACCATGAAGAATCAAGTAAGATTACCATAACCCAAGTCGTCCACTCCGAGTTGTTATCACGTGTGCTCTGTGCAGCTCCCATTTTTCGACCGATGAGACTTCATCGGTACTTCCCAACCAATGCTAGGGGTACTCTATCCCCCTTAGTCCCATGAGACAAAAAAGGACCACACACACTAAAACATAGATTATCTAGCTCCCATATCGCCTCGCAAGGATGAGCTACCACTCCTCACCGAGATGGGTATCCCAACTCCCACAAGCTAAGTCAGTCAAGTCAAAATTTCTGCAGTGTAATGTTATGCATAACAGAGCAGATCCATTATCCTCCTCCTCCCTCCTTTATATAGAGTTTCTAATTCATTTACTTTTCCAAAATCCCATTTAATTTATTGTTAAATAATTTAATTCATAAAAATCCTCCCCGTACATGTGTCATCCATCCCCTCCATTCCACCATAAATTAATTTCATAAATTAATTAATTACTCCTATTTGCCTCACCCACCTAAAAGTATTTCTAGAATCTCTCTTAGGTGTCCCCATATTCCCTTACACATTTTAATGACTTACCCCTTTACTAATTTGCTTGTTGAGTTTAATTTAGAAATTTCTTAAATGCTAGATACCTTACTAAGTTAGTCTTTCTGCTTTTTCCTTGTGTTTCCCCTTTCTTTTTATGTTTCCTGCTTTTTCCTAGTTTCCTAATTCTTTTAAATTTCCCTCTTTTACTTTTCATTTAAAACTCAAATTGGGAGGTGTAGAAAATTACCTTTTTCCCCTTTTCCTTTTTAATTGATAAATTTATAATTATCATATGTAACAAAACAATTATTTCCCCTTTTTCCCCCTTTTTAAATTGTATCCCCCAAAAGATTTTTATAAATTAATTGAATTTCTTACCCACTTCTCGTCACATGATTAATGATGATTATCATTATTATTTATTTATTTTTATTTTTATTTTTATATAAATATATATTTTTATTTTTATCACAAGTATCACTTAGACCTAGACTTTATTTTCCTAGGCAGGGCGACATTTTATTAGGGAAAATGTTTTAAATCTTTTTTATCACATTATTCATTTTAAGGCCATAGGTTTATTCATTTATTATTTAACAACACGATGTGACCTTCAGGACGCACTAGGTGGTCCAAGGGTACCACTGGCCTCATTTTGTTTTTCTTGCATGACGTGCCCTTCAGGACGCACTATGTGCTCCAAGGGTGCCACTTGCCTCTTTCTGTTTTTCTTGCGTGACATGCCCTTCAGGACACACTCTGTGCTCCAAGGGTGCCACTAACCTCTTGACTAACTTGGTATACATCAAAACCCCTAGAGTCAATACTCCACTTGGTGATCTTTTGGGAGACTAAGGGCCTCTAAGGAATAAGGCCCCTACCTTATTGCGCGCCCCTTAGCATTATCATGAGTAACTGTCATAGTCGTCCCTCACAACATCATAGGTCTTATTGAACTAGGTAATCGTTAACCTATAGTTCGAGCCATAATGAGAGTGCTAGTAGGCTGTGGAAGGGTTGTTGTTATCGTATCTAGTTATCGTGCATGACCCCTCTTCTCCACATGTGAGTTTGGTCAGCAAGATGTCGTCAGCCTACATCATCAATGAATCATGTCAGAATAAAATCCATAATCATAACATCTAATAAGATGCACATAGGTCATATATACAACAATCAAACCCCAATTGTCAACTCCTTGACTCGTTCTAGAGTTTAAGGGGTTTCATCGATGCCTCTACATCCTCAAGGTCCAAAATCCTGCACACTCAGGAAAATTGAGTCAATAGCACATGTCTATGTCAATACAGAAAAATAACATGTCATCAATCCACAATGCCTCATAATCATAATCAAATGCCCAATAGTATAATAATCTAGATAACTTGAAAGCAAGTGTCCTCAAAGAATAATTTCACTCAGTGCGTACAGGAGCGTGATGTTACATACACCCCATCTTGTTCTAAACTTCGTCCTGAAGTTTCACAATATATAAGTGATGAAATAATGTCTATCAGAGTATCATAAGTCTATCTATCAAACAAAATTGGAACCTCCTGGCGCATATCGTAGCTGTTCAATGCGATGATAAAATATGCAGACCAACTCAGTCATGAGAACCCACTCGTTCGATACCTACAAGGAACTTATTTCAATAACATGTGTAGGGTCACTAATATAATATCTCAAAATAGAGAAGTGAAAAACATCGTGCATACGGCTCAAAGAATCAGGCAAGGCCAGTCGATAGGCCATGGGCCTCTTCCTCTCCACAATCTATAAATGTCCCACAAACCTAGGAGAGAGTTTAGCTCCCTTTCGAAACTTGATATAACTCTTATGTGGTTTTACCCACAAGAAGACTCGATCACCAACCTCGTAACTATGGTCGACACGGTGCTCATCGACATAACTCTTCTCCCGATCCTGTGCTTATTTAATCCTTTTTCTTATTGTTTACATTTTCTCTTCCATTTCTTGGATCGTTTCTGGTCCGAGTAGGACCCTATCCTCATTTCGATCCCAAATCAAAGGTGTCTGACACTGTCGCCCATAAAGAAACTCGAAAGGCGCCATCTTAATGGTGCTCTGGTAACTGTTGTTATAAGCGAATTACACCAGTGGCAAGAATTCTTCCCAACACTTTTGTTGTTCCATCACGTGCATGCACAACATGTCCTCCAAGGTATGGTTCATTCGTTTGGTCTTCTCATT
This sequence comes from Picea mariana, assembly GCA_032191745.1. Taxonomy (NCBI): domain Eukaryota; kingdom Viridiplantae; phylum Streptophyta; class Pinopsida; order Pinales; family Pinaceae; genus Picea; species Picea mariana. The sequence goes on from JASDQU010735665.1 coordinate 646,625, forward strand.
AGTTTCAGGGTGATATGCAGTACTAAAGTTAATTTGTGTTCCCAAGGACTCTTGGAAACTAGTCCAAAATCGTCCAGTAAACACTGATCCTCAATCGGATATAATCCTGTTAGGCACACCATCCAGCCTCACAATCTCACAGATGAAAACTCTAGCTATGTTAGGTGCCTAATATGTCGTACACACAGGAATAAAATGAGCACTCTTCATTAGAGTGTCAACTACTACGAAAATTGAGTCATGTCTCCTTGCCATCAGTGGAAATCCAACAATAAAATCCATCGAAATAACCTCCCATTTTGATTCTGCAATAACGTGTGGCTTTAGTAATCTTCATGGATGTCTATGTTCGGCCTTTACCTGTTGACATTTTAGACATCTGGCCACATAGTTGACTATTTATACCTTCATTCCTTTCCAAAAGAATAAGGGTTTAAAGGTTACCCTCATCTTCATGACTCCTAGGTGAGCCATGTATACTTCTCTATGAGCCTTGTTTAGGATCAAGCTCCTCAACTCATTGTTTGGTGGTACATAAATCCGATTTTTAAACCTCAATAATCCATCGTTGTCAAGTGTAAATCCTTCAAATATTGGCACCATCATTGTGTTTTGTCCGATAAAATCCTCGACCTCTTTGTACTAGTCATCATCACGCTATAGAGTTAGAATCTTTTCACGTAGATTCATCTGAAGAGGCAACACCGAAAAGATGTGTGGTATATGACTCAATGCTTCTACCACTCAGTTCACTATTCCTTTTATGTAAGAAATCTTGAAATCGTACTCGCTAAGAAGTTCTGACCAATGCCATTGTCACGCGTTCAGTTCGCTCTGTGTAAAGATGTGTTGTACTCCACAGTGGTCCATCTTTAGTTCAAATTTTCGTCCAACTAGGTAGTGTCTCCAAACCTTCAAGGCATAAAAAATGGCTAACAACTCCAAATTGTGCGTCACATAGTTTCCCTCATGCCTTCTCAGTTTCCTCAAGATGTAAGTGATCAATCGATCATCTTGCATCAAGGCTTAGCCTAAGACTTCCGTGGATGAGTTAGTGCATACCAAGAAGTCCATGTTCATGTCAAGGACCTTTAGTATTGGTGTCATGTTCAAAATCTCTTTGATCCTCTGAAAAGATTCGGCGCATTTATCGGTCCAAAAAAACTTCTTGTTCTTCTTCTACAACTCTGTGATTGGATTTGATATCTTTGAAAATCCCTCGACCAACCGTCGAGAGTATCCTGCTAAACCCATGAAGCTACACACTTGTGGGACATTCGTCAGTGCATGCCATTCCATAATAGCCTCGACCTTTGTTGGATCTAGGGAAATACCTTCATTGGAGATGACATACCCTAAGCAGTGAATCTTCAATTGATAAAACAAGTATTTGGACAACTTCCCTTACAATTTGTGCTCTTGTAGACACTGTAGTACCAAGCGCAAGTGCTTGTCATGTTCCTCCATATATCATCAATGAATATTTGGACGAACTTGTCCAAGTAATCATGGAACACCTTGTTCATCAAATTCATAAATACCCCTGGGGCGTTTTTCATTCCAAATGGTAAAATAGTAAACTCATAATGCCCAAACCTCGCCTTAAAGATGGTCTTGGGGACGTCATCCTCCTTGATCCGTAACTGGTGATACCCTGATCGTAAATTGATGTTTGAGAACACTGTCACCCCCTTCATCTGATCGAACGGATCATCAATCCTCGACAACATATACTAATTCTTGATCGTTTCCTTATTCAGTTGATGGTAGTTAGTGTAGAGCCTCTACGACCCATCCTTCTTTCATATGAAAATAACAGGTGCACCCCATGGGGACACACTTGGACGTATAAGTCCTAGGTCCAGCAACTTCTTCGGTTGCATTATCAACTCTTGTAACTCCAGGGTTGACATCGGATAAGGCGTTCTTGCTATTGGTTCATTCCTCAGTTTCAGGTCTATCGTAAACTCCAATTCCCTCTCCTACGAAATTCTAGGTAACTCTTCCAGAAACATGTCTACAAACTCTCTCACAATCGGAAGGTGTTCTAGACCTTCCGCTACTCCCCTTTCGTTTAAATCAAGGATCACATAAAGCTTACACCCCTTGCGCATGCTCTTTCATAGTTGCAAGGAAGCCATGAACCTCAGGAAAACTACAAGGTTTCGAGATACAATCACGCGCCTTTGTCCCTCGTCATCAACCAAGCTCAATCGTTTTGTCCTACAGTTGAGTATCGCCTCATGTGATTCCAACCAGTCCATATTGATCACGACGTCATAAGATCCTAAGATCATGATGTACAGGTTGGCCCTGGTGACAAAATCTCCTAGGTTAAGGGTAGATCCCATAACCTTTCCTCCAACCTTCTATTTATCTCCAAAAGCCATCTGTACGAAACCAAACTCATCTTGTTAGAATGCCTTTACCTTAATCCTTTTTAATGATGCACCAGAAATGAAACTCTCAGTAGCACCGGGATATACGAAAATACTAAGGGTCTGGTCAACGATGATACCTAACGTCTCGAGAACAGTCGACTGGTGATCTACCTGGCATTTATTCACTCGTGCATGAATCCGATGGGCATTTCCCAGATCTCCCACGGTAGTGGGTCCAGCTAATCCAGATGCTCTAGTCCTATCCACTGGGAAGTCGTGCTAGTAGTGTGGCTCCCCACACATCCAACAACCCTTCTTTGGTCTAGTACTCGTGGTACCCAAAGTAGAATATGACGACCCACCATCCTAGAATCCTTGTCTATTCTATTGAACAAGCCTAAACTACTGTTGTTGCAGTCGATGCTATTGCTAATGTTTTGGTCCCTGATAAGGTGTCCATTATTGAGGCGTCGGTTGTCGAGGTGTAGTGAAAGTGGATCCTCTCTGGAAGCCATGATATCTAGGAATATGTTTGCATGGTGTCTGATGTTGCTACGCACTAGATGACACTTTCCGTGTCGGTCTCACTAGAGTGCTCCTCTGACCCCCATTGATAAGCTCCTCCTCTTATATGAGGGTCTTCTAGACAACATCATGCAAGGTTTGAGGCATCAGAATCCTAACATTTGCACGTATGATTCAATTAAGGCCGAACATGAACCTGTTGAACTTAAGTTTCGCAGGATTAATATGCAGAGCATATCGAAGCAATTCCATAAAATGGGCCTCATACTCGGGCACCGTATGGTTGCCCTGTCGTAAGGCATTGAACTCGTTTAGATGACACTCAATGAATTCCTCTGATAGGTACCTCTCTCGAAACCATTCCTCGAAAATTTCCCATGGCACATCTTCAACGATGATGTTCAGTTATGGAATGAGCTTCTTCCACCATAGAATAGCACTCCCCTTCAATTAAAAGACCGCCATGCGTACTTTCATGTTGGAGGTATAGTCGCGAAGTGAAAAGAATATCGCCATATTCTCCAACCATGCCACGATAGTTGTGTCGTCTGGGGTACCAAAGAACTTGGGAAATTTGACCTTCTCAACTTCGCGGTGAATGCTACTAGTACAAACCAGAGCGCACGGTGGAATCTCGCAGGGTGCCGGTGCCCTGGCCTCATCTCTGTCCAAATGGTTGATCAGTACCTCAGACATTTGCTAGAAATACCTCATCAACCAAACCACATCACCCACCTCTATCTTCTCCTGCCCGACAACCTGTTCATCTCCTTGGGGGTTAGACCCCTTAGGCATGGATGCTACTGGAGGCATTGCACCTCCTCTCCTAGCACCTCGTCGTCTTCCTCTGCGACATCCTCTAACAATGATTACCTTCATGAATACAAGTCAAATTAATTAGCAACATTATAATCAAATATCATATCAACAAAAGTCATAGTGATCCCAGGTTGTGGGTTGAACCTTCTCTAATACCACATGTAACGAACTCGTTCATCACGTCTGTAAGCGATGAAAAAGTGCATTTTTTTTTTCTTTAGGTAGGAAAGAAATGATGACAACACTTGAACCACACAACTAACGACGAATGCAAGCATGCAGTCCAGGCAACAAAAAACTATGACTACACGCACTGGCACAAGAGCAACTGGTTGAACATGCGTAGAACAATAAGGAAAAACAACTATCCGCTTGACGCAAAAAAGACTAAGCCTACAAGCTAAGGGACAACATCCCCCTCTCGACACAACGGCCTTGATAATGAATGACTATAACCTAAAGTCGTGTGAACCCAACGCATGGAGGCATTCAACCCGTGTGCCAAAGGAAAAATTACAATGCTCAACAACACTCACATAGAAGGCACTAACTCGGGCAAAGTTATCATTCACCGCTATCCAATAAAGTGTGCCATGATCCCCTCATCAAGAATCATTCCATCCCCAGGTGATAGATGCGTCAATAACCTTGGCGCAACACAACCTAACGAGACCAAGGAATCAAGAAAATCCAATGCACTAGGAGGCGAAACAATTGACAAGAAGACTACAACCACACCCCAACCAACCAATCGACCAGAATCCAGATGATGTTACTAAAAAATATGCAACAGTTACACGATTTCACCAACAACCCAAAACATTAATCAAGTCTAAATTAGTCGATAATTACAATTCTAGTTTAACATTAATTACAATCTAATTTAGCAAGTCTAATTTACGATTTACTCAATACTCATCAATCTAATTTAATCATTAAGTACAATCTAATTGGGAAATTCTAAATTAATCCATAATTACAATCTAACTTAGAAATTAACATTCTAAACAACATTAATAATATCATTGTAGAATACTACAAGTATAACTCTTATTAACAAATTAAATTACAACATACCTTCTAGATATATTAACCATACTAAATTAACAAGTTGTCTACTAACCTTAAGAAGAAGCTGCTGAGAATGACAAGGCCTTTAAAGAGGGCTATTTTCATGCGGTTTTGTGGATTATAAATAAACGTTAGTTCGACGGTACTCGATGCAATTTTATTTCTATCTTGTTCTTTATAATAAACATCATATCAAGTTATTCAATGCAAATTCAATGTTATCTTGTTGTTCCTAAATAAATCTCATGTCAAGCTAATCAATGCACATTTGATGTTAATTGATAGTTATAATTAATTGCCACCTCGATGCTAGTTAATGAAACTTAATGCTACCTTTCTCTTCATAATAAATGTCATTCATAGTCGTTCCATACAGTTGATGCTTTTAGCTGTTTAAAAAAATTATTAATCAATGCTAATCCAACTATTTGCGTTCTATCCGTTAACTATAGTTGAGTCAAATTATCACTAAAACACTGGGGGAAATAACTCTATACAACTCAGTAATCACAATCATAAATTGGTAAAAGAGTTGGCTACCATAATGAAAACTATTGTCATAAAATCTCCACGTGCATTAGTTGTCATAAGTAAAGAATAAAATAATTATATTGACTTTCCAACACCTGCTTACTTATTTGCAACCATGATTCTAATTGTTATGCCCCTAAATAATCTCGCAGTCAAAGGTAATAAAATGCATCAAGTAAATCGTTGTGGTTGATACAAGTTCATTGTCCAGAATGTTGAAATACAGTTATTTAAAAATTCATTTGAGTTTTAAAAAAACGTAGTTAGAGCTATAGATAACCATTTGTCTAAACACTTGCTGAAGCATAGACCATAAATATGCTAGGCCCAGAGACCATAATGAACATTGAAACCATTGACTGGGTGAAGTTGAATACATAGACTATACAGAGGCTAAGATCATTGTCTTTTAATCTCTAACCAAATTCTCTCTCATAATGTCTTGTAGTCCTTTAAAGTAAGAAGGAAATAGTTGTCTACAATGAAAGGTACACTTTGTCCACTTAAACAGAATAATTGTAAAAAATCGTTGTCTTGCAACCAGGAAACAATAAGAGATAACCGAAAGGGAAACAATCGTAGGCTATATAAGAGTATCAACATAGTCATAAAGGTAAACAAAAATGCCCACCAATATGCCCCCATTAACCAATAAGGCACAGGAAATTCATGGAGGAGAAAAAAAACATGCTAGAGATACAAATTTGCTTGGAAAGATTCGCCCTGCAAAAAAATGGATTGCAATCTTAAAATGGCCAAAATCGCGAGGTTAACACAAGAAATGATTGTGGTATTTAAGAGTGGAAAAAATGCCCTATAAATAAAAAAAAAATGCAATCTTAAGAAGTTGAAAAATTGCCAAATACAGAAGCTACGATTAATGTCTTAAAGAGTGGAAAAATATCTAGATACACAAGCAACCATTGCTATCTTAAGGAGTCAAAAAATCGCCATATACACAAGCAACCATGATTTCTTAAGGACTTGAAAAATCTCCAGATACACAAGCAACCATGTTATCTTAAGGAGTAGAAAAATCACGAGAAAATATAAACGAATTGCAGAGAATAAGGCCAAAAAAAAAAAAACACAAAGTTAAATGGCCAGGAAGGTATTACCAAGCAAAGTTAAATTATCCAGCAATATATAAAAATGTAGAGTTAGAATTTTGTGGTTGACGATGTTGAAATGCAGAGAACACTAAACACAGTTTTTAGATGCCGAGAACGATTAGGATGCAGAGGTGATATAACATGTAGAGACCAAAACAAGGCGTAGATCAAGGCGCGAAGATAAGAATGGGTAAATCCCTGGGAAACTCATCCTTCGCTCATCATCCATGCATAGAAAACTAAGGAATTAGAATCTATAGGTCGCTCTGCATCAAAGTGACGACTGTTGATTCGGCTCCTGGCCGACTGCTCAAGCGTGGAATGACGAACTAGGGATGAGGACAAAAAGCCCAACTCTTCACAAAAATAAACAAAACCTAAGGAGAGTTAGAACATGAAGGGATTGAAAGACAAGGGAAACAATCAACAACGACCTTAAGACTATGGGGAAATTATGTTACCAATTAAATTTCTAAGTCAACATTTTCTTTGCATAATTAAAAATACATAATTGAAAGTGTAAGGTATAAAAATAATCTAGCATGCATAATCAAGTAAGCATACCATATCCCAAGTCGTCCTCTATGAGTCATTATCTAACGCGTTCCATGCAGCTCCCACTTGCTGACCAATGAGACTTCATCTGTACCTCCCAACCAATGCTAGGAGTACTCTTCTTCACCCTTAGCCCCCTGAGCCACAAAGAGGCCACACACATTAAAACCAAGATAAGATAGCTCCCATCTCGCCTCGGAAGGTCGAGCTACCACTCATCACTGAGTTGGGTATCCCAACTCCCATAAGCTAAGTCAGTCAAGTTTAAATTTCTGCAGCGTAACGTTATGCATAACAGAACAGATGCATCATCCTCCTCGCTCCTTTATATAGAGTTTCTAAGTCATTTACTTTCGCAAAATCCCATTTAATTTATTGTTCAATAATTTAATTTATAAAATTCCTCCACATACATGTGTCACCCATCCCTTTCATTTCACCATGAATTAATTTCATTAATTAATTAATTACTCCTATTTCCCTCACACACCTAAAAGCATTCCTAGAATCGCTCCTACATGTCCCCATATTCCCTTACACATTTTGATGACTTACCCCCTTACTAATTTACTAGTTGAGTTTAGTTTAGAAAGTTCTTAAATGCTAGATACCTTACTAAGTTATTATTTCTTCCTTTTCCTTGTGTTTCCACTTTCTTTTTATGTTTCCTTCTTTTTCCTAATTTCCTAATTCTTTTAAATTTCCCTCTTTCCCTTTTCATTTAAAACTCAAATTGGCATGTGTAGAAAATTACCTTTTTCCCCTTTTCCTTTTTAATTGATAAATTTATAATTATGATATGTAACAAAACAATTAATTCCCCCTTTTTCCCCCATTTTAAATTTTATCCCCCAAAAGATTTTTATAAATTAATTTAATTTATTACCCCCTTCTCGTCACACAATTAATGAGGATGATCATTATTATTTATTTATTTTTATTTTTATCACAAGTATCACTTAGACTTAGACTTTATTTTCCTAGGTTGGTTGACATTTTATTAGAGAAAATGTTTTAAATCTTTCTCATCACATTATTCGTTCTAAGGCCATAGGTTCGTTCTAATGCATTCTTAAACTCAACAAATTGTAACAGAAATTACAACCATATAATTTCTAAGTCATCATATTATAATGAAAGTAATTCATACAAAATTCTTTATAAGAAATGCATTCATAAACTCGACAAATTGTAACAGAAATTACCACCATATACTTTCTAAGTCATCATATTATAATAAAAGCAATTCATACAAAATTCAAAATTATTTATTTTGTTTGGCTAGAGGAAATATTGAGAGAGAATAATAAAAGTGTTTTGTAAGTCAGTACTAAATTTATATATAAAAAGAACAAGTAATATTATATGCATCTTACTTTCCTTCCAATAAATTTGATTTTATTTTTATACAACACCTCTTATAAACACAATCTAGCAATTGGCTTGTTAAATTAAATATTGATTGAGTTCTATTTCTAAAGAAAATAACTTATAAACCCAATGTCCCAATTGAAATTAGTAGTTGTACCTGCTACCTGGCATCCATAGAAACCAAAAGGCATTCATCATCAATCGTCTCCATTTCTAATAGTGCCTTACAATTCTAATTGATATGTCTAATTCATATGTTTATAAGATTTTCCATCGATGATACCGTTGTTCCTCTAAATGAATGTCGACTACAAATTTATTAGAATATTTTCCATCGATAATGCGGTTGTTCCCCTAAATGAATGTCAACTAAGACATTATAAATATATGATTTTCTTTTATAATAATTTTATTGTACTTGAGATATTCATGTAAGATAACGAGTTAAAATAATAATACAAATAAAAAAATTATAATGAAATATATATTTAATTTGAAAGGTATGAAGTACGAAGAAAAATACAATCTCTAGAAGTGATATGTATATATATGGTTATAGAAATAAATTTACATATTAATTATAATGGGTATAATTGTGTATTTCACATTAATTTTATTTTAATTTGTAAATTTAAAAATATATATATATATAAATTATTTGATTTTTTTTTTTATTTATTTAAAATTTTTAAAGAAACTCATTTTTAATATCATCATTTTAATGTATTTTAATTTTTTTTTTTAATTTCTTTCATTTTAATTATTTTAATATCACAAAAATTATAAACATTTAAATATATTATTATTAAAAAAAATTATGAGATCCTCTTATTGGTGGGTCTAATGGTTAAGAATATGTGTTTCCTCCAAAGAGGTCACAAGTTCAAATCTAGAGGGGTAGGTTATGTATACCTCTGTAGAATTTACCAGTCAAATCTTTGGGAGGAGGGGGTCCCACAAACAGGGGGGTCTCATACACCTATTTGGTATGGCTTGGTCATGACCTTAAAAATAGATTATTATTATTATTATTATTATATTCTAAATTGTGATATAATCACTTATACATTCTTTAAAAATTTAATATGTAGATAAGTTACTTTAAATTCATGTGGCGGGTTGAGCTAGTATCAAGAAAC
>JASDQU010735665.1:688969-710370 GCA_032191745.1 Picea mariana
CTCGCCCATATCTGTCTTTACCCACCCTCCTACCTCTCTATATCTACATATCCTCTTTTTCTTTCTCTATCCCCCTCTCACACTCTCACGCACACTCTCTCTCCCACCCTCATCCCTCTCTCTCTCCCCTTGTCCCACTATCTCCCCTCTATGTCTCCTACTTCTACCCCTCTCTCCTAAATTGACCTCCTTCTATGCCCCCCTCTCTATTTTTCTCTCTCTCCCTCCCACACTCTCACAAAGTCTCTCTATTTTCCTTTTATGCCTTGGTATCTCTCCCCACTACACACATTTTCTTCCCCCCTTATATGTCTTCCTATCTCTCCCTCCCACACTCCAACACACTCACTCTCTACCTCCCCTCTGTCTTCCTTTCTCTCCCTCTCACACACTTTCATAGAGAATTTTTATCCCCCTCTATGTCTTCCTCTCTCTCTATCCCTCCCACTCTCTCTCACACACACTTTCTCTCACCCCCTCTCACACTCACACATTCTCTCTCTACCCCCATCCTCCCTCTATATCTCCCCGTCCCTCCCAGTATCTCTCCTCTCTTTATATCCTAGATATGTTTTCTCTTTATCTATCTAATTTTTGTTATTCTCACTCTCACTATATCCTCCTACCTGTAACGACCCCATTCATTGTGTCTGTAAGCGAAGAAAAAGTGCAATTTTTTTTTTTTTTTTAGGCAGGAAGGCAATGACGACAACAGTTGAACCACACAACTGACGATGAACACAATTGCGTAGTCCAGTCAATAGAAAACTACGACTCCACACACTAGCACAACAGAAACTAGGTGAACATGTGTAGAACAACAAGGAGAACGACTACCTGACCGACGCAAATAGGACCACGCCTACAAGCTAAGGGATAACATCCCCCTCCCGACAAAAAATACTTGAGGGGAAATGACTAGAACCTCAAGCCATGTGAACCCAATGCATGAAGGGATTCAACCCATATGCCAAATAATAACTTACAACACTCTACACCACTCACACGAAAGACACCGACTCCGGCCAAGTTATCATTGGCCGCTATCCAATAGGGTGTGCCATGATCCCCTCATTAGGAATCATGATGTCCGCAGGTGATAGATGTGTTGATAAAATTGGCACAACACAACCTAATGGGACCACGAACTCAAGAAAATCCAATGCACTAGGAGAAGAAACAACTGACAAGAAAACTACACCCACACCCCAAGCAACTGGTCGACTAGACTCCAAATGACATTACTCAAAAATGCACAACAGTTATGCGACTTCGCCAACAACCCAAACCATTAATCAGTTCTAAATTAGTCGATAATTAAAATTCTAGTTTAAAGTTAATTACAATCTAATTTAGCAATTCTAATTTACCATTTAGTCAATACTTGCCAATCTAATTTAATCATTAATTACAATCTAATTGAGAAATTCTAAACTAATCCATAATTACAAATCTAATTGAGCAATTCTGAATTAATCCATAATTACAATGTAACTTAGCAATTAACATTATAAACAACATTAATAATATCATTATAGAATTCTAGAAGTATAACTCTTATTAACAAATTAAACTACAACATACCTTCTAGCTATATTAATTGTACTAAATTTACAAGTTGTCTTTTAACCTTAAAAAGAAACTATTGAGAATGACAAGGCATTTAAAGAAGGCTATTTTCATGTGAATTTGTGGATTATAAATAATCATCATTTCGACACTACTCGACGCAATTTTATTGCTATCTTGTTGTTTATAATAAATATCATATCAATCTATTCAATGAAAATTCAATGCCATCTTGTTGTTCGTGAATAAATGTCATGTCAAGCTAATCAATGAAAATTTCATGTTAATTGCTAGTTATAATTAATTTCCATCTCGATGTTAGTTAATGAAACTTAATGCTACCTTTTTGTTCATAATAAATGTCATTCAGAGTCGTTCCATGTAGTTGATACTTTCGGCTATTTAAAAACATTTGTTAATCAATGCTAATCCAACCATTTGTGGTCTATCCATTAACTATAGTTGAGTCAAATTATCACTGAAACATTGGGGGAAATAACTTTTTACAACTCAATAATCACAATCATAAATTGATAAAAGAGTTGGCTACGATAATGAAAATTGCTATCATAAAATTTCCACGTAAGTAATCTCGTAGTCAAAGGTAATAAAATGAATCAACTAAATCATCATGGTTGATACAAGTTCATTGTCTAGAATGTTGAAACACAACTATTTAAAAATTCTGTGTTATTTAAGGTTTTAAAAAACGCAGTGAGAATTATAGATAACCATTTGTCTAAACATATGTTGAAGCATCAACAATAAATATGTTGGGACCACAGACCATAACGAATGTTGAAACTGTTGACTGGGTGAAGTTGAATATGCAGACGATACAAAGGCTAAGATCATTGTCTTTTAATCTCTCACTAAATGATCTCTCATAATGTCTTGCAGTCCTTTAATGTAAGAAGGAAATAGTTGTCTACAATGAAAGGTACGCTCTATCCACTTAAACGGAATTAACCTAATGATAACTGTAAAAAAATGTTGTCTTGCAATGAGAAAACAATAAGAGATAACCAAAAGGGAAACAATCATAGGCTATATAAGAATATCAATGCAGTCATAAATGTAAACAAAAACACCCACCAATACACCCCCATTAACCAGTAAGGTGCATGCAATTCATGGAGGAGAAAAAAAACATGCTAGATATACAAATTCGTAGGGAAAAATTCACCCCCCCAAAAAACGGATCGCAATCTTAAAATGGTGAAAATCGCCAGGTAAACACAAGAAACGATTGTGCTCTTTAAAACTGGAAAAAATGCTCTGTAAATAAAAACGAAATGCACTCTTAAGAAGTGGAAAAATCACTAGATACACAAGCTACAATTGTTGTCTTAAAGAGTGGAAAAATCGCCAGATACACAAGCAACCATTGTTTTCTTAAGGAGTGGCAAAATCACCAATTACACAAGCAACCATGTTGTCTTAAGGAGTGGAAAAATTACCAGATACATAAGAAACCATGTTGTCTTAAGGAGTGGGAAAATTGCCATAAAATATAAACAAATTGCAGAGAATAAAGCCAATAAAAAAAAAACACAGTGTTAAATAGTCAGGAAGGTATTACCAAGCAGAGTTAAATTATCCATCAATATATAAAAATACATAGTTAGAATTTCATGGTTGAGGGTGTTGAAATGCAGAGAACACTAAACATAGTTTTCAGATGCCGAGAATGATTAGGACACAGAGGTGATATAACCTTCAAATACCAAAACAAGGCGGAGATCAAGGTGTGGAGATAAGAAGGGGTAAACCACTAGGAAACTCATCCTTCTCTCATCATCCATGCACAGAAAGGTAGGGCATTAGAATCTATAGGTCATTGTGAACGGAAGTGACGACTGTCAATTCAGCTCCATCGAACTAGGGATCAGGATGAAAATCATAACTCTTCACAACAATCACCAAAACCTAAGGAGAGTACAACATCCATGGATCAAAATCCAAGGGAAACAATCAACAACGAGCTTAAGTCTATGGGGAAATTAAGTTATCAATTAAAATTCAAAGTCAACATTTTCTTTACCCAATTAAAAATACAGAATTGAAAGCATAAGGTATAATAAGAATCTATCATGAATAATCAAGTAAGCTTATCGTAACCCAAGTCGTCCACTCTGAGTTGTTATCAGGTGCGCTCTGTGCAAATCTCATTTTTCGATCGATGAGACTTCACCAATATGTCCCAACCAATGCTAGGGGTACTCTTCTTCCCCCTTAGCTCCCAGAGCCGAAAAGGGCCCACACACACTAAAACATAGATCAGTTAGCTCCCAGATCCCCTCACAAGGCCGAGATACCACTCCTCACCGAGCTGGGTATCCCAACTCCCACAAGCTAAGTCAGTCAAGTTGAAATTTCTGAGACATAATGTTACGCATAACAGAACAGATCCATTATCCTCCTCTTCCCTCCTTTATATAGAGTTTCTAATTTATTTACTTTCCCAAAATCGCATTTAATTTATTGTTAAATAATTTAATTCATAAAAATCCTCCCCGTACATGTGTCATCCATCCCCTTTATTCCACCATAACTTAATTTCATTAATTAATTAATTACTCCTATTTGCCTTACCCACCTAAAAGTATTCCTAGAATCTGTCCTAGGTGTCCCCATATTCCCTTACACATTTTAATGACTTAACGCCTTAGTAATTTGTTTGTTGAGTTTAATTTAGAAAGTTCTTAAATGGTAGATACCTTACTAAGTTAGTCTTTCTTCTTTTTCCTTGTGTTTCCCCTTTCTTTTTATGTTTCCCGCTTTTTCCTAGTTTCCTAATTATTTTAAATTTCCCTCTTTCCCTTTTCATTTAAAACTCAAATTCGGAGGTGTAGAAAATTACCTTTTTCCCCTTTTTCCCCCTTTTTAAATTTTATCCCCCAAAAGATTTTTATAAATTAATGGAATTGATTACCCCCTTTTTGTCACATGATTAATGATGATTATCATTATTATTATTATTATTATTATTATTATTATTTTTATATAAATATATATTTTTATTTTTATCACAAGTATCACTTAGACCTACACTTTATTTTCCTAGGCAGGGTGACATTTTATTAGGGAAAATGTTTTAAATCTTTCTTATCACATAAGTCATTCTAAGTCCATAGGTTTATTCATTTATTATTTAATAATGCGACATTCCCTTCAGGACGCACTAGGTTCTCCAAAGGTACCATTGGCCTCATTTTGTTTTTCTTGCATGACGTGCCCTTCAGGACGCACTACGTGCTCCAAGGGTGCCACTTGCCTCTTTCCATTTTTTTTGCGTGATGTGCCCTTTAGGACACACTCCGTGCTCTAAGGATGCCACTCACCTCTTGACTAACTTGGTATACATCAAAACCCCTAGAGTCAATACTCTGCTAGGTGATCTTGTGGGAGACTAAGCGCCTCTAAGGAATAAGGCCCCTGCCTTATTGCGTGCCCCTTAGCATCATCATGAGTAATTGTAGCAGTCAGCCCTCACAGTATCGTGGGTCTTCTCGAACTAGGTAATCGTTAATCTATAGTTTGAGACACGGAGGGAGTTCTAGTAGGTTATGGAAGGGTTGTTGTTATTGTCTCTGGTTGTCGTGCATGACCCCTCTTCTCCACATGTGAGTCTGGTCGGAAAGATGTTGTCAGCCCGCATCATCAATGAATCATGTCAGAATAAAATACATAATCATAACATCTAATAAGATACACATAGGTCATATATACAACAATCAAACCCCAATTGTCCACTCCCTGACTCGGTCTGAAGTCCAAGGTGTTTCATCGATGTTTTCTGCATCCTCAAGGTCCAAAATCCTACACACTTAGGAAAACTGAGTCAATAGAACATGTCTATGTCAATACAACAAAATAACATGTCATCAATCCACAATGCCTCATAATCATAATCAAATGCCCAATAGTATAATAATCTGGTTCACTTGCAAACAAGTGTCCTCAAAGAATAATTTCACTCAGTGCGTGCAAGAGTGCGATGTTACATACACCCCCTCTTGGTCTTAAATTTGTCCCGAAGTTTCACAATATATAAGTGCCAAAATAATGTGTATCAGAGTATCATAAGTCTATCTATCAAACAAAATTGGAAACTATTGGCACATATCATTTGCGTCCTCCTAGGTCACCAAGTGCGGACTATAGTTGTCCCACTAGACCTTGACTTGATCTATTGTTCGACGCCATAGTTGTTGAATGTGATCATCCAATATGTATACCAGCTAAGTCATGAGCACCCCCTCATCTGATACCTGGAAGGAACTCATGTCAATAACATGTTTAGGGTCACTAATATAATATCTCAAAACAGATAAGTGAAAAACATTGCGCATATGACTCAAAGAATCAGGCAAGGCCAGTCTATAGGCCATGGGTGCCTTCCTCTCCACAATCTATAAAGGTCCCATGAACCTAGGAGAGAGTTTATCTCCCTTTAGAAACTTGATCAAACTCTTATGCAGTTTTACCCGCAAGAAGACTCGATCACCAACCTCATAACTACGATCAACATGGTGCTCATCGACATAACTCTTCTCCTGGTCCTATGCTTATTGAATACTTTTTCTTATTATTTTCATTTTCTCTTCCATTTCTTGGATTGTTTCTGGTCCCACCAGTATCCTATCCTCAAGCCGATCCCAACTCAAAGGCGTCCAACATGGTTGCCCGTAAAGAAACTCAAAAGGCGCCATCTTAATGGTGCTTTGGTAACTGTTTTTATAAGCGAATTATACGAGTGGCAAGAAATCTTCCCAACACTTTTGTTGGTCCATCACGTGCATTTGCAACATGTCCTCCAAGGTTTGGTTCATTTTTTCAGTCTTCTCATTAGTCTCTAGGTCATACGCAGTACTAAAGTTAAGTTATGTTCCTAGGGCCTCTTGGAAACTAGTCCAAAATCGTTGAGTAAACACTAATCCTCGATCGGATATAATCCTCTTAGGCACACCATCCAACCTCACAATCTCACTAATGAAAACTCTAGGTATGTTAGGTGCCTGATACATTGTACACACAGGAAAAAAATGAGCACTCTTCGTTAGAGTGTTGACTACTATGAAAATCGATTCGTGTCTCCTTACCGTCAGTGGAAATCCAACAATAAAATCCATCGAAATAACCTCCCATTTTGATTCCGGAATAACATGTGGATTTAGTAATCCTGATGGATTTATATGTTTGGCCTTTACCTGTTGACATTCTAGACATCTCGCCGCATAGTTGACTATTTCTACCTTCATTCCTTTCCAGAAGAATAAGGTTTTAAGGGTTACCCTCATCTTCGTGACTCCCGGGTGAGCCATGTATACTTCTCTATAAGCCTCGTTTAGGATCAAGCTCCTCAACTCATTGTTTGGTGGTACGTAAATCTGATTTTTAAACCTCAATAATCCATCGTCGTCAAACATAAATCCTTCAAATATTGGTACCATCATTGTGTTTCGTCGGATAAAATAATTGACCTCTTTGTACTAGTCATCGTCACACTATAAAGTTAGAATCTTTTCACATAGATTCATCTAAAGAGGAAACACCGAAAAGATGTGTGGTCTATGACCCAATGCTTCTGCCACTCAGTTCACTATTCCTTTTATGTAAGAAATCTCGAAATCGTACTCACTAAGCAGTTTTGACCAATGTTGTTGTCGCGCGTTCAGTTCGCTCTGTGTAAAGATGTGTTGTACTCCACAATGGTCCATCTTTAGTTCAATTTTTTGTCCAACTAGGTAGTGTCTCCAAACCTTCAAGGCATAAAAAATTGTTAACAACTCCAAATCATGCATCGCATAGTTCTCCTCATGCCTTCTCAATTTCCTCGAGATGTAAGCGATCACTCGACCGTCTTGCATTAAGACTCATCCTAAGCCTTCCTTGGATGAGTTAGTGCATACAAAGAAGTTTGTGTCCATGTCAAGGACCTTTAGTATTGGTGTCATGGTCAAAATCTCTTAGATCCTCTGAAAAGATTTTGCGCATTTCTTGGTCGAAGAAAACTTCTTGTTCTTCTTCTACAACTCCGTGATTGGATTTGCTATCTTTGAAAATACCTCGAATAACCATCGATAGTATCTTGCTAAACCCATGAAGCTACTCACTTGAGGGACATTTGTCGGTGCAGGACATTCCATAATAGCCTCGACTTTTGTTGGATATAAGGTGATACCTTCGTTGGAGATGACATACCCTAAGTAGTGAATATTCAATTGATAAAATGAGCATTTGGAAAACTTCCCATATAATTTGTTCTCTTTAAAACACTGTAGTACCAATTGCAAGTGCTTGTCATGCTCCTCCATCATCTGAGAGTAAATCAAAATATCGTCAATGAATACTTGGACAAACTTGTCCAAGTACTTATGAAACACCCCATTCATCAAACTCATGCTCTTTCATGGTTGCAAGGAAGACATGAACCTCAGGGAAACTCCCAGGTTCTGAGCTACAATCACACACCTTTGTCCCTTGTCATCAACCAAGCTCAATCGTTTTGTCTTACAGTTGAGTATCGCCTCATGTGATTCCAATCAATCCATATCAATCACGACGTCATAAGATCCTAAGATTGCGACGTACAGGTTGGCCCTGGTGAAAAAATATCCTAGGTTAAGGGTACATCCCATAACCTTTCCTCCAACCTTTTGTTTATCTCCTAAATCCATCTCTATGAAGATAAACTCATCTTAATCGACTTCCTTTACCTTAATCCTTTTTAGCGCTGCACCAGAAATGAAACTCTCGGTAGCATCGGAATATATGAAAATACTAAGGTTCTGGTCAGCGACGTTACCTAATGTCTCGAGAAAAGTCAACTGTGATCTTCCTGGTGGTTATTCACTCATGCATGAATCCAATGGGCCTTGCCCAAATCTCCCATGGTAGTGGTTCCAGCTGATCCAGATTCTCTAGTACTATCCACTGGAAAGTCGCACTCGTAATGTGGCTCCCCACACATCCAACAACCCTTCTTCGGTCTAGTACTCGTGGTACCCAAAGTAGAATAGGATGACCCACCGGCTTGGAATCCTAGTCTATTCTACTAAAGAGGCTTAAACTACTACTGTTGCGATCAACACTACTTGTAATGTTGTGGTCCTCGATAAGGTGTATGTTGTTGAGGCATCGGTCGTCAAGGTGTAGTGAAAGTGGATCCTCTATGGAAGCCATGATATCTGGGTGTATCTTTGCATGGTGTCTGATGTTTCTATGCACCAGATGACACCTGCCTTGTCGGTATCATTGGAGTCCGCCTCTGACCCTCGTTGATAAGCTCCTCCTCTTATATGAGGGTCTTTCGGATGACATCATGCTAGGTTTGAGGCATCAAAATCCTAACATTTTCACATATGATGACATTAAGGCTCAACATGAACCTGTTGACCTTAAGTTTCTCAGTATTAATATGCAGATCATATCAAAGCAATTCCATAAAACAGGCCTCGTACTCAGGCACCATATGGTCACAGTGTCGTAAGGCTTTGAACTCATTGAGATGACGCTCAATCAATTCCTCTAATAGGTACCTCTCTCAGAACCGTTCCTCGAATAGTTCCCATGACACATCTTCGACAGCCATGTTCAGTTACGAAACCAGTGTCTTCCACCATAGAATAACACTCCCCTTCAATTGAAAGACTACCATGCATACCTTCATGTTGGGGGTATAGTTGTGAAGTGAAAAGAGTATCACCATATTCTCCAACCATGCCTTGACATCTGTGTCATTTGGGGCACCAAAGAACTTGGGAAATTTTACCTTCTCAACTTCCTGGTGAATGCTACCAGTACAAACCGGAGCGTGCGATGGACTCTCGGGGGGTGTCAGTGCCCTGGCCTGATCTATATAAAAATGGTTGATCAATGCCTCAAACATTAACTAGAAATACTTGATCATCCCAACCACATCACCCACCGCTATCTTCTCCTACCTGACAACCTTTTCGTCTCCCTGGGGGTTAGACCCCTCAAGCGTGGATGCTACTAGAGGCATTGAGCCTCCTCCTCTAGCACCTCATCATCTGCCTCTGCGACATACTCTAACCATGATTACCTACTTGAATACAAGTCAACTTAATTAGAAACATTATAATCAAATATCATATCAACGAAAGTTGTAGTGATCCCAAGTCGTGGGTTGAACCTGCTCTGATACCACATGTAACGGCCCCGTTCATCGCATCTGTAAGCGAAGAAAAAGTGCATATTTTTTTTCTTTAGGTAGGATGGAAATGATGACAACAATTGAACCACACAACTCACGATGAATGCAAGAGCACAGTCCAGGCAACAAAAAACTATGACTCCACACACTAGCACAAGATAAACTGGGAGAACGTGCGTAGAACAACAAGTAGAACAACTACCTGCTCGACAAAAATAGGACCATGCCTACAAGCTAAGGGACAACATCCCCCTCCTGACACAACGGCCTTGATGAGGAATGAATATAACCTGAAGGCACGCGAACCCAATGCATGAAGGCGTTCAACCCGTGCGCCAAAGGAAAACTTACAATGCTCAACAACACTCACACAAAAGGAACTAACCTAGGATAAGTTATCATTTGTTGCTATCCAATAAAGCATGCCATGATCCCATCATCAAGAATCATGCCATCCCCAGGTGATAGACGCGTCAATAACCTTGGTGCAACACAACCTAACGGGACCAAGGAATCAAGAAAATCCAGCGCACTAGGAGGCGAAACAACTGACAAGAAGACTACGCTCACACCCCAAGCAACTGGTTGAACATAATCCATATGACATTACTCAAAAATACACAACAGTTACACGATTTCACCAACAACCCAAACCATTAATCAAATCTAAATTAGTCGATAATTATAATTCTAGTTTAACATTAATTACAATCTAATTTAGCAAGTCTAATTTACCATTTACTCAATACTCATCAATCTAATTTAATCATTAGGTACAATCTAATTGGGCAATTCTAAATCAATCCATAATTACAACCTAACTTAGAAATTAACATTCTAAACAACATTAATAATATCATTGTAGAATGCTACAAGTATAACTCTTATTAACAAATTAAATTACAACATATATATTAACCATACTAAATTAACAAGTTGTCTATTAACCTTAAGAAGAAACTACTGAGAATGACAAGGCCTTTAAAGAGGGCTATTTTCATGTGGTTTTGTGGATTATAAAAAATCGTCATTTCGACATTGCTTCACACAATTTTATTTCTATCTTGTTCTTTATAATAAATATCATATCAAGCTATTCAATGCAAATTCAATGCTATCTTGTTGTTCCTGAATAAATCTCATGTCAAGCTAATCAATGCACATTTGATGTTAATTTATAGTTATAATTAATTTCCACCTCCATGCTAGTTAATGAAACTTAATGCTACCTTTCTCTTCATAATAAATGCCATTCATAGTCGTTCCATGCAGTTGATGCTATTAGTTGTTTAATTTTTTTTATTAAACAATGCTAATCCAACCATTTGTAGTCTATCTATTAACTATAGTTGAGTCGAATTATCACTGAAACACTAGGGGAAATAACTCTATACAACTCAATAATCACAATCATAAATTGGTAAAAGAGTTGGCTACCATAATGAAAATTGATGTCATAAAATCTCCACATGCATTAGTTGTCATAAGTAAAGAATAAAATAATTATATTGACTTTCCAACACCTACTTACTTATTTGCAGCCATGACTCTAATTGTTACGTCCCTAATTAATCTCGTAGTCAAAGGTAATAAAATGCATCAAGTAAATTATTGTGGTTTATACAAGTTCATTGTCCAGAATGTTGAAACACAATTATTTAAAAATTCCCTGTTATTCAAGTTTTAAAAAAATGCAGTCAGAGTTATAGATAACCATTTGTCTAAACACCTGCTGAAGCACAGACCATGAATATGCTAGGACCACATACCATAATGAACGTTGAAACCGTTGTCTAGGTAAAGTTGAATACATAGACTATACAGAGGCTAAGATCGTTGTCTTTTAATCTCTCACTAAATGATCTCTCATAATGTCTTGCAGTCCTTTAAAGTAAGAAGGAAATAGTTGTCTACAATGAAAGGTACACTCTGTCCACTTAAACAGAATTAACCTAATGATAATTGTAAAAAACCATTGTCTTGCAACCAGGAAACAATAAGAGATAACCGAAAGGGAAAAAATCGCAGGCTATATAAGAATATCAATGCAGTCATAAAGGTAAACAAAAACGCCCACCAATATGCCCCCATTAACCAATAAGGCACAGGAAATTCATGGAGGAGAAAAAAAACATGCTAGATATACAAATTCACAGGGAAAAATTCATCCTGCAACAAAATGGATTTGAGTCTTAAAATGGCCAAAATTGCGAGGTAAACAAAGGAAACAATTGTGGTATTTAAGAGTGGAAAAAATGCCTTCTAAATAATAACAAAATGCAATCTTAAAAAGTGGAAAAATCGCCAAATACAAAAAATACGATTGATGTCTTAAAGAGTGGAAAAATCTCTAGTTACACAAGAAACCATTGCTATCTTAAGGAGTGGAAAAATCGCCATATACGCAAGCAACCATGCCTTCTTAAGGAGTGGAAAAATCTCCAGATACAAAAGAAACCATGTTGTCTTAAGGAGTGGAAAAATCACCAGAAAATATAAACAAATTGCAGAGAATAAGGACCCCCCCAAAAAAAACATAGAGTTAAATAGCCAGGAAGGTATTACCTAGCAAAGTTAAATTATCCAGCAATATATAAAAATGTAGAGTTAGAATTTCTTGTTTGACAGTGTTTAAATGAAGAGAACACTAAACACAGTTTTCAGATGTCGAGAACGATTAGGACACAAAGGTGATATAACATGTGGAGACCAAAACAAGGCGTAGATCAAGGTGCGAAGATAAGATGGGGTAAATTGCTAGGAAACTCATCCTTCGCTCATCATCCATGTATAGAAAAGTAGGGAATTAGAATCTATAGGTCGCTCTACGCCAAAGTGATGACCGTCGATTCGACTCTTGGCCAACTGCTCAAGCGTGGACTGACGAACTAGGGATGAGGACAAAAAGCACAACTCTTCACAAAAATAGACAAAACCTAATGAGAGTCACAATAGGTAGCGATGGAAAGACAAGGGAAACAATCAACAACAACCTTAAGGATATGGGGAAATTAAGTTACCAATTGAAATGCTAAGTCAACATTTTCTTTTCATAATTAAAAATACATAATTGAAAGCGTAAGGTATAAAAAGAATCTACCATGCATAATCAAGTAAGTGTATCGTATCCCAAGTCATCTGGTATGAGTCAATATCCAACATGCTCCATGCAGCTCCTGCTTACCGACCGATGAGACTTCATTTGTACCTCCCAACCAATGCTAGGAGTACTCTTCTTCACCCTCAGCCCCCCGAGATGCAAAGGGGCCACACACATTAAAACAGAGATAAGCTAGCTCCAATCTCGCCTCGCAAGGTTGAGATACCACTCCTCACCAAGTTGGGTATCCCAACTCCCACAAGCTAAGTCAGTCAAGTCTAAATTTATGCAGCGTAATGTTATGCACAATAGAACAAATCCATCATCCTCCTCCTCCCTCCTTTATATAGAGTTTGTAAGTCATTTACTTTCCCAAAATCCCATTTAATTTATTGTTCAATAATTTAATTCATAAAAATCTTCCACGTACATGTGTCACCTATCCCTTTCATTGCACCATAAATTAATTTCATTAATTAATTAATTACTCCTATTTCCCTCACCCACCTAAAAGAATTCCTAGAATCACTCCTACGTGTCCCCATATTCCCTTACACATTTTAATGACTTACCCCCTTACTAATTTACTAGTTGAGTTTAGTTTAGAAAGTTCTTAAATGCTAGATACCTTACTAAGTTAGCCTTTCTTCTTTTTCCTTGTGTTTCCACTTTCTTTTTATGTTTCCCGCTTTTTCCTAGTTTCCTAATTCTTTTAAATTTCCCTCTTTCCCTTTTCATTTAAAACTCAAATTGGCATGTGTAGAAAATTACCTTTTTCCCCTTTTCCTTTTTAATTGATAAATTTTTAATTATCATATGTAACAAAACAATTGTTTCCCCTTTTTCCCCCATTTAAATTTTATCCCAAAAAAGATTTTTATAAATTAATTGAATTTCTTACCCCCTTCTCATCACACGATTAATGATGATTATCATTATTATTTATTTATTTTTATTTTTATCACAAGTATCACTTAGACCTAGACTTTATTTTCCTAGGTTGGGCGACATTTTATTAGAGAATTTTTTTAAATCTTTCTCATCACATTATTCGTTCTAAGGCCATAGGTTTATTCATTTATTGTCTAACAATGCGACGTGTCCTTCAGGATACACTAGGTGCTCCAAGGGTGCCACTCACCTCATTTTTTTCCCTTGTGTGACGTGCCCTTTAGGACACACTACCTGCTCCAAGGGTGCCACTTGCCTCTTTCCATTTTTCTTGCACGACATGCCCTTTAGGACGGACTCCGTGCTCCAAGGGTGCCACTCGCCTCTTGAATGACTTGGTAGACATCAAAACCCCTGGAGTTAATACTCCGCCAGGTGATCCTGTGGGAGACTAAATGCCTCTAATGAATAAGTCCCTTGCCTTATTGCACACCCCTTAGAATCATCATGAGTGACTATCACAGTCGACCCTCACAACATTGTGGGTCTTCTCGAACTAGGTAATCGTTAACCTACAGTTCAAGCCATGGCAACAGTGCTAGTAGGTTGTGGTAGGGATGTTTTCCACACCTCTCCCTCAACGTATCTGGTTATCGTGCATGGCTCATGTACTCCATATGTGAGTTCGATCAACAATATGTCATCAACCTGTGTCATCAACGAATCATGTTAGAATAAAATCCATAATCATAACATCTAATTAGATGCACATAGGTCATATATACAACATTCAAACCCCAATTGTCCACTCCCTGACACAGTCCAGAGTCCAAGGGGTTTCATCGATGCCTTCGCATCCTCAAGGTCCAAAATCTTGGACAGTTAGGAAAACTCAGTCAATAGCACATGTCTATGTCAATACAGAAAAATAACATGTCATCAATCCCTAACGGATCATAATGATAATCAAATGCCCAATACTATAATAATCTGGATCACTTGCAAGAAAGTTTCCTCAAAGAATAAGTTCGCTAAGTGTGTGCAAGAGTAAGATGTTACACTCCTTCTCACCCTTATACTCTGCCCCATTTATCCCTTTATATCTTTCTACCATACCTTCCCTCTATCTCCACCCTTCCTCTCATAGTCAGTCTCTGTAATATTCCCGATATAAAAAAAATGTAGAACATAAATAAAATGCTAGAAATGGTAGATGAACAACAATATAACCAGAATAACACCACAATAATACTAAAATGATAACAAAATCACACCAGAAAGAGAACTTCGATTATTGAGAGCAATGTTCACTTGTCTCATCTCCAGTCAAGAAGAGGTCTATTACAATAATATCAAATCTAGGGTTGTCATACCCTCGACTCCTATTTATACTAAATATGTCTATCAAGAGAACCATCTAGAGGAAGATCCTTCTAGAAGCGAAAGCTTATATTAGGTCTTCTTACACTCGAATTATTCTACCTTATTGCAAGGCCTTATTAATATTGATGCTTATTACATCGGAATATATTTTTCTACCTACATGAGGACTTAGGTCCCTAAAATGTCCTGCCCCTTAAAAACAACCTTGTCCTCAATGCTTGAGATGTGCAAATTGTTGCAGAATGGTAGCTAGTTCCCAAGTGGCATCTGTTGGAGTTGTATCTTTCCACTGGACCAACACTTCCTTGATGGTTTGTTGATGTAGGAGATGCTCACGTTGGTCCAAAACTGCTTGTGGTTGTATCCAAATGGAGCCTTCTTTTTCCAAATAAAGAAGGTTGGTTTGAGTTTGGAACTTAGTTCCAATCACCTTCTTTAAGCATGAAACATGAAACACAAGATGTACCTTAGAATGATTTGGCAAAGCTAACTGATAGGCCACTTGTCCCACATGCTTGAGAACTGTATAAGGAACATAAAATTTTGGCGTCGGCTTCTAACAATCATTGGCCTTGAGGTAATTTTTCTTGTAAGGTTGCACTCGAAGAAACACCTGATCCCCTTCTGCAAACTGAGGTTTAGAGAGACCTTGATCTGCTTGTTGCTTCATGTGATTCTGGGCCATCACCAAATTCTCTTTGAGTGTACGAAAAATATCCTCTCGAATTCTAAGAATTTCGTCAACTGCCTGGACCTTTGAGACACCTGGTAAATATGAGAGAACTGAAGGTGGATTTTTTCAATATATACCTTCAAAAGGAGTCATGCAAGTAGTTGTATGGTATGAAGTGTTGTACCAAAATTCATCTAGGGGTAACCATTGAACCCACTGATTTTTCTTTTTCAATGCAAACACCTCAAATATGTTTCCAAACACTTGTTGACAACTTTATTTTGGCCATCCATCTGGGAATGATAAGTTGTGCTGAGATGAAATTGCATGCCTTGTAGCTTGAATATTTATTGCCAAAAATTGCTGGTGAAAGTTGGGTCACAATTAGAAACAATACAATGTGGCATGCCATGAAGCTTGAAGACCTGATCCGTGAAAATTTGAGCCACTGTGGATGTTGTAAATGGGTGTTGAAGAGCATAGAAATGAGAATTATTGGAAAGGCAATCAACTACCATGATGATGACTGATTTATTGCCCTATTTAGGTAAGCCTGTAATAAAATCCATAGAGATATCCCTCCAAATAGCAGGTGGAATTGGAAGTGGTTATAGTATGCCAGGAGATTTGATTGTTTCTCCCTTGTTGCATTGACACACATCACATTTGGCCAAAAAATTATGAATGTCTTGTTTCATACCATCCCAGAAAAAAATAACGTTTGACCTTGTCATAGGTTTTGGTAAACCCAGAGTGCCCAGCTGTGGGTGTAGCATGAAGCTCAGAAAGCACCATGGATTTAATTTTTGACTGTTTACTTAAATACAAACATCCTTTGTATCAAATATCATCATGGAGCCAAGAGTACCTTGGGGAAACTAGATAATCAGACTACAATTGTTGTATCAGATGTGAACGTTTGGAATCATGTAGCCATTCTTGGAAAATGACTTGGAGCCAAACCAGTACAATGAAGAAGAGAGAAAAAAGAGATCCTTCATCTTCATATTTTTGGGAAAGTGCATCTGCAACCACAATGTCTTTGAATTTCTTGTAAATTATCTCATAATCATATCTAAAGAGATTAGTCACCCATTTTTGCTACTCTGGGGAGGAAATGTGTTGTTCCAAAAAATATGTGAGGCTTTGATGATATGTCCTAATTTGGAAATGTTTCCCCAATAGATAAGGGTGCCCCAAGTCAATGACATGCAGAATAACCACCATTTCCTTTTCATAGATTGATTTTCCCAAATTTCATTCAGATAATTATTTGTTGGTAAAGGCCAAAGACTAACCCTCTTGCATAAGGACAACGTGGATACCTTTCCTTGAAGCATCACATTCTAGGACAAAGGCCTTTGTGAAATCAGGAAGGGCTAGGACTGGAGTGGTTCACATGGCCATCTTCAAGGTTTGAAAATCTTGAGCAGCTGCTGGAGTCCAAGTGAAAGAATTCTTTTTAAGGAGTGCAGTTAGAAGTGTTGAAATATTTCGATAATTCTTACAAACTTGCAATAATAACCTGTTAAGCCCAGAAATCCTCTCAATATTTTGAGAGTTTTTGTGTGTGGCTATTCTGTCATAGCTGCAATATTTTTAGGATCCACCATGACATCGTTATTGCCAATAAGATGACCCAATTACTCAACTTCTAAGGCGCCAAAATCACATTTAGTTTGCTGAGGGTGCAAAAGTCAAGATACATGCACCAAGAACCTTATTTCTTCAGGACCATGACCATAGGAGAAAATTAGGTGCTCGTACTAGGGCAGATAATGCCTTCGTTAAGCAGTTCTTGAACCATTCTCTCAATTTGATTTCTTTGGGAAAAGGGGTGACGATATGGACAAATATTGGGAGGAAGGATTCCTAGTATAAGTTGAAAGGAATGATCGTGAACACCACAGGAAGCCAGGAGTCCCTAGGGAGTGGAAAATACCACTTGATGTTTAGAGAGATGGATTAGAGGTCTTGTGGCACTTAGTGTGTCTCAGTTGCCTGTATGGTATGGAGTTGGGAAATAACTCCAAAATGACCTTTTTTTAGCATATTTTCCATGCGATGGGAACTAATGATATTAGGTGAACCAATGGTGATGCCTTGGAACTTATATTTTTGGTCCTCCTGGTCGAATTACATGGTTAATTCCTTGAAATCCATGAGAATGGAACCCAAATTCCTTAGCCAGTATGCACCCAACATAATGTCACAACCGCCCGTGTTGATAGAAAACATATGAGATCTCAGGTGGTAGTCACCAATTTGGAGATGCACATTTTCACAATGCCCTCCACATTTCATGGAGCCTCCAATGGCAATCATGATTTTTAAATTATTGAGCACATGGATATAGAAATGAGTTTCTTGGGCAATGCGAAGATGAATAAAATTATGGGTGCTTCCACTATGAACAAGATTTATGACCTTCCTAAGCTTGATGTAACCAATTAGCTTGAGGGTTTGGTGACAAGAGAAGCCAGTGAGATAATTTAGGGATTTGACCAGTTCTACTTCGGGAGGCTGTGAGGGAGGGGTTATGTTCGTGAGTTCAAGTGACTCATACACAAGGGTAGTTTCAACATCCTCTTCCGAAACATCCTCTGAAATGGCCATAAAAATATTTTGTTCCTTACACTTGTGGCTCGGTGTTGATGGGTCCTAGATCCTTGTAATTCAACAGTAGGAACCAAACCCACCACCAAGGCCCAATTAGACTCTGTAGTGTTTAATATTTGAATGGTTCTCCAGATCTTGCAATCTGACCAATTTTGTCGATGGGCTTTACAAGCATGGGCATATGGAAATCAAAGTTGTTCCATCGGAGCTGCGTAAATTTCTATGATCTCCATTGGATGCGCCTGGTACTTCACTAGACTAGTACTTAACTGATGTAGTACAGCCCGAGCTCTAATAGGGTTTTCCATAAATTATTTCACTTGTCCTAGCACTGTGTTGGTCACCTTAGCTAGTCTTTCGGCCCAAGAAGAATCTTTCTTGGCATGAGATTTGACTATGTCATGCAAGTAAACAAAGTGATCGGGCATGCCAAACTCGGGCAGTCCAATATCCTTCATTTCTTTGATGATTTTATCCTAATGTTTCTCCCATTTGACCCAATGATTTTGAATTTCCTGGTGTGGTTCCCAAGAAATTTTATCCCAATACTGATCAACACTGATAAATATTATTTGTGCTATAAAGACTGATTTCACTCACCACCCGAATGTCATGTTCTTCCTTATATCGGTCTTGCTGGACTGCACCAATGTAGTCGACTCTTTCTATATCTTACTACGCCTTTTCGTACCACTTCTCCATATCCTTGCACATCGCTTGACCATGAGAGTGTCTTCCTAGAGCTTTACTATCTTTGTAGTGAAAAGGTGCTAATCGTTTGTGAACCTACAATAGGCCTCTTTAAACTCTCTCCTCAGGTACACCACGACCGGTCTAGTGTCCTGATAATACTTAGCGAGATGGCTCAAATGTTCCAGTTCTTTCAGGGAGGCGACCAACTATTTTTGATTCTTTTTGGGTCTATCTAGGTGTGCATCCGAGATCTCTCTCCCTACGCCAATAATTTTGGATGTTCTAGCATTTTCTTTGTTTATCAAATCTTCCTATGTAGTGGTGAGGATGGAGCGATCCAATGTAATCCTCCTTTTTTCGGTGTTCTATTGGACAATAGACTTTCTCTTTCCATCATAAACGATCTCATATATATCGGCTACCTCATCTACAAGTTTGCGAATATCCTAATCACCCCATATGAGTGTGTTTCCCAGACTTTTGGTGGTGTATATTTGTTCAAGATGAGGTTCTTCAACTTCCTCGTTGTTCTCCGAAGGCTCGGACTATGTCTGTCACTTATCGGGGATTTGAGTATTGAGCGAAATAGAGGCGTCAGGAATAGACTCGATACTTACTTGTTCGTCGGCCGTTGAAATGTCGATTTCCTTTTGCGGGGATCCTTCTTTTAGATTGTCTAGTTCTGACTTGTCCTTTGAACTGTCTGCTTGGGTCTCCGGTGCATCGGGCCTTTTTCTATTGGGGCCACTCTTGTCTTATTTTACTTTCTATGGCACCTCCTATTATTGGACCCTGGGATCATGAGAAGAATTCTTCTCAAGTCCCTTTTCTTCTTGGACATGCACATGGGTCCCAAGAGATGCCTCTGGGATTTCATCCTTGTCATATATTCTTATAAATTCTCTCAAGGGGTTTGATGCCCTTGTTTTCACCGATACCCAGACTATTTTTGGCTGAGTCACAACACTTGTTGGTGATCCTTCTGGTGCCATTGTGAATTCAATATCATTCAGTCTGACAATTTCATCAACATATATAAATTCGGGGCTGCTTGTACCCACTTAGCTTCTCTCTGAGTTATCAGATGGTAATCATGTTATTTATGATAGGTTAGGATCATCTTGTAGCTCATCAATCACCCGATGTGCCCATTCTAACATTATCAATCCCCTTACCCTCATGTCCTGTGACAAATGGATATCTATGCCTTGTGTTGGGGCTATCAAGGTGGTTTATGCTGCTTCATATGTTATCCTTTATTCTCTGTCCCTGAGGACCTCTTGATCCAATTGTTGCAGGGTTGTCTCTTGCTCCTCCCAACTCATGGCCTTGAGCCTGGTTTCCTTAGGGTCAACCATCCTCACCATCAACTCATCCCGGTCTCGAGAATTTTCAGTGAAGATATCATCTTCAAACCTGTCATGGGCGTATGGACAATAGGACAATAATTGTGATGCGTGCTTCGGGACTAGACCCTTTGGGTCGTGCTTGTGAAAATGGCCAGTCTGGAATCGAAACTCCAACTGGTTTAACCCTTCTTTCTTGGCTTCAACACTGTCTTTTACCATGTAKAAACCTATATGAAATCCATAAGCTATGAATTCCCTCTTCTTATCTTTTACCAGAGTAGCATTGTAACCTTGCAAGATGGTTTGATAGCAGATTTCCCCTACTACTAGTTGATCGGGGACATACATAGGTAACAGGTGTGGTGCTCTGGTGTCTCCAAAAACCTTGATGTAGGTATCGCGCTCATCTAGGTACCAGTGGCCAACTTTTTCTATAATCTTTTTGGTTGCATCTGACAGTCTTGAGAACTCTTTATTGAACAATCAAAAAATGAATACGTGCGATAAATTGATCACAAATGAGAGAGTAGGATTTCTTGTACCTGTTCTCCCATAAGATGTTGAAATATACATGGACGGGGAGCTCTGAGGTGTGCAAGCTCAAGTTCATTCCAGGAAAGGAATTTCTGGCACAGATGACATCCAATAGATAAGATGCCATGTGGAAAGATGGAGTCTCTCCTTCTTTCAGCGTTTCAGCCTGTTGTATGCAAGTGCTCAATTGTTTGGAGATGATGGAAGCCCAGTTAAAAGCTATCTCATAAATGGTTATAGTATAAGATAAAGGCATACAAGCCTCTGAAAACCTAGAGCAATCTTTCTCCCCATGAAACTAGCAGAGGAGAGCCATTAGATATATATACGGCTCCCTTAAGTTGGTCGTCGGGTACCTGCTGGAGGTCCGATTGGTGAAATTTTTATCCTCTATCCACCATGAATCCA
>JASDQU010735665.1:718120-728558 GCA_032191745.1 Picea mariana
TTAACGAAGAATTGTAGAGGGATTGAAACCGAATCGATAAACTAGAGAGGATGAAATTGTTTATTTTAGATTTTTCTATGTTAAAAGAGATGAAGAACCCTCCCTACACTATCAGTAAGCATGTAGTTAACAAACACAGAAATAGGAGACAACATGACAACTCTTACAGACCCAAAAAATGTATCTGTTTTAAATTCGACAGTGATAGTATCCACTGATTTCCGAAAAAATTTCGTAATGAATGTGTTTAAGGAGTGTGGAAGGAATATTAGATATTTATGTTTAAGGAATATTAGATATTTATGTTTAAGGACTATGGATGAATGTGGGTGGTTACCTAGATTTTTAACATATTTATCAAACTCAGAGTTTCATTGGGAGTAATATTACCAGTCATCCCATTGGGAAGAATGTCGTTGTTTTCTGTTCTCAATAAGGATGACGATATCGATGTACCTTCACTGAAGCGATGAATGGTATCGCACTTCCTTCCATGTGAGCGGTGGAAGGTGGAAGCAGGTGTTAGGTGTTTGGTCCAGATGGCCAATAAGTTTGGTTGTTTCAGTGAAGTATAAGTGTATATTAAAACTCCATCACATCAACATCTTGGTGAACTGAACCAATTAATATTACTTCGGTTACATGAAGAAGATGTTATATAGCTACTCGTAGAGTTAGGAATAACATTCATTAATATATTATACAAGGAGAAGAATAGAGATTTGCGATGGGGTGGCTCCTTTCACAACCTATGGAGATAGTTTTCCCATGACTGATCTAATTGGTAAGTTATATGACACCCAAGACAATATTTCATATGTTGTCAAAAGCGAACAATAACCTCGATTATAAGGTCAATAATGAGGTAAGGTATTGTATATTAATCTTACTTTTTCAATTTAATCATTATAGTAATAAGGAGTTAAAAAACTTAAAACTCATAACTACTACCTATGGTGTAGTCTTGGTTTATATTTAATTTCACCAATTAATGGTTGATAAGAAAAAAATAATGCCTTGAAGAGGAATGACAATAAAAATGTGAGTGACGATTCCCAACTTTAAACTTAAATTTAGAAGTGAATTTGGGTTATTTTACACGATGAGTTTAAAAGAAATGAAATCATAAACTTATTAAATTATTGGAAAAAATAAGAATATTTACACTTGTTTCACCCCAAAAAAATAGTCTCACTGTTATTTTATTAGAATAAAATGAAACTTTTAGTTACATATATAAGTAGGATATCGATCAAAAAGATCATATTGTCCTTCCTTCTTGCACATAATACACTGTATAAGTAGGATATCGATCAAAAAGATCATATTGTACTTCCTTCTTGCGCATAATACACTGTAGTATTATTTTTGTTGTCAAAAGTAGTCCATATACAAAATTTACAAAAAATTACTTATTGAAGATTCCAACCTAGAAAATGTGTATTTTCCCAGCACTAACAGTAGTTTCAGCAATCATTTCTTCATAATAAAGCCATCCTAAGTTGACTTTGAGTGTCTTTTTTGAAAGGCTGCCTGCTACTTTGTTGAATTGTATGTGTATGTGCATAAATTTGATGGTCTCAAACCCATTCTTTAATATTCTAATTTTGTCTTTCCAGTTGTTGATATAAATTAGATTCAAGTTGGCTTTGTCATTTATCCAATCCATAGTGACGTTTAAGTCACCTGCAACCATCAAATTTTTAATAGAGAGATAAGACACTAGAAAAAGGATTCCCCAAAGACCCATTATTTTAGCTTTCATATTGTTACATGTGCCTCCAACAAAATGTGCATGGACTTTGTGCTTACTAGAAAATTTTAGATAAATCCAAATCTAACAGATATTATCTATAGCTACACCATCAAAAAAATCGATAGGATTATCATCAAAATATATTGGATTTAGTAATGAAACCAATTTATCTTCATCTTCATTGTCTGAATAATCTTTTAGGGAGAGCATAATTTTGATGTTTATCCCAGGATCCAATCTATTATAGTTCTCAAACAAAATTTTGTTCCTGAACTTCTACATGCCCCACAAAACCAAAAAAGGTATGTGTCTAAGTTTAGGAAATTGGAAGAACCAATGTTTCATATTTTCCTCTATAGTGGGATACTTCCAATAACTTTCAATCTTTAGTGATTTTGTCACTTGAGTCCAAATGTTTTGAGTTTTAGGGCAATCTATAAATAGATGTAGAGTGGATTCTTTTGGTAATTTACTCAGGTAGAATATGCAGTCATTAAGGTACATTTAAATAGAATAGACCAATTTTATTGGAATGTTCAATTCTATATTATTAAAAAATAAAATGGATTGATAAGCTAGATTAGCAGTGACTATTCTTGAGGACCTATTCCAAGACCAAACCAATTTTTCATTTTCATTTGTGAGGCAGATGCCACTGTTCAATAAAGTAGAAAGATAGTTGTCCCATTCAGATTTGAGTTCCTCTATTATTCCAATATCATTGGACTCAATCCAATGTTGTGCAAGTCACCTCGAAGGGTTGCTTGAGATAGATAGTGGATCTTTGAGATGTTTAAAATTTGGAGGAGAGGAGGTGTGAGTTTTTAATGTTCATTGCAACCAATAAAGGGATCATGGCCTAAGACAATACGATTCTCGGATACAATCTCCCAAGCCAACCATCTTTTGATGATCGGGAGTGAATGTATAAATTTTTTCCAAATGATGGAAGTACCTTGACTATTATGTACAACTCTACATAACGGAAGGTAAGATCTAGGCCTTTAAGATATTTTTTGCACAACGCAGTGTTCCAAACATAACCAGAGGTACGATCTAGGCCTTTAAGATATTTTTTTCACAACACAATGTTCCAAAGACCAGTACCAAATAAGCCTCTTCAGTAGGATTTGGTAGCCAATGATTGGACAAACCAAGAGAGGTGTTTTATGCCCCAACCTCCAAAAACATTTGGCGTGGAAAGATTTTTCCATTTAGTAAGATGATAACCAGTAAATTTCTATGAATTTTGTGAGCATAAGTTGAATGCGGTGTATCATAGGTGAAGGTAATTTAACAAGGTTGAGCCAGTAAACATGAATTCTCTATAGTACCGAGTTGGCTAAGGTTAATCTACCTCTGAGAGATAGCCATATGAAAGTCCAATTCCCTATCATTTTTTTGATCTTTTGGAGCAACCATAACCAATCATTCACCCTGTAGTTGTTTGGCTTAAGGAAAAATCCAATATATTTCATACCTTGATCGAGATTTTCAATCTTGATATTTAAAGCTGAAGTCAAGGAGTGCTTAATGGTCTCATTAACATTTTGTATAAGAAAGACAGATTTTTGGCAGTTTATGGTCATCCCTGTTGCATCACAAAACTTGGAGAGGATGGAGTTTAAAGTCATCCAATACTCAAATTTCCCAGCTCCTAGAATGAGTACATCGTCAACAAAAGTAATGTGAGATAAAGGTGTTTACTGCAACTTTTAGACCCTGAAAATATTCCGTTGCCACAACTTGTATCATCATTCTGCTAAAAACCTCAATAGGGAATAGAAAGATAAAGGGAGATAATGGGAATCCTTAACATGGTCCCCTGTGGAATTTAAAGAAATCAGTTGGAGCACCATTGACTAATACAATCATATTAACAGTGGTAATGCATCTCATAATCCATTGAGTGACACACAAATTTAATCCAATCTGATCAAGGAGTAATCTGAGAAATTGCCAACTTACATTGTCATAGGATTTTTTAAGATCCAGCTTTAAAAATACAGAATTAATATTTTTTAATTGTGGTATGAAGGCATTACTGTGTGATGCTAGCAACATAAAAAATCAACCTATCCTTAAGGAAGCTGAACTGTTCAATAGAAATACATTTGGCTAGTTTATATCTGATCTCAGAGGCGATGATTTTTGAAATGACTTTGTAGGAAAAATTCCATAGTGCAATGGGCCTAAAGTCATTGAAATTGACCGACTTACTGATTTTTGGAATGAGAGTATAGAAAGTATCATCAAGTTCCCCAGGAATATAACCTATAATGCGTGATTCTTCCACCACATTGAGTAAATCCTCTCCTAGAATCTCACAGAAATTGTGAAAAAGTTCCTTAGTCTATCCATCTAGACCTTTTCTCTTTTGGCATGATACTCATAGTTTCTGTTAATTATGTGATTGAAACATATTTCTCTAACTCCTCATTATCACCTTCATTAAAGAACCGAGGAACATTTTTTAGGACATCTGGTTGTGTATCAATATTCTCATAATCAAAAGCTATGAATTAGGCTTTGAAGCGGTTGAAAGACATATTTTTTAACTCTGAGTCAGTGGAGATCATGTTCCCTTCCTCATTAGTCGAGTCCCAAATAGTATTTTGACTCCATGTCTATGGTGCAAATTTGTGAAATAATCTAGTATTTTTATCTCATTTTTCAATCCAAATTGCCCGGCTTCTAAGCCTCCAGGTAACTTCTTCTACAGAGAGGATATGATTCTTCCTTTGAGTGAGGTACTTGAGTGTATCTAGATCCTTTTGATTAAAGATTTGAGAAGGGAAATTTTCAAAAGGGACAAAGATTTGTTATTCAATGGAAACAATATCTATGTTTAATTGGGATTTGTAACATCCCGCTCTCTTGCGCACTGAGCGAACTTATTCTTTCAGGAAACTTGCTTGCAAGTGATCCAGATTATTATACTTTTGGGGCATTTAATGATGCTTATGAGGCGTTATGAATTAATGACATGTTATATTGGTGTATTGACATAGGCAGGTGCTATTGACTCGATTTTCTTGAGTTTGCAGGATTTTGGACCTTGAGAACGCAGAGGCAGTGATGAAACCCCCGCGACTCTGGACCGAGTCTGGGAGTGGACTATTGGGGTTTGATTGTTGTATATATGACATTTGTGC
The DNA here is from genome assembly GCA_032191745.1 of Picea mariana. Taxonomy (NCBI): domain Eukaryota; kingdom Viridiplantae; phylum Streptophyta; class Pinopsida; order Pinales; family Pinaceae; genus Picea; species Picea mariana. Next base: position 723,032 of record JASDQU010735665.1, read on the forward strand.
ATCTCATTAGATGATATGATTATCGATATTATTCTGACATGATTCGTTGATGATGTAGGCAAGTGATAGCTTTCCGATCAAACTCACATGTGGAGTACAACGAACATGCACGACTACCAAATATATTGAGGGAGAGGTGTGGACAACATCCCTACCACATGCTACTAGCACTCCCGGCGTGGCTCGAACTATAGGTTAATGATTAACTAGTTCGAGAAGAACCATGATGTCGTGAGGGACGACTGCGACAGTCACTCCCGGTGATTCTAAGGGGCACGCAATAATGAAGGGGCCTTATTCCTTAGAGGCCCTTAGGCTCCCACAAGGTCACCTGGTGGATTATTGACTCTAGGGTTTTTTTATGTCTACCAAGTTAGGCAAGAGGTGAGTGGCACCCTTGGACCACGTAGTGCATCCTGAAGGGCACATCGTGCAAGGGAAACATAATGGGGCAAGTGGCACCGTTGGAGAATCTAGTGCATCTTGAAGGGCACGTCGTGTTGCTAATTAATGAATGAGTAAACCTAGATGGACTTATAATGAATAACGTGATAAGAAAGATTTAAAAACAATTTCCCTAATAAAATGTCACCCAGCCTCGGAAATTAAAATCTAGGTCTAGGTGAAACTTGTGGTAAAAGAAAAATATTAATATAAAAATAAAAATAAAAATAAATAAATAATACTAATAATCATCATTAAACATGTGACAAAGGGGGGTAAGAAACTCAATTAAATTATTAAAATCAACTTATGGAGGGATTTAAAATTTTAAACGGGAATTAATTGTTTGTCACATATGCTAGTTAAAATTTTATTAATTAAAAAGGAAAAGGGAAAAAGGTAATTCTCTACACTTTCCAATTTAAGTTTTAAATGAAAAGGGAAAGAGGAAATTTAAAAGAATTAGAAACCAGAAAAAAGAAGGAAACATAAAGAGACGGGGAAGCACAAGGGAAAAAAGCAGAAAGACTAACTTAGTAAGGTATCTAGCATTTAAGAAATTTCTAAATTAAACTCAACTAGTAAATTAGAAAGGGGGTAAGTCATTAAAATGTGTAAGGGAATATGGGGACACCTATGAGCGATTCTAGGAATTATTTTAGGTGGGTGAGGGAAATAGGGAAATTGAGTTGATTAATGAAATTAATTTATGGTGCAATGAAGGGGATGGGTGATAGATGTACAGGGAGGATTTTTATGAATTAAATTATTGAACAATAAATTAAATGGGATTTTGGGAAAGTAAATAACTTAGAAACTCTATATAAAGGAGGGAGGAGAAGGATTATGGATCTCTTCTGTTATGCGTAATGTTATGATGCATAATTTTAGACTTGAATGACTTAGCTTGTGGGAGTTGGGATACCCAGCTCGGTGAGGAGTGGTAGCTCAACCTTGCGAGGTGAGATGGAAGCTAGCTATTCCTTGGTTTAGTGTGCGTGGCCCCTTTGCGGATCGGGGGGCTAAGGGGGAAGAATAGTACCCTTAGCATTGGTTGGGAGGTATCGGTGAAGTCTCATTGGTTAGGAAGAGGGAGCTACATGAAGCACATGGGACAACGACTCCGAGCAAATGACTTGGGCTATGGTATATTCCCTTATTTCTGCATGGTAGATTATTATTATACTTTACTTTTTTATTTTTGTACTTTTATTTGGGTAAAGAATATGTTGAATTATCATTTCAACCAAGATCTTAATTTTCCCCTTAAGCCTTAAGCTCGTTGTTTGACTTGATTCCCTTGGCATTTGATCCCTGCATGTTGAGATTGTCTTTTGGTTTTGTTGATTGTTGTTATGAGTTGTTCTTTTTACTTTGTCCTCACCCCTAGTTCGTCAGTCCGCTCCTTAGAAGTCGTCTAGGAGCTGAACTGACAGTCATCACTTCGGTGCACAATAACCTATAGATTATAACACCCTTCTTTTTTGTGCATCAATGACGAGCGAAGGATGTGTTTTTCTAGTTGTTTAGCCCTTCTCATTTCTGTGTTGAACTTTGCCTTGCCTTGGTCTCTCCGTATTATATCATCACTGCGTCTTAATCATTATCGACAATATGAAAACTGTGTTTGGTATTCTCTGCATTTCAACACCCTCAACCACGAAAATTTAACTCTATGTTTTTATATAATTGTTGGATGAATTTAGTTATGTGCTTTTATGCCCTTCCGATGAATTTACTGTGTGGTTTTTATACATCTGGTATGCCCTTTTTATCTGCAACTTTACCTCTGCACATTAAATTTTTTATGATTTTATCTTGCGTAATTGCCCACTCGATTGACAGTCTATAAATTATTCTAGACTTTGTTTTTTTGGGGGAGGGTGTCTGGCTGGAGGTATTACTTGGTTACTCTGTGATCCTCATTTTTTGACTACTAACATTACCTTGTTGAGTGCCAATTTGAGGCATTTTTCCTTCACTATTGGGACTGTGATTTTGAATAACAACTCATCTTTAAAACCACGATTACTTTACCCTATTGACTGCAAAAGAACTTGGCAATGGTGGGACTTGGAATTTGTAATACATTTTGCACAAACTTTTACAAATGTATATTCTTTGTCGGCGTTTTTAATTCGATGTAGATCATTGATGTTTATACCTTGTCTGTCTACACTAATATTCTATGGATAATTCTTGACTGCATATTACTTAGCTGTAGATAGGTTTTTTTTTCTTATTTTCCTGTGATAATGAATCATTACTAGAATAGTAATTATTCTATTTTATTTAGTCTCTATTGTGGAATGATATTTACTAAGCAGTAAGATGTGCCTATGGCTATGCCTGGCAGTGAGCGCATTAATTAAAGACAATGATATAATGCATGTGGGTGAATGCAAGTCCACGTTTTGATGGCCAGCATTTCGCCCAACGAATTTTGGACTATGTGTATTGCATTGACTACAAGATTTACTCCCTGGGTGTGTTTAATAGCATTAGGGTTGGGGTTTAATGAGCACATGACAATGACAGTGATTCTAGTGAAGTTATAGCATTATTGGGTAATAACTAAGTTATCTGACGACTTGTGTAATGTGCCATCTTTAAATTAAATTTATAGACTATACAGTGCATATCCACCAAGATTTCTTACCGACAACATTAACTACAAAAATCCCTTACCAATAGCCTTTTGAATGACTATTATTTGGACATAATATTTTATATGTAATTTTTGATTGCCTGAGTAATACCCTTAACTGCAAATTCACATTCTTGCTAAACTCAATGTTTTACTTATTTTTGCCTAAGCATTCATCATCCTATTCCAATATGCGAACTTCCCTTAAATATAACGATTTAAATGCTATGGTTGGGACCAAGATTTTTAAGGATTTAAACTAGCTTTTACTGTAGTGATTTAGCATTTATTTTAGACAGCCTCTGCTTTTAAAACTCCTTTAAAATGATTAGAGCAGCATTTAATATGATTAGACAATCTTTAAATGAGTAGATAGCCCATAGATTAACTTAGACTAGTCTTGTGAATCTAGTTTTCATATTAATTAAACCAGAATTGTTAATTTAAAATGCAATTATTGTTTATAGTGTTAGTATTCACTTATTTAGACTTGCTAAATTCGATTTATTTTAAGGTTAAATTAGATGGTACATTGATGACCAAATTGCAATTTAGACTTGCTAAAATTGAATTGCATTTAGTGTTAAATTGGATGGTTCATTGATGACCAAATTGTAATTTACACTTGCTCCATTTGATTTGCATTTAATGTTAAATTAGATGGTACATTAATGACTAATTGTAAATTAATATCGTTAACAGGTGTGATAATTGCATCTTCTACCTTGATATTGTTAATGTCGGTTATGAGGTTAATTTCTAAGTTAGATGGTATTTAGGGATTAATCTAGAATTGCCAATTTAGATTGTAGTTAATGTTAAATAAGATTGGTGTGTATTGACTAAATTGTAATTTAGACTTGCTAAATTAGGGTGTAAGTTATGTTAATTTAGATTGGTAATTATTTACTAATTTTAGACTTGATTAATGGTTGGGTTGTTGGCGAAGTCATGTATTATATTTTTCTTTCTTCGAACAAAGTCATCTTGCATCTTGTTGACCGCTTGCTTTGGGATGTGGGCATAGTACCCTTGCCAGTTGTTTCGGCTCCTAGTGCATTGATTTCCTTGATTCCTTGGTCCCGTTAGGTTATATTGTACCAAGGTTATTTACGTGTCTATCACCTAGAGACAACATGATTTCTAATGAGGGGATCATGGTGCACCCTATTCAATAGTGGTGAATGATAACTTGGCCGAAGTCGATGCCTTCTGTGTGAGTGTTGTTGAACGTTGTAAGTTTTATTTTGGCGCACAGGTTGAATGCCTTCATGCATTTGGTTCATGCACCTTGAGGTTATAGTCATTGCTCGTCAAGGCCATTGTGTCAGAATGGGGGTGTTGTCCCTTAGCTTGTAGGCATGGTTATGTTGTGTTAAGCCAGTAGTTGTTTCTCGTTGTTGTACTACACACATTTCGCCCAGTTTCTCTTGTGCCAATGCATGGAGTCATAGTTGCCCGTTTCCTGGACTATGTTCTTACATTCATCGTTAGTTGTGTGGTTAAATTGTTGTCTTCGTCGCCTTCTTGCCTAGAAATAAAAAATAAAAATTGCACCTTTTCTTATCTTGTAGTCATATCAAGTGGGTCGTTAGAGATGGTATCAAAGCGGGTTCAACCTGCGACTTTGGATCACTATGAATTTCATTGATATGATATTGGTTATCATGTTTCTAATTAATTTGTCTTGTATTCATGCAGGTAATCATTGTTAGAGGATGTCGTAGAGGCACATGACAGGGTTCTAGGCTAGGAGGCGTGACTCCTCCAGTAGCATCCACTCCTTAGGGGTCTAACCCCCAGGGAGATGAACAGGTTGTCGGGCATAAGAAGATAGCGGTGGGTGATGTTGTTGGGTTGATGAGGTCTTTCCAACGGATGTCTAAGGCACTGATCAACCATTTGGACAGAGAGGAGACCAGGGCGTCGACACCCTTGAGGGTCCATCGTGCCCTTCGGTTGGTATTGGTAGCATTCACCATGAACTCGAGAAGGTCAAAATTCTCAAGTTCTTTGGTACCCCAGAAGATGCAACCACCAAGGCATGGTTGGATAATATGGCGATGTGCTTTGCACTTCATAACTATACCTCCAACATGAAGGTCCACATGGCAGTATTTCAATTGAAGGGGTATGATCTTCTATGGTGGAATATGCTCCTACCGCAATTGAACATGACCATCGAAGACGTGTGCTGCACCTCTTTTGTCACCTTAGTGAGAAAAACAGAGGTGCTTACAAGCTTAGTTGGGTTTGTAAGAGGGACAGTTGTAAGGAAAAGGGTTAGAGAAAGAAATATAAAAGAACAACTAAGAAATAAAATAACAACTAAACTAGTGAGCATAGGGACATAAGAACAAAAGAAAAAATAAGACTCATGTCACCAATGGTAAGGTTTATATTAGTGAAAGAAAACACCAAGAAGAAAGAGGACTA
>JASDQU010735665.1:728578-742935 GCA_032191745.1 Picea mariana
TTGTAAGGAAAAGGGTTAGAGAAAGAAATATAAAAGAACAACTAAGAAATAAAATAACAACTAAACTAGTGAGCATAGGGACATAAGAAAAAAAGAAAAAATAAGACTCATGTCACCAATGGTAAGGTTTATATTAGTGAAAGAAAACACCAAGAAGAAAGAGGACTATGAGTCCCTTCTTCCTCCAAGGGAGGGCTCTTGGACCCCAACAAAAAATCTCTTCTTACAACTTTGAATGAAAATGTTGAAAGAATTCCTTGCAAATCCACTCAAGGGCTGAGATGGATTGCCCAATGTGATGGGGATAAGATACTCTTGATGAGAATAAAGGATTCCTCAAGAGAATAGTAGCAGCATAACTTTGCTATTGAAATTCCTTAAGAATGAAGTGCACCCATGGCCTTGTTTTATAGCACCACTTTGAGGTATTGTGCAACCAACTTGTAGTGTGAAAATAGGCTAATTAGGAAAATTTTTAGTTGTTTGATCAGCCACCCATTCGGATCTAGTCCAGATTTCAGTGTCAAATCAACTTGGAAGGTGAACCAGAAGTGAGTGGGAGGCCGACCATTATCATAAATGTGTCATTCTCACATGTGTGCGGCTTTTAGCGACCACAGTTGTGAATCGGGTGCATGTGCGCTTTTCGTGCGTTTTTGTTTTGCAGATGTGTGCGTGCGCCCTGTGTAGTCATAACACACTTTAATTTTATCATTAGTTGCATAGTTTTTGACCCTTTGGAAATGATTTTGTGGTAATTTTTGTCCATGGGTGACCTCATAACTACTCGACGATGCTGGATTATTGTAACCATTTGTGGATGAAATTTCAGTGATAACAGATGCCCCCTGATGTATGAGGTTAGGAGCATACGTATAGCCGAAATTCATCAATGTTTCTTCTACTAAGAGTGCCATTGTAAGAGAGAGCGATAGTGAGAGTGTCAAGAGTTACTCGTTGGAGGGAGAAGGGAGCCTGTAGAACCCAACCTTCCATAAGTTATGTAAAAATAAACTGTGTACAAACGAGGCGAGCATACCCCATGCTAATGTTCATGTAACTCAAAAAGGAATGGTGTGTTGATGTAGACAACTGCAGCGCCCTCGGGAGTGGTCATGATAAAGGCAGAAGACAATTCTATGGAGGAACATACTCTGTAGGCATTGATAGCCTAGCCAAGTTCAGAGGTCTTCAACAAATATAAGAAATAACTGCAACAATCGCAAAGTAAGACCCACCGTAACATGAGAAAGTGTTGAAGTCGAACATTACGGGGGTCAATGATAGCAGGGAACAATTGTGGGCCTCCCTGTGTCATCTGAGACCTCTCATTGGAAAGGTAATGAGATTCAAGATACTGTCGCCCTTTGGGAAAACTATGCTGATGTCATCAAAAAAGGGGGACGTGACTCCCAGAAGAAAAGGGCTTCGTGAAATGTACTATTTGAGTTTAGGAATTGGAGGAAGAACATGGTCAAAGTCAAGATGTATGAAGAATCAAGACTACCTTTGGTTGGGGGTATATGCAAACAATAAGTGGCCAAATCATTCAACTAGGTCGAGTGTCAGGGGGACAAAAAGACGTGGGATAAGTTGTGCCAGAGGCGGGACAAAGTGAACAAACTCAAAGGGTAGAGGTAAGTGGCTTGTGGGATACTCGGAGTATATGGACGATGTCAACAAGGGTAGATGATACGGAGTGCCCCAACCAAGGGTGACATGGGTTGTGTTTGCCAAAAAGGGAAGAAGCTTGCCAAAGGTGATGACAAAAGGGTATGTAAATGCTAGAAATAAAGGATTTTTTAAAATTTTTTTGTATAATAAATAAAGAATAATTTGGGATGAGTGTACAAATACAGAAATGAGTGCCCCAATGTAATATGGTTGGGCCGGTTAGGGCACAATTAGCAGACGAAAGGAAGGGAAATTTGCAGAGGGGCAAACTAATTGTGGATGAAATGGAGGGTTCATGATATTATGGAGGTGCAGTCAAAATAGAACCTTGAAGAGATAATCTGGGAGTCCATGGGGAAAGATAGAAAAAATGAGGAGAAGGAGTATGTGTCTGATTCACGACATGATGTAAGACTATCGGGACAACTCATGTGCTATGAGTGTCAAAGTGAAAAAAGGGTGCTATGAATGGGACAACTCATGTGGCTGAGAGTGCTATCGGGTGATAGTACCTAAGATGCAATGGAGGTATCGGTACTGCAGAGACAGAGATGGGTATCCTAGAGGCAAATGTCAGAGGGTGTGACTGGAGATGCAATTGATATTCAGAGGAAATGATTACATGTCAATGTTGATGATATACCTAAAGGGGTTGTGTTTATGAATGATGACCAAGTACCTATACACATGAAAACCAAATAACCAACGTGAATAATATCTTAAAAGAATCGATCATACAAGCATTTATTTGATAATTTTGAACATGAGCATGCGTACCTGGATGGGGTATGAAAAATTAGCGCCACGGGGGCTAAGGATAAAAGCTAGCTCAGGGACTTTCTTGATGTAGGTGATGGCATGTTGATCCCATGGCTAAAGACGGATCAAAAAACAGACACCCAAAGCTCCCAGAATGGTGTTTGGAAGTTTGGTTGAAAGGCCTATATATAGTGGTAGGGCCCACATTGCCACCTCATTTGCACTTGCTGCCAGAGTGACTAGACGAGAGGTATTCAGAGGAGATTTGGAGATTCCGGGAGAACGAAGTAGTCAATTCAGGACCAGCGAGCTTCAGGTTATTAGTCTTATCGTCCAACATAGAAGTAGGTTTTCCATTTATGGGAAGGGCATATACGGAGGGCCGTATAGGGGGTTTTACGAGTGTGGCCCCCCTAGTGTGTGGGAAATCCAGAAATATGCACACACGGGTGTACGTCTATTATCTGGATAGTCACGCATAGTTGTGCCCATAGGGGGGACAAAGGCACACATGATATGCGCGCCTATTTGCTACACAGTCACGCATGGATGCATGATTGTGTAGTGGACAGGCGCGCTGTGATGCGCGCCTGTGTTCGTGACAGGGGCACATGGAGTCACCCCTGTAGAGTGAGCAGGCACGCATGCATGCACGCCTATGGGATGGACAGATGCACCTACGTGCGTGATTGTGCGGTGAACAGGTGCGCACATGTGTGTGCCTGTGGGGTGAACAGGCGCGCATATGGGCGCGCCTCTGAGTTAAACAACGACGCCTTGGGGCAAGGCTAATGGGTGTAAAACTTACCTTTTTTTTTTAATTTAATTCTTTTTATTTTCAATATGGCTGACCTAGGATTGTATTATGTGGTTGCAAGCGATCATTTTGCATGATGTCAGTCGGTTGGCGAGAGAAGGATTGGTCCCAGCTGAGGGATGTCATGGCGATTGAGGAGTCAGGGGTTCATGCCACTTTGGCAGTCTGTGGGTTGCTGAAGTTCTTCGAGTGCCCATTGATACAGACATAGGAGTATCTCCTCTAGTTTTTTATCCGGATGTGGAGTCCGGACCTGCATTGCTTTATGGTGTAGGGAGAGCACATCTCCTTCACTGCGGTGGAGGACATATACTTTTTGGCTGGGCTCCCTTTCCAGGAAACGCCCCTACCAGTGGAGTCGATGTTACCTATAGACATGTCATTAGCGAGCTTGGGTCGAAGGTGGTATTCAAGGGAGAACTACATGTTGGGCTCCATCATGAGCATCGGGGCGATGGATGCTCTAGCACATCGCTGTGTAGCAACGATGATTGTGAGGGTGTATGGGTCCCTTGCGACTTAGTGGATCAGTGGTGGTTAGATGAGGGTTATGGGGAGGGCATTGGCTTGGGAGAACTTTTCCTAGGGGTTGACACTGCATGCCCGGATGGTAGGGCAGCTAGACAGATGTCGGTCTACTGACACAGGGGACTTTGCTTTTGGGTCCATCTTGGTGGCCTAGTTTTTGGAGAGGGTGTCGATGTTGCACCCTAGGATTTTATTGGTTGCTCCTAGGGTGCGAGAGCCGCAACTAAGGTGGTGGTTGACGATTTTGGTTCACCATGGTGGTGACGAGGGAGGCCATTTTTTCACAGCTGAGGTGGCACAAGTGTGGTGGCAGATGTTGTAGGTTATACTGCAGTATCCATACACTGGTGTTGACTTCCGGGGTCATCCAGACATAGTGTTACCTCCCGGGGAGGTGTTTGATCACTGAGGTATGTTTATGAGTTTGATATGTTGAGTTAGTAGTATACATGTTGATACTATCATTTGGTTTCTTTTCTATGTGCAGATGTGGGACTTGCTAAGAGCATCAGCTCGCCAGAAGCTGGGGAGAATGTCGCAAGGAGGTCCATGGGTAGGAGAGAGACATCAGCGCAAGGATGTCGAGGTGAGACCAGATGATGATGAGAGAGCAGTGAGGAGACATTGTTTTGATGACCTAAGTGTCAGGCCATCGTATGCTCCTCCGGCGAAGGCCAGGGGAGATTTTGAGGATATTCGCCACCTCTTAGAGGCACTGCTACAGGGGGTGCCTGAGGGCATGTGGTCGCACATCTAGGATGAGGGCATCCTAGAGTAGTGTGTGGGAGTTTTGCTGACGTGGCAGGTTGTGGTGTGGTAAGCAGCAGTAGCAAGTGCTGCGATGACTGGACAGTTACCTCCCAGACCGGATGGTAACTGTGATGGCAAGTGTGTGTAGAGATATCTTGATGTGATATATGTCAATCTAATACAATGTTAGCTATGTTATCTATAATTTGATTTAATTGTCTTGGAATATGTGTAAATGTAATGAAATCAAAATGTCGAGATAAAAGTCTAATTTGTAGGTATTTGCGAAAGTGGCAAGGATCGTGTACACGATACACATTGTTGAGTTGGAGGACGACTAGTTGAGAGTCGAGAAAGACGCTAAGGTGAAAAATACGATGATGCTGGGCCTCGGCAAGGAGGCCAATGTCAACAGTTTATTCAACTTGGTTGTTGTTGGCTGAACTCAAACATATGCTGCTAGAGTGGAGCATTTCATGTGATGGGGTATAAAGGGCCCAAGCTGTCAAAGCGAGATTTTGTGTCCAATGACTAGTGTCGTCGACATAACCGATGTGCTAGGCTAGTGGAAGTGGCATCTGTCAATAACACAAATCATAGTTTAGATGTGAGGGATGGAAAAAAAAAGATTAAAAACACTATAAAAATAACCTAATGTAGAATGAATATGCTTAGGCATAAAATTTCTTTAAGTATAACCCGTTGACGGGTTCTTTGAGAGAGAAGCCTTCGAGAGAGGCCAGGATGTATGCGCCTTTAGTGAGGCAATGTTGGATAATGTAGGGGCCATGCCATAGTGACTCGAATTTTCCATGACTGAAGGTATCATGAGCGATATCATAAGCAAGGATGAGGTCGCCTTCGTGAAATGAGCAAAGGTTTACATGGTGATCAAAAGTGGCCTTTGACCATTTTTTGGCTGCCTCATTGTTCTGTAATGAAGATCGATAATCTTCATCTACGGAATCTAAGTTCAACAAGCACTGCTCCATTGGAGCAGTGTCAAGTAATAGCTCAATTGTGGTGCGTTTCTTGGATCGAGCTGTGAGGTCGTCCAAGTATGCAAGAATGAGATGAGCCAGATCATGAAAAAAGTATGTCATAGCCCATTGGAAAGTTTCACCAACATTTTTTAAGCCAAAAGGAATGACACAATATGCAAAAGTATCCCAAGGGGTAGTGAATGCGGTTTTGTATTGATCGGTTGGGTGGATTTGGATTTTATTATAACTAGAGAGACCATCCATGAAGGATAGAGCCTTGAGGCCTATGCAGTCATCGATAATTTGATCGATGAAAGGCATTGGAAAGTTGTCTTTGGGACATACGTGATTGAGATCATGAAAGTCCGTGCAGACACGGATAGTGCCCTATTTTTTGTTAACGGGTACAGGGTTGGAAACCCATGATGTATAGGTGATGGGGTAGATGAACTCGACCATAGGTAATTTGTCAATCTCGACTTTGATGGCCACTGCTTTGGATGGGTGTAGCGGTCGTTGTTTTTTATGAACTGGCGTAATGTCAGGCCAGGTGTCGATGCAATGTTCAACGATAGAGGGATCAAGGCTAGGCATTTCTGTGTATGACCAAGCAAACATATCCTGATATTCTTGGAAGAGGGATTTATAGGTGGTGATTTCTTGAGGAGTGCAAGCAGCGCCAATGGTGATTTCCTCGACGACTCCAGTTTTGATGGAAATATCGATTTTGATGGTCAGGGAAATGTTGGCCATGTTTCCTTCTTCAAAAGCATCAGGGGTCGGGATGGGGTTGTTGAACCAGTCAATATCCCTGGATGGGATAAAATACTTGGTTTCAACTGCGCATATGGGGTGTTGATTAGGAGGCATGAAGTCTTCCTGTAAAAAGAAGAGTGCTCTGTGGTGTAGTGCATCCTAGGGGTAGTCGGGAGTGGTTGGTTCCTCGAGTATGTCCTCGTCACCATGAAATTGGTGGGAATACAAGGGGTATAAAAGAGAGATATCGGTGGCTATAGTTGTGTCGTTGTCCCCTAATGATGAAGAAGTAGGGGGAACAACAAAATGAGATTGCATTGGTTTGCTCAACATAAACCAAATATCGAAGTACCGAGGAGTACCAGTGGTAGTTGGATGTAAAATTTCCATAGGGAAATGAATTGGGAGAATTGGGGGGATTTGGAATTTGGTTCGCATCCCTTTTCTACTTGAGTGAGGGGCAATAGCAGCAGTATTTTCTATAGTGGCAAGCATTGAGGGTGTTGGATTGAGTGGAATCAGGTTCCATAACTCAGGTAGAGATGGGCAGTTGTTGGTTTGGTGTCCATCTTTCTCACATAGCACGTAAGGAGGTTGTATGCGTGGGGGGAGTGGAGTTGTTGGCCCCTTCTTCTTCCACCTGCCACCAGCTGTGGCAGGGAGATTAGCGAGTGGGGGTGTAGAGGGTATGGTGGGAGTGAGTATGGGAATATTCATTGGGATTCCTTCCATTTGGGTGGGAAGGGATGGTTGAGGGACCATCTCTGGTGGATGTAAAAACAAAAATAGAATTGCTAACATCATATTAGGGAGGGTAAGCATTGCAGCTACTTGGAAAGCTTGTATGCCTAGTGGAGGATAAAAGAAGGGGAATTGAGTAATCTCTTGGGGAAATGTCTCCCAAACTGGGATATGGCCTTGGGGAGAGGTGAAATTGTGGACTGCTAGAGTCGACGAGTTTGCAGGAGGCTCGTGAGGGGGGAGCTCCGTGAATAGTGGGACGTCAGATATGATAGAAGCCTCCCTAAGAGGAAGGGTATCCTCTATGTCAGTTTCAATGGATGATATGATGCATAATTGACTAGAAGGATGAAGGAGTGGTGGCGCACCGTGGTAAGTTCCTAATAATGACGGGTCTTTGAAAATCTTGGGACCTATTTCGATGAGTGGGTATGTGTCATGACTCGTGTGGATGAGAGGGAGAATGTTATCAATGTTGGCAAAAGGGTTAGGCTTGTAATGTGAGACTTGGTCAATGGTAATGATCTTCCCGTTATGGGGGAACATCATCGTTCGAAATACGGAAGAGGCAACTTCCTTCATAGTGTACATGTAGCTATGACCGAACGGGATGTTATAATCAAGTGGGGCATCGATAACTTCAATGTTGATGAGAATAGTCTTGCCCCTGAGTTCTACTGGGACATTTTGGAAGAGCCCTTCAGGAGACGATGGTCATTTGTCATAACCTCTTAAGGTAATGGAAGATGGTATGAGATTAGGGGAACCAAGTTTCTACCATACAAACTTGGACATAATGCATGTGGATGCACCTTTGTCAATGATGCACCGATGAAATATAATGTTTCGAATTTTTACTGGGATTTGAAAAGCGATTAGAGCGGGGAGTCGAGGTTCTCTATTGTCAACATCAAATGTGATGAGTTGTGTATCTGCGGGGTCGCCTGCCCCCAAGGTGGAAAGTAGTGATTTCCACTGAGTGGGACAAGTTTGAAAGACCTCTAAGATTAGCATGGCAACCGAGGATTGTGCTAAGTCATCAACCAAAATTTAATTATGAGTCACCCTAGCCTGTGGGTTGTGGACATTCCTACACAATGGGATGTGAGGGATGCGAAGAGGTGGTTCTTCGTTAGGGTGAGGGATCACCAACGGGGGTCCCGTTGGTGTGGGGATTGTTTTTGGGTGAAGGGGAGGAGAACCAAAAAGTGCACGGTATTGACGATTACGTGTTTGGAGAAGGATTTCTTCCTCATTGGTGAGGAGGATAGTACGATCTGCGGGATTGTTTGGATTGAGTTACTATCCCAACTGTGGTGGGGTAGGCTGTATCTCTTGTTGGGTGTTCATCACACCTTCATTTGGAATGGGGTTCTGCAGAACGACTGGGGGGGGTTGTTGAACGTATTATTGTGGGGCCTGCTGAGGGGCAGGCAGTGTTGGAAGATGTGGTAGACTTCCTGAGTCTTTCAGTCATTTGAAATCAGTGATTTGGGGGCAATGATGAGTATAATGACTAAACTCAACGCAAAGGGCACAAGAGTAGGTGGTTTTAATAATATTTTTATTTCTCCTTGGATGCCTATTGTTATTTCCCCCCTTGGGGTTCTGATTCCCTTGGTTCTGGTTGCCCCGAGTAGGTTGGTTCTATTGGGGTTGATTCCCTCCTTGACCTGGGTTATTATTGTTCCTGTTTCTTCCTTTCTTTTTGGCGTTATTCAACGGATGGGTCGGATTTTCAATATTCAGCTATTCAAAATTTTGATATTTCTGAATGGGAGAGGGTTGAATAAAATTCACCCCAGTGTGAGGATGTGGGTGAGCCATGGGTTGTGGAGGACTAGGAAATGGAAAGTGAAGATTCCGTGGGGGTAATGATCTATAAGGTACATAGGAAGGCATAGCGCTTTCACTAGTACTTAGAGTATAAGCTGAGGTAGAGAGAGTACTAGAACTTGTTTGGATGGGTGGGTGCATTGGGGGTGCCGGCGGTGGCCCACTGATGGGTGGAGGAATAGCAACAAGGTATGGTTGTTGATAAGGGAGTGGGGGGTAATAAGAGGTGCCCCCATATTCTGGCAGATATTGAGGTGTGCCATACATTGGTGGTCGTTGGGGTTAGGGACTGTGGTGTGTGGTATTACCAATCAATCTGTCTGCTGAGTGAAATATCCTGGGTTTGTCTTGGCCAAATGGCATGGGTTTTGGGAGATCAAGAAGTATAGTGTACAAGTACCCTAATTGTGAATAGATGAGGTCATATTGTTGAGCCTTACTGATGGCTTCTTCTTCTGATTGAGGGAAGGTGGAAGCTAGATCCTTATCGAGGAGACAGACAAGTGATCTGAGAAACCAATCAAGACATTGTTGTTTGGTGGTTTCTTCTTTGCACAATCTACGTCGTCTATGCCACTCGTGAATGTGATCAGTGATATGTGTGGCTGACATTTGTTTAAAATTAGAGAGTAGTTCAAGACCATTGTCATGGAGGATTGGTAATTGGAAGAAGGTCAAAAATTCTTTGGACAAGGACTCGAAAGTTGCATGGGACCCCGATTTTTCATCTACATACCATTTGGATGATGGGCCAGTGAGTGTGCATTGAAATAATCATAGTCTAATGGAATCATCCATAATGTTGTTGGAAGAGAACCATAGGTGGAAAGTCATGACATGATTGGCAGGGTCATCCCCTTCCTTTCCTTCGAACTTGGGGATGTCTGAAGGTAGTTTGGTGAGCATTGCATGCCATGTGGGTCACACAATATAGGATCATTTGTGAGTTTTCTTAGATCTGGTATGTTAAGAGAGGACAAATATGACATCATGAGTGTTGGTGGAGGATTAGTTCCAGCCATCGTGTGAGTGTTTTCTGAGCCTGACCCTTGAGGGGGGCTAGGTGGGTTGATACTTCCCCCTTGAGAGGAAGTTGCCCCCCTGCTTCCATGTAAAGGAGAGCGAGTGGATGGAGGACCTTGGGAAGTGGAACCAAGTAATGTGGAACCAAGAAAAGCTGATCCTAAGACAGTGGCACTCACTGGAGTGTGAGAAGGTGGTGCCGATGAGTTGGCAAGACTAGGAACTCCCCCTAAGATAGGTGGGACATTTATCAAGCGTCGGTAATGATGGGGATTCTGTGGGTCCCCTATGATGTCCGACTAGCTGAGTGGATGTGTGAAAATGGTGGTGAGAGTAATAAATAAGCAAGAGCCTTTGCTGCAATTTTGAACTTAGCACAATATATATCTAAATCAAAATGTAATCAAAAGTGCATCATACATAAAGTAAAAGAAGCATATATGTGGATAAGGGGGTTTTGTCTACGTGGGGAATCAAAGAAAACAAGTTCTCATGTCCTAAAAGACGTAACGTCCTTCCTCTCAAATAGCATTGGACCTTCCAATAGTACTCAATAGTGGGGTCTGAAGTCGCCGAAAGAGAAACTAGTGAAGGATGAAATAATCAGTTATAATGTGGGGTAAAGGGGGCATATCCCGAAAGAGCTGGCGATATTTCCCAATAGCCACACAAAATATGATCAAGGTGCAATTGCAGCCCATAATTTCCACCTGGGTAGATGTCCTAAAATCTGGTCACTAGGTACCTCGGTCAAAGTGCGACATTTAGATTTTCGGCCTAAGAAATGGGTCACGGGCTGGATCCCGTCCAAGAGGTTGGTGCCTCAAGGGGGGATGCATAGAACAACTGGACCTTGGCCTTCAACCCTTCATGGGTATCTCCTTGCCTTATGGTGTTAGTAACACTTGACTTGGAGGATTTTCAGTTCCCTATTTGACAACTTCTATTGTTTTGACAATGTGGGAATCAGATAACGGGGAGTTATTTGGATGCATATCCCCGAAATCTTACCTAGACTAAAAAAAAAATCTTTTGGCACCTCCTGTGGAGGAAAACTTAGTGAGTTTTTAGAAAAAAAATTAGATGCAGTTGTTTGAGAGATTGGGGGTGTGAACCAACCACGTTGAAATTAAATGGGAGTGGATAGTTTCGTTAAGAAAAGGGTGGGGTGTTTCAGAATCCCTTTGGAGTAAACTTTCTTTGACCTCCATGTTTCGAGAAGAAAACTATGTGAGTGATAAGTGAATTTTGTGTGTGAATGAGTGAAAGTGTGCCAATGTTTTAATAAACTAGGTGTCACCTTGTTGCATGTGGACTTCGCTTGGTCCTTACAAGTGTTGATTACCTAATTAACTAAATTTCTTTGGTACAACCTTGTGTAATTCAAAAGTCCCTAGGAAACTAGCATGTGGACATGTGGGTCCTTTACTATTTCTTTAACTCACTATTGTGATTTAATTTAAGAAAATATTTGAAACTATCCTAGATTGTGATCGTGTGGGCATGTATGGGCCCATTACAAAACCTTTAAACGTCCCTAATGATTTAATCTAAGAAAGTGAATTTCAACACTATCCTATCTTTGTAGCATGAGGGCATGTATGGGCCCTTTACAATCTTAAGATGTGTTTGAAAAATAAACTAAGATGAGTCCCAAGAAGGGTTGTTGTCCTCTCTTAAAGGTTTTAATATTTTTAAGGGAGATGAAATTGTCCTACAACCTCTTTCTGATTCCCAAGGTCGCTTTGAGGCACAAGAGAAGAGCATACTAAACGATTGTTATCCAACTTCTAGTACCAATGAAGTTAGATGTGTTTGCAAATGATTCCAACTTATACTTTTAGTCAAAGCAAGCCATCCATGTGGCAAAATGAAAGCAAAAAGAGGAAAAAATGATTTTAAACCCCCTAAGTGCCTATGTGTTTTGAATAATCCCTTTATATGAAGAGGGAATTAAGTGTGGTGCAGCTTAAAACATTCATGAAATCACTTTTAAGAAGGCTATGGGCCTTCCCCAAATCACAAAAAACCTTACAATGTGTAGTTTTATGCACAGGTGCACAGGTCTCAGTGTAGATAGAGGCACACTCAACGCCTGTGTGCAGACCGAAATGAGCTTTTGGGCCCAGGTGTGTAGAACAATACTGTGACTTAGGTGCATGTGTGCACGATGCACGTCTATGGGCCAAAAAATCTGCGCACAATAGACACACGGCCATGAAGAAAATTTCGGATGGAATTATCTCAATTCAACTTCGAATTGGATGTTTTGCAGATTGGCTTGGGCCGGTTAATGCACCTGCAAGTTAAATAAACCAAAATAAGAGCTAGAAAAATACAAATGGGGTAGGAAATTGATACCTTTCTGCAGTGGAGTCGCCAATCTGTTGTGCCTCTTTCATCACCTTAGTGAGAAAAACAAAGGTGCTTACAAGCTTAGTTTGGTTTGCTAAGCAGGACAGTTGTAAGGAAAAGGGTTAGAGAAAGAAATATAAAAGAACAACTAAGAATTAAACTCAGAAAAAAAATAACAACTAAACTAGTGAGCATAGGGACATAAGAACAAAAGAAACAATAAGACTCATGTTCCTTGCAAATTCACTCAAGGGGTGAGATGGATTTCCCAATGTAATGGTGCTAAGATACTCTTGATGAGAATAGAGGATTCCTCAAGAGAATAGTAGTAGCATAACTTTGCTATTGAAATTCCTTAAGAATGAAGTGCATCCATGACCTTGTTTTATAGAACCTCTTTGAGGTATTGTGCAACCAGCTTGTAGTGTGAAAAGAGGCAAATTAGGGCATTTTTAGGTCTTTGACTAGCCACCCAGTGAGATCTAGTCTATATTTGAGTGTCAAATCAACTTGGAAGATGAACCAGAAGTGGGTGGGAGGTTGACCATTCTCATAAATGTGCCATTCTCACATGTGCGCGGATTTTAGCAACCACAGTCGTGCATCGGGCACATGTGTGCTTTTCCTACGTTTCTATTTTTCACATGTGCATGCGTGCCCTATGTAGTCATAGAGCACTTTAATTTTATCATTGGTTGCATAGTTTTTTACCCTTTGGAAATACTTTTGTGGTAATTTTGGTCCATGGGTGACCTCATAATTGTTTGACGATGCTGGAATATTGTAACCATTTGTGGATGAAATTCCAGTGATAACAACGTGTCATGGGAATTGTTCGAGGAACAGTTCCAAGAGAGGTACCTATCAGAGTAATTCATTGAGCATTAGCTCAATGATTTCAATGCCCGAGTATGAGGCACATTTTATGGAGCTGCTTCGGTATGCTCTACATCTTAATATTGAGAAACCTAAGGTCAACAGGTTCATGTTCGACCTTAATGGTAGCGTATGTGAAAAGGTTAAGATTTTGATGCCTCAGACCTTGCATGATGTCATCCAAAAGGCCCTCATAGCAAAGGAGGATCTTATCAGCGGGGGTTAGAGAAAGACTCCAATCAGAGTAGTAGGGCAGGTGTTATCTGGTGCATAACAACATCTGACACTAGCCACACATACGATGAGATATCATAGCTTCCAGAGGGGATCCACTTTCACTACACCTCGACGACCAACACCTCAATAGAAGACACCTTATCGGGGACCACAGCATTAGCAGCAGTGTCGATCGCAATAGCAATAGTTTAGGCATGTTCGGTAGAATAAACCAGGATTCCAGGAAATTGGGCTATAATATTATACTTCGAGTACCAGGAGTACTAGACTGAAGAAGGGGTGTTGGATGTGTGGGGAGCCACAGTACTAGTGCGACTTCCTGGTGGTGAGGACTAGAGCATTTGGATCAGTCAGAACCAATACCATGGGATATTTGGGCAAGACCCATTGGATTCATTTGGCAGTGAATAACCTCCAAGAAGAGCACCGACCAACTATGCTTAAGATGTCAGGTACCGTCGTTGACCAGACCCTTAGTATTTTGATAGATTCCGGTGCTACCAAGAGTTTCATTTCTGGTGCAATGATAAAAAGTATTAAGGTAAATGTAGTTGAACAAGATGATTTTATCTTTGTAGAGATGGATTTGAGAGCCAAACATAAGGTTGGAGGAAAGGTTACGGGTTGTACCCTTAACCTGGGAGATTTTTTCACCAGGTCCAACCTATATGTCATGATATTAAGATCTTATGATGTCATGATTGGTATCGATTGGTTGAAATCGCATGAGACGATACTCAACTGTAAAATGAAACGGTTGATATTGGTCAATGATGAGGGGAAAATACGTGTGATTGTAGGACATAACTAAGGAGTTTCCTTGAGGTTCATCTCTTCCTTGCAACTACAGAAGAGCATGTGCAAGGGATGTAAGATTTATGTGATCCTTCCATTAAATGAAAGGGGAGTAGCAGAAGGTCTAGAACACATTCCAGTGGTGAGAGAGTTTGCAGATGTCTTTCCAGAGGAATTACCTGGAATACCGCAGAGAGGGAGTTGGAGTTTACCATAGACCTAAAACT
>JASDQU010735666.1:35757-51472 GCA_032191745.1 Picea mariana
TAGAATTGGAATAATAACCTCGTTATGTTGTTGATGGTTCATACATGAATATGCAGGGTATTTAACATTATCTTTGTCATGGCTAAATTCTCCTTAGATTGTTTAATCCATACCTTTCATTTTTCCATTGAAATTAGTGTTGAGTTTATACAGTTGGAATTGTCCTTTGTTGTCAAGTGTCACCGAGATATCATTCGTCACCACCGAAGGCATTCACACAACCACCAGCATTACATTTGAGTGTTTCATAGATTAAAGATAGTTTCTTGCTTTCGTAGATTAGAAGAGATAGTTTCTTGTTTTCATAAGTTTAGTTGGTAGTCTTTCTTGCTTTCAATAGAATAGATTTCCTTTCATGTATTGCATTGAACATTTAGATTTCCTTTCACGCATTAGAAATAGTTTTGCATTAGACACTTAGTCCACTTGCCTCTTAGGCTAGATAGTTGTTCAATGAGAAGTTTTTCTTGCAGTAGTTAGTTGCCTTTGCTTACTTGTCTTTTGCTTTCGTAGGTTAGTTAGGTGCCTTTGCTTACTTGTCTTTTGTTTTAGTAGGTTAGTTAGGTGTCTTTGCTTACTTGTCTATTTGCTTTAATAGGTTAGATAGGTGTTTTTGCTTACTTTCTTATTTATTTGCTTTCATAGGGTAGTTTCTCATTGAATGTAGGTTTGGAAAGTTAAAGAAGTTTGCTTTTGTCATTTGCTTATTATGCTTGATAGTTTGTTTTTGCTTATTGTTTTCTTTACATAGAGTTTTCATTTGCTTTCTTACGAACTATCCATCAACCCTTGGCCCAAAAGTACTTAGGTTACCTAGTTTCATTGTGCTTAGTAGGGTTTTCTCATTAGATAGCTTTGCTTGAGTAGATTAGCCTTAGATAGTTTCCTTCCTTAGTTATACTATACTCCTACCAGTGTTCTACCTTTGGCATATATTTTGCTACAACTCTAAGTTTACTTACCCTGGGTTGACAATTTAATTGAGGGTTTTTATTGTGTTTTTGGTGCATATAGAACACCCATCAGTATTGTCTTAGATCTAAGTTTCAGTGGGATATTCATCTCGCCTAAGTCTCCTTCTATCCCCTTCATCTCTGAAAATATTGTTGGGAATAAATATTGATATTCCCGCAATAAGTCTGCAATCTTCTCAATTGTGTGATCGTTCCAATAATCTCATATCTTTGCAAACTTAGGATTCTTCAATGTCCCAATGTTGACCTTCTTCGTCTTTATAAGTTGTTTGTATGCGGCGGATGCAAGATATGGCCCTTCTACTGCGCATGATCCTTCTATCTAGGGTATTTGTACATTCCTGGGATCCTCTTCCTCGTACTCTTCCTTCATTATGTTATAGCATTCCAATAGCTTCTAGATAGTCATCTAGGCTTTATGCACACTGCATACAGGTACTACTTCCAGTTTCTCTGCCTCCTAGAATATCTTTGTTCGAATTGCATGTAGTGTTGCATATATATATGGAGATTGATGTTCAAATCTAAATGTGATTTTGAATCTCCAGACCAATTCTTCCCATCTCGTTGTCTCCCTGCACATTTCCAATTCTAAGTACCAATTCTTCGGGATTGTGTCCAACGTGTGTATGAATCTGTGCATCCACTCTACTTCCGATAATGACCACCATAACACCCTACATCTTTCCACATGACCTGTTGGGTTTCTCTTTCTTGTGTACTTCTATGCAATTCCTTATTCCTTAGAGACAAAGCGTATATGAATTAATCTATTGCATTGTGACCAATCTCTCATTCCCTTTCTATGTGCAACCCACCATCTAGCTGGAGGCCTTTAAGATAAATCCAGTGCCAACAACCTCTGTTGTTCGAGTACCTTTAACTCAAATTCTTTTATAAACATGACAATCTCAGCTAGTCCATCATACCTGGGTGGGTCTCATAGATTTGTTCCAATCCAATGCAAGGATCAATTTATATTTACAAATCATTGATCCAAAAAGGATCCAGAGAAGTCTAAGGATAACTCACAATTTGTAGAATCACCTTAGGAAGCTCAAAATGGCCTCAGCAGATAGAGAAAGGGAAAAAAATTCAGAGTCCTCAAAACTCAGTGAAATTTGCATCATCACGAAGAGCGCATCGCAATATTTCCAACGGCGTAAACAACTCATCAAATGGATTTACGGATCAAAAGATATTCGCGGTCAAATTTTTGGCCAGCCTAGCCCAGTCAACAGGGATGAGTCAACATCCGTAGTACTGACATCAACATTAGTACGGATGACGTCAACTTCTGTACAAGGTACGTGGCACACGCAAAGGGTGACACGTGTCATGATAATGTCAACATGATGATGTGGCAGCACCATAGGTTGTCATGTGTCACTCACTTTTGGCCTTTTCCAATCAATTCATGGACCAATGGAAAAGCGCCTTGTGGCAGTCCATAGAGCCATGTGGCAGACCATACAGCCACTTGGCAGGTGACGTGGCAAGCTGATGTGGCAAGGATGACATGGCATGACTATACAGTGTGATGACGTGGGCCAATAAATGTTCACCATGTGGCCCATTCATGGGCTGCCATGTGGCAGCAGGAAAATGCCCAATGAGGTCTAGAAACCGAAAGTTTGAAGAAAACAAAATTGGTCAATGGCCAACCCCTTTTCCACTAAATATAGCAATGAATCCACTCTCTGCCAAATACAGTGACAATTCTGCTATTCCGCCATACTAAGAGTACTCCACCAAATCCACGGGGGATTTAATATAACATATGTTTGTTACAACACACCAAAAGGGGAGGCCCACGGGCTTGACCCCGGGACCTCCCCAACCATAAACTTTAATAAGTCATCCGACAACCGTTAGGCCAATGACCTTCATTAGTAAACTTCGACCACGATTTTATTTAAAAGATGGAATTTAGCCAATTTTCGAGGAGGGCGCTCGATGGTATGGTTGGGCACAATTTTCGAGGTAAGGATACAGAATTAATTGTAGATTACAGTCATGAAAATCGAGACAAGATTTCTCATGGGCCTGGGAGTGCTAGAGTCAGATTGACGCGTGGAGATAGTCATTTTTGGGTAATTTGATGCCACGAATTCAATGGTGTTGCATGTTTTCTGATCTCAACTAAACTTTTGCAGCTTAATTCCAGAATGAGGTATACTTATGTATTTTTCCAAATTATTTTGTTGAGTTAATAAAAATGCCTACCCATTTGAGGGTAGGACCCGAAGACGTGTCCATCAGGGATGAACTCCGTTATCAAGTTTCGTGTGTTCATATTTGATTCTTATGTCTCTTTATTATTGATCTTTTCCTTCTTTATGGTGCACTTCAATTTATGCTCATTTAATACAATTATTTAATAAGTCACATCGATAAAAAGATCCTGTATCAATCGTCTAGTTGACACTTCATGCATCCTCTGTTGCCAATTCTCTAGACCGGCTTCTTAATCTAATGCGCATGAATTGATACTTCTTCAACTCAACACACCATCCATTGTTGGATCAGCATAATCCTCCATATGCACAGTCAGATTGTATAAGTTGTCAATGTCAATCTCTCTTGTTGGCCCTATGTATCTCTTTCCTTCTGATGGGTCCAAAGGTGCCATAAGTTTCAGATCCTCAACCTCAAATATCTTCTCCATCCTTTTCAAGTTAATGATTTCCTAGTTATCGAAGGCCCATTCCAATCCCATCAGTGTTGGATATGGGTGATTATCATCTACGATCTCAATAAATTCAAAGTCTTCCATGTTGCACACCCCATCTATGTTCATAGGTACTCCTCTTAGTCGCCCAATCAGGACTATCTTATGTTGATTTGTGAGCCTTAACTGAACATGGGACCATATTACCTCAAGTTCACCCATCATCTCTCGTGTCTGCTTAGGTAGCACATTCACATCATACCCTAAGTCTAAGGTAACATTATTCACATCATACTCTCCAATCTGTGCATTAAACCTGAATTCTTCATTGGTTCTCTTCCTGTGCAGTACCTGGTTTACCATTCTTTGCATGACAGGGGTTTCTCTTCCTTTTGTGCAGTGATCAATCATGTTATATAATGCACTTATCGCAATTCTATATTTCATTAGTTGTACACAGCTCCTTAAGAATTTTTTTAGTTTACTTACCTACGCCATTGGCTTCTCTAGCACATATTGATCTTCTATCTGAGGAAGTGATGATGTTGATGTTCCCCCATGCTATCCAAGAATTTCTTTTCTAGCTCTCTAATATGTCTCTTTCTCATGTTGCGATTCAAATGGTGGTATAGGCCCTGTTGACTTCCTTACCCACTACTCAGGTTGCTTTCCTTGATTCTTCATATCAGTCCCTATTATATCTCCTCTGTGCATAACAACTGCTACTATTGCTCCTTCATTGTGTCTTTCAGTTGATATCATCTGCACATTCTGATTCGAATTCTGGTTTGGGTTTCCTCTAGACTACCACTTCACAACCAGTTGGGGACAGTCTTCTATCGAGTGATCCGGTGCTCTGCAATATGTGCATGTCATACATGGATTCTAGCAATTGTGGGCCAAGTGTCTAGACTGATTACAATTATAACAGATAATCGTTCCTCATCCTCCTCTACCAAAATTCCCTCTACCTTGGCCTCTACCAAAGTTTCCTTTGTTCCCCTAATTGAACCCTCTCTGACTATTATATTGTGCACCACCCCCCTCTGCAGTGGAATTCTCTTCTTGGATCCTATACATATCCGATGTGCTCTCCCTTAACAGGTCGAATGCACAACAATCCTTCTCTTCATTCCCTACCGACTTGCACAAATTGCAAAATAAGTTCTATGGTGTACTCTGATACTTCTGTAATAATGGACACTCAATGGGGTGATGGCCCCATTTCTTAGATATCTCGTAGTATCCTCCCCTTGGTAATGGATTTGGTACTCCAGCTACCAAATACTGCACGAATGTTGGGAATTCTTCCTTGTGATGGCCCTCCGTCCCGCACTCGGTACACTATACTTGTTTTCGTTTCTCCCTTCCTTTTGTAAGCTCGGCCAATTGAATTGTCAATGCATCCAACTACATCTGAACTTGTATCATTCCTCCAGTATCCCCTGCTGGTGATGCCTCTAGTTCATTGCAATTTCCAGAGCCTCTGGTTGTGACGTAACCTTTTTTTGAATTATGGGCCTACGAATGTGTGGTAGAACGCAATAAACCAATCTTTATGTTGTTGATATGGGATTTGGAAAGTCAATTTCCCCATCACATCCTTAAATTGTTGATCAAAATCCCATACGGACTATGTTTGTACCTATTTGATCTCTTTCAGTTTGGTGATGTACTGCGACTCTGACTTTGTATTTTTTAACTCCTTTAGTAGCGCTTGATTTATCTCTGCCAAAGTCCTAGCATGTCCTGTAGGCGTAATACTCTATAACTTCATATACCATACTAGTGCACGACCTCTAAATGTTGTCGCTAACTGTGAAATCTTCACAGCCTCGTCCTGTATGTTCTTAGTGGCCCAAACTGTTTCATAGACAAACAAGTGTTGTTCTTGATCCTTTGACCCCTCTCCCTTGAATTCAGGTAGTCTCAGAGTATTATCTAATCCCGCCGTGTTGGTTTGTGTAGTCCCTCCTCTTTGTGATGTTGGTGGACTCTAATTCTGATTTCAAATCTGCACACTACTCCCACTATTCTGACTGCTACTATTATGTCCTCCTTGACAAACTACAATGGATTTTGACAAGTCTTCAAATGTTATCTCTGATTGTGGTTATGCACATGGGGTCATGGATTCAATGCAGGATCTTGTCTAGGTGTAACTTATCGAATCTTCTATTATTGAACTGAACTGACACTCCTCTTCTTCTCCTCCTATATATGGTATCTCCATGATTCGGACTTGTGCACAAGGTTCTCTTTCCCTTGACTCACTATGTGGCTCTTCCCTCCTATCCCTAGCCTTTTTCCACTTGTACCTCCTTCCTCTATGCAACTCTCCAAACTTGTACTCTTCCTCTAAAGTACTTCCTTCTTACATCCTCAGTCCCTTCCTTCCTTTTTCATTGCTTCCTTCCTCCTCCCAGATGCTCCTCCTCTCATCCTTCGGCTCCCCCTATGTGTGCAAAGCCCTTTTAGCTGTTGGACCTCATTATCATCACGTGTTTCTAACATAACAACATTTTCATCCATGTATTTAACGATTTCAAGAACCTTCGATGCGGACCTTTGAAAAAATATCTTTCTACAACATTGTATGATTGAATGCAATCTACTAAAAAATTTATAACATAACCCCCTAGTACACTATCCAAACAAAAATCAATTGCTCGAGTAGTTGTGTTACTTACCGAATTTAGATTTTTTACCAATTCAGGAGTCCAATTCTTCGGCGTTGCACCACTAAACCTTCTTGTTTTTTCTACTAACCTTTCTAGATGGTCAGTTAAAATTTTTGGAAATTCACCAAAGAAAATTTCATGCAGATCCGTGAACACATATCTTTGCATCAATTTATTTTCACTCATTTGGGGGTTCCTATTCTCTTGTCTTGCAAATTCTTGTTCTTTTTTTTCTAACCATTCCATTATATTCTTCTTAGTCGGCCTCCAAAACATTCCCTTAATCGTGTTTTCTCGATCCCGACAATAAAACCATTTGTTGGCTTTATTGTTCTATGCACGGGTTGTAAGACCCAAGGTTCGGTTTATCTATGACCAACAAACCCACCAAACACAGGCCATTTTGGAATCCCCTACTTGTGCAAAGGAAGTCTCACCTGAGATATCTATTGGGACTGCAAGAACCAGGCTTCTACAATAGTAAGGGAAAGGGAGACAGGCGGTTGATTTGTTCTTCCTTGTTATATTTATGCAGGAGGTTCAACTCTAGTTAGTATTACTTTCTATGATTCATATTCCTCTGTTTAACATATTCCCAGTTATTATAGAGATTCTTCGTAGTCATAGTCATGAATATTTCACTATAATTAATCCCTAAACTAAGTCTAGTTTACAAAGCATAACAACATAATTCATAAGCATTCATCGAGAAGTAGATAACACAAGACTCAATATCATGTCTAAAATCTCTCTTTATTCATCTTTCATCTTACCAAATGACTATTACTTTCATGACTCACGCATAATATTTTCTGCCTCTCCTATCTCCCAACCTATTACATATTTATACACAAAATATAGGGCTTAAAACCCTGTCTATTTATCCCAAAAATAGCCCATTACAATGCATCGCATGGCCAACTCAGTTAATTGGTTGTTCAATTGCTTTCTTCTTTTTTTTGCTCTTCATGTAGCTTTCATGTCGTTCTTTTGTTTCTGTAATGTTTGTGTTGTCATCCTTCTTTTGCGCTTTATTCTCTCGCTCTCTTGCTTTATTCTTTTGTTTGTGTGTTGTCTTCCTCCTGTGTGCTTTCTTCCTTCTTCGCACTTTCTTGTGGAATGCGTCTTAGATGAGTGCAACTTTCCTTCCTCTGCGCACTTTCCTTCTACTTAGGTTTTTCTCCCAATATTGCATCCAAAACTACTTGTCCAATAGTCTTTCTATTTCTTTTAAAGAACAAATGAGTTTTGCTTCAAGGTTCACTTTAGCCTCAATATCATGATTGTCTTTTGTTTCATTGTCACTGTCATCAGAACAACTGTTGTCCTCATTAGTATATATATTCTTCCCAGAACAATATCGTGATTTTCTTTTCTTCACACTCTTAACATTTCTTGAATCATCTTGTTCTTTGCTTTTTCCAATTTTTTAATAAGAACATTCAGTTTCAAGGCGTCCTACTTGTTCACAATTAAAGAAAAATAATGCACCTTTGTATTTTTGCATGTCTAAGTCCCCTTGCTTTGTGTGAATATATTTTAGCTTGTCCCATATTTCTTTGGCTGAAGTGCATTGTCCCATTTTTTCTTTTTTATAATTCTTTAAGCCACTTAAAATGGATTTCATGGCCATGGCATTTTTTTTACATGACTCCTTTTTAGCTACATCTATTGATGGAGTTTTTGAGGGTGTGTAACCGGTGACAACTTTTTTCCAAACATCATACCCTAGTGCTTGTAGTTGTATTTTCATTCTTGTGCTCCAGATTATATATTGTATTCCATCAAACAAATCTTCTGGCATCCATTCCATGTGTGTTGCAAGGATTCACCTTCGAGTGGTTAGAATGTTCCTGAAGGAACCTACTTTGATAGAAATTGTTGGAATATTCACCAATACTAAGAGGGGGGGTGAATCAGTATTGAGATATTTTTCCCAATATTTACTTTAATACCTTAAGCACATATTCATGATTAATCAAAACTGTAAGCATTCAGTTAAAAATCATGGCACACAATGATTTAACGTGGAAACCCATAAAGGGAGAAAACAACAAATGATATATCTTTATTTAATAAATTCTTACGTTAACAGGCTCCAACCTATGAGGGACACCCATCCATTTTATAATCATCAACTTACAAGACTGCAGGCACCAACCTGTCATAACAAGCTCCCACTTGCCAATTGCAGACACTAATCTACCAAGGACACCAATCCTTTCTACAAGCACCAACTTGGAGAACAGCAGGCACCAACCTACACTACAAGCACCCATTTGTTGATAAAGAAGGAACCAACCTTCAATGTAAGCACCAACTTACAATGAGGACTTCAATCCTCTCTCGAGATCCACCCTACCACCCTGATCTATGAATTTTCACAATCAAACCAACTTACATTGTTGTTCATGTAATCCCTTTTAATAATACTTTGCCTCAAACATAAGTCTAGAAGTTCCTTGCACCTCCCAACCACCCTTGAATGATTACATTGTCTTCTCTTCCATTCTCGGACATCCTTAGACCTCAAATCATTAGAGATTATTTTCCCTAGTTAGTATCTACAAATTTTGAACTCCTCACCTATCACCGCATCCACATTCTTTCACTTCTTTGCATAATTGTTTTCACACCTAAGGGCCTTAGAATCGCAGAGCTTCACAATCTGATATTCATAATTTTTTTCAACACAATCCTGGAATCATTATATATATTCGAGTTCATACACCAAGCATTTGTTCTCAACCAAATCATATTCAACAAGTCAGCTCTAGGTCCATCGATTCTCCTTTCAAATCGAGCTACAAAACCCTCCATGAAAACCAGTATTTAGCTTCTTCCTATCGCATGCAATTTCTCACATGGGCCCTTAATGCTCAAGAGTCGTTCGATGTAACACCCCTGTTTCCCCCAACTTGTAATTAATCATAAAATAGGATTACCATGATAAGGCATGTCGACAATGTAAATGTATTATTGTTAAACTTCCCATAACTGACTGATGGGGGGTGAATCCTTGAAGTACGAGCCATGATATCTCTAGAGGAATGAAATCAATTAATGAAGAAAGGACCAATGGTTGAATCATCAACCACCCCCATGAATGGAAGCATGGTCTAGCTATAGAATGTCATCATAAAGTACCACAAAGACCTGCAGACCCGAGTTTCCTTCTGACAAAAGGAACGGGACAGGTCAGAAACCTTCCAAAGGAGGGAAGGTAAGATACATATAGACACACAACAAGAGGAGAGACACTAGACGAGAGCACAATCTCGAAAATGGGATGCGGGAACCAAAAGGAAGTGCAGAGAACACAACCTAAAGGACCGAACGCGAGCTTGATGCTGGGAAAGCATCTAATAAACCTCGCAGGGTCGTTGTGACAGAGAGAGTTTTCTCTGAGAGATGGCGTAAATTCCCTAGTGATATCATGGCTTGGCACGGGGGTGGCTAGAGTGATAAGAATGAATACATCTGAGCCTATGTTTGGGTGGAAAGGCACACACCCACAGTCAGTTAGTTGGATGCAACTTGTAATAGATAAGTATTCTCATACATTGTGAAATTGAGTTGTAATTATGTAATAAAATTAGATATACTGTGAATGACCCAAGAATGGATGTGTTTGCTTAATGATTTATACTGTATCCCTTTTTGTGTCTACTTGATGGTGTAATTAGGAAAGTAAGAAATTATATGAATTGGACATGTTTTTTATTCGTAAATGCTTGCACCCTATGGTGTCTTAAACTATATCCATGAACTATGAGTTCATCGATATTGGGCACAGTTTCACGTACGCATGTCAACACTCCTAGTTGTTTGGAGTCCCTTGGAGGAGGGATTTTTTTAAAGATTAGGAGAGATAGTGCACGTATGCATAGGCTCTCTGCGAGGCAAGTAGAGACCTAGAACCACTTAAGTTCTAGAGTTGAGGAATGAGCGTAAGGGGTGCGTGGAAGGATTCTTCCAAGCATTAAGTTCAAGAGAAAGAGTGCAAAGCTCTTAAGCCTTTCAAATATAACAAAGCTCAAGGAGAACAGTGAGGTTGAAGTATTGAAAAATGGGGGGTCCCTTGTTTGGAAGACGAATGGACGAAATCTGTTCAAAAGAAGCCACGGTCTGTTGTGACCGTTGGGTACGGGAAAGAGCATGATAGTTAACCCTGGAGTCATTTGGACTTTGCGAGTTTGGAAAACTGGGTGAGTTCCTTGTAAGGGAGGTAAAATCCCTGAAGTTCCAAAGTCTTGAATTTAACCCTAAGCCCTAGATCTGAGGATGCCTGGAAACCATCTCGACTGCCATATCTAGGAGCCAGACAATAGTCAAGTTACCAGTACGACCCATGACATAAGAACTTGATAGTGGATATGTTAGTTCATGGTTGCGATAAACCTTCGTCGTTGATCTCGTCAAGAATTCAAGATCAACAACTAGGATTAGACTACAGTCGAGCGAGCACTCCCCTGATGACGAAGGTTGAACTCCGCAATTTCTGTGAACCGTCGATCGTCGTTGACCTTTGATCTANACGAGATCCCTGAAACGCAAGGAGTGCATGGGAAGGTGAAATATTCAAGGGGAATCAAGCTCAAAGGAGATAGTACTTTCAGGCATGCACACGAAGTCCAAGAGATGGACCCGTAGGAGGAGAAAAGGTCGAGGCCTTTGAACACTTAGAAAATATTCTAAGTCGGAAGAGATCAGAAGCTCAGGAGGAGGAGCAACAGTGGTCATTGGATCACAGCGTAGAGGACCAATAGCCATATGATTGGAGCAAGGTGCCCGAGCCTTAGTTCTTTGCACACGTAGGAGAGTGGGCTTACCAAAGTCCCGAAGTCCCTAAGTAGCTTGGGACCGTCCATCGTCAAGGAGAACGAAGTAAATCTCAAGCGTCAGATCCAGAGGATAGGTGGCGTAAACTTGTAGACTCCAGGTAAAGACCCGAAGCAAACGTCAACCGTCAGATCGTCCAAAGTAAACGTCGGTCATTGGATCCAGAGGACAAGTGGTGTAAGTCTCTAAACTCCGGGTAAAGACTCGAAGTAGATCCTATCCGTCGGTTGGAAGGAGATACGTGTCAATAGATCAAAGACTTCGGGGAAAACTACTTCAGAGGTTTTCAAGTGAGGAGCGTGACAAACTCATGAAACCCCAAAGGCTGAAGAATATCGCAACCGTCCATTGCAAAGGGATACGTGGCGAAAATCCATGAAGTTCGGGTGAAAGCACTCCAGGAGAAATGAGTGCATAGGAGTCTGAAACTCCCAAAGCCCAAAGAGTCGAAGAGCCAAAGAGAATATGGACTATCAGATCCAGAGGGTTCGTGGCAAAAGATCGTGAACTCCGGGTGAAAGTACTCCGGGAGAAAACAAAGGAGTAAAGTTTGAAATCATTAAACCCTGAATAGTCAAAGAAGATGGGAGACCTCGATCTACAAGAGGGCACGTGTCATCAGATCGCGAACTCCGAATAAAACACTCCGAGAGAGGCAGAGTGTGGGGAAGTTTGATATTTGAGATCTCAAAAGTCTGGAGGCCTGAAGGATATCTCGACCGTTGATCGAGGAGAGGGCCATAGGACCATTGATCTAGTTGAAAGGTCAAACACCTGAAGTAGAAGCAGGGTCGTTGATTTAGGAAGACAGGTGTCCACAAATCATCAGCTCCGAAAGATTGATGTATGGAAGAAAGCAGGGTTTGATATTTGAAAAGTACAAAGTCTGGAATCACGAAGGAGATCACATTCGTTGATTTAGGAAGGGTAGATATGGTCCGTGGATTTGAAAAGGGAAGATCTGAATCGTCAGTTCAGACAGTACCGTCAATATTGGGAGATCGATGGTACCATAGCATTATGGGGATTGGAGGTGCGCAAACTTTAAAAAGTTGAGGGTGGGCTGCAATCCAAACCCCGATTTTGGAGAAAGGACACGTGGAGGCTCGAGGAGAATTGCAAGCCGAAAAGTAGTTTGGTTTCAAACCCCCTTTGGTCGTGCCCGCAATTGTGTGTTTACGTGAGGTCATCGCCCAAGTTCACATCCGAGGAGGGGCCAAGAAAAAAGGGGCTAACACCAACTTCGAGACTTCCCTAAAGCATGAAGGAGAAGGTCGCAGGTATCATAAGACCTGCACCAGAAGCCAGAAGGGAATGTGTCTGATTAAGAGGTAAGACTATCAAGGTCTCAAAGTCTTGTTTGGCTTAGAGAATTGTAGATTATTGACCAGAGAGTCAGGCTGAGTCCCGGACTTCCCAAATTAGAAACCATGAATGGATAATTTGTCCTTTAAGAAAAGCAAAAAACATTATGCCCCGTCATGGGTGTGTTACATTAGATCTGATTCTTGAACAAATCGTGACTGTCAATATGTTCTCTATCCATCAAAACCCATTATACAGCCCTGACGCACAGAAATCGTCTGATATGGATCTCCAATCAATCTCCTTCGTTGATTGTTTCCTTGATATCAGGATCATCGGGGTATTGATGCACAACAACCATTGGATCTTCCCCTGAAGAGATTATGACCATTGATATTTTCTTTTTCCACCAAAAGACACAACATGACCTTGTCACTTAGCAATCATCCAATTGTCTCTTTGTTTGATTGCAATCGTTGATCTATTCTCTTTTTTTCCACCCGGGTCGACAATCATCGTTGTCGGGACAACAAGTGCATAAGCACTGCTTCCCTTTCGATGGATCTTCTTCGACAATATGATTTGATGGATCCAACGGTCCTCATTAAGTAGCTCAAAGGAATTGATTTCATTTGTGCCTAGAGTTAACTAATGGTTAGCACATGCCTTTGTATTTCTTTGTCAAATGATCAAGTGGGACCCACAAAGATCTACGGCTAAGATTTCTATTCGCCAGTTCACCAACCTACATTCTATATTACTCGCCATCATTGTCGGCGTCATCATTGTTGTAGCTACTATTAGCAAGGTTCACTCTGACTATTACTTCTCTGGCAATCTGTTCCAACTAATCCTACAATCCTCAGAGCCTTAAATCAATGGCTCAGATTGCATTGCTCCTTCATCCTACACAACAAATATACCTTATACCTTCACTACTCGTGAGATGGTTAGGTGGGACCCACGATAGATCTATGGTTGTCGTTGCATTTTTCATTCTTAGGTCAATGAATGTCATTGGCTCTTGGTGTCTTGGTCGTCATTGTCTACTAACAGATCTAACCTTTACAACTGACGGTCGGGATCTTTTTCGACTAAACATTCCAAGCAATCGACAGCTCTCATTGGATCACTAACTTTCTTATCGTCCTCGACATATTTGTCGTCATTGTTGGGATAGTAGAAGCATGGGCACACTTTCATTTCGATGTTACTTCACTGGCGTATGGTAGAGATCCACTCAACCTCAATGGATAAGATTGCCTCACACCCAACTCGACCCACTTTCGTCCCGTACAATTATACTTTGACACATGTCACCCCTGGAACACTTTGGCTACCACACTAGCATCCTAGTCACGCATTCCTTCATCATCTTCAAAGTGTGTTCACTATAGATCACATAGTCCACTCCGACCATTCTCAACGAACAATGGTGATCTACTTGTCGATAGATCAATGACTATCATTGCACTTGAAGACTTTCATCGTCATCATTGTCAGTGTTTATTGTTGATAGCATGGTTCATTTCAACCTTCGTCAACGAACAGTGGAGATCTACTGGCTTCCTAGATCAACGACTCACTAGGTTTAATCTCATCCAATCCCACACTTAATTTTCCCATGAAACAAATGCTAACAAATGCTACTCCTTGGAACACGTTTGTCACCACGTTGGCATATTCGTCACTTTGTTCGTCAAGTTGTCACAATGTGTCAGTGTAAAATAGTTACCTTAAGTGCCTCCTTTAATTTTAGTGCCAAGCCTAACAAAGTGCTAATTCTTGGGCTAAAGGCGTCATCGTCGGAACTTTCATCAAAGGGCCAATACATGCATTTAAATGTCCCGATGATATCTTGGTCCTAATAAAATGGGATCCACTTCAATCATTTTGGACTGTCGATATGGACTTAGAGAATTTAATCTCCCCCATAGAGCTAACTTAACCTTGCATACTTTGATCTGACGTGGTTGTTTTCTTTTCAAGATAAGTGGAATAACAATACCGCTATGTGGCATTGTACGGAGTCTGACATGTGGCCCCTTCCACATGTGTTGGATGATGTGGCACTAAATTGGCCATGACGTCATCAACTCCTCCATCTCTTGTTCGTTCATCGTGCTAACTTGTCACTTTGACATGTGGCTCTATCCTTGCTACTTATGTGGTTCGAATGTGGCATATGTCATGGCATTGATCTGGTATCATGGTTGGCCCCATTCATCATCATTGTTGACATATAATCATCATCGGTGATCCCAAATTGGATATCATCGTCGGTGATCCTAAAGTGGATATCGTCGTCGGCGATTCTTTTATTGGATTTTCGGCACACATATCTTACACTACTCCGAGGACGATTTTGGACCCTGATGAGGTAGAATCCTTTCGACCATTCTCCTTGTCAATTAGATCAAAGGTTTAACCTTCATCGTTGATCGCCATTGCTCCCTTTTCTAATGTACATCGTTGATATTCTTTCCTTTGACTGATCCTCAACCGTTGATTTGTTGAAGCTTGGATTTAACTTTATCATTGTTGTTCCAATCACCAAACATTAACATATTTTCGTCGGCAATCCTTTAGTGGAGTTTGAGTTCCTGATACGGCAAGCCTCGACGATATAATCTTGGTCATCTGTTCACTTATCCTGTAGAATGAATTCTACATGAGCCCAATTCGATTTTGGTTGATTATGATCTACCCACGCAGCAAGGGGTGAATTCTTCTATGTTTTAGAAACACTGATCTGTTTTAGGTTCGTGAGAAGGAGATTTGTGTTACTAGTTTGGGTTCGATCCTTGGACCTGTCATCATAGTCTACCTCTGTCTTTGACATTTCTAATGGACAATCTGTCTCATGTGGCATTAATGACAACATTGTTTCCAACAGTCTCCCCTATTATTGATAACAGACAGTCTCCCCATTTCTTTATGTTAATGACATTCATGATCATGATAGTCCTATCTACCTTTGACATCAATGGCAACACAATTTCCAACAGTGTTATGTTGTAGAAAATCTTGAAAAAAATTGCAATGTTTGTAAAGAGTATAATGAAAAAAGAGAGACCATACCTAGATACGGATTACTTGCATCCACTATACTAGAGATCGAGTTCAAAGGGTCTTGGTCACAATAGATCTAAGCATGTTAGTAGTTGTATGATTTATCCAACATTTTTTAGTGAAATCTAGGGTGTAATTTAATCCAATATACTGCATTTTTCATGGTACTT
>JASDQU010735666.1:57492-74079 GCA_032191745.1 Picea mariana
TCAAAATAAGTTCTTTGGTGTACTCTGATACTTCTGTAATAATGGACACTCAGTGGGGTGATGGCCCCATTTCTTAGATATCTCGTAGTATCCTCCCCCTGGTAGTGGATTTGGTACTCCAGCTACCAAATGTTGGGCATTCTTCCTTGTGATGGCCCTCCGTCTTGCACTCGGTACACTATACTTGTTCTCGTTTCTCCCTTCCTTTGGTAAGCTCGGCCAACTGAATTGTCAATGCATCCGACTGTGTCTAAACTTGTATCATTCCTCCATTATCCCTTGTTGGCAATGCCTCTAGTTTCATTGCAATTTCCAGAGCCTCTAGTTGTGACGTAACCTTTTGTTGAATTAGGGGCCTACGAATGTGTAGTAGAAGTCGTGCAATAAACCAATCTTTATGTTGTTGATCTGGGATTTGGAAAGTCAATCTCCCCATCACATCCTTAAATAATTGATCAAAATCCCATATGGACTCTGTTTGTACCTATTTGATCTCTTTCAATTTGGTGATGTACTCTGACTCTGACTTTGGATTTTTTAACTCCTTTAGTAGCGCTTGATTTATCTTTGCCAAAGTCCTAGCATGTCTTATAGGCATAATACTCTATAACTTCATATACCATACTAGTGCACGACCTTTAAATGTTGTCGCTAACTGTGAAATCTTCACAGCCTCGTCCTATATGTTCTTAGTGGCCCAAACTATTTCATAGACAAACTAGTGTTTTTCTTGATCCTTTGACCCCACTCCCTTGAATTCATGTAGTCTCAGAGTATTATCTAATCCCGCGATGTTGATTTGTGTATTCCCTCCTCTTTTTGATGTTGGTGGACTCTGATTCTGATTTCAAATATGCACACTACTCCCACTATTATGACTGCTACTATTATGTCCTCCTTGACAAACTACGATGGATTTTGACAAGTCTTCAAATGTTATCTTTGATAGTGGTTATGCACATGGGGTCATGGATTCAATGCAGGATCTTGTCTGGGTATAAATTATCGAATATTCTATTATTGGACTGAACTGACACACATCTTCTTCTCCTCTTATATATGGTATCTCCATGATTCAGACTTGTGTGCAAGGTTCTCTTTCCCTTGGCTCATTGTGTGGCTCTTCTCTCCCATCTCTAGTCTTTTTCCACTTGTACCTTCCTCTATGCAACTCTCCAAACTCGTAATCTTCCTCTGAAATACTGCCTTCTTGCATCCTCAGTCCCTTCCTTCCTTTTTCATTGCTTCCTTCCTCCTCTCAAATGCTCCTCCTCTCATCCTTCGGCTCCCCCTATGTGCACAAAGCCCTTTTAGCCGTTGGACCTCATTATCATCACGTTTTTCTAACATAACAACATTTTCATCCATGTATTTAATGATTTCAAGAACCTTCCATGCAGACCTTTGAAAAAATATCTTTCTACAACATTGTATCATTGAATGCAATCTACTGAAAATTTTATAACATAACCCCCTAGTACACTATCCAAACAAAAATCAATTGCTCGAGTAGTTGGGTTACTTACCGAATTCAGATGTTTGACCAATTCAGGAGTCCAATTCTTCGGCGTTGCACCACTAAACCTTCTTGTTTTTTCTACTAACCTTTATAGTCGGTCAGTTAAATTTTTTGGAAATTCACCAAAGAAAATTTCATGCAGATCTGTGAACACATATCTTTGCATCAATTTATTTTCACTCATTCGGGGGTTCCTATTCTCTTATCTTACAAATTCTTGTTCTTTTTTTTCTAACCATTCCATTATCTTCTTCTTAGTCGACCTCCAAAACATTCCCTTAATCATGATTTCCCGATCCCGACAATAGAACCACTTGTTGGCTTTATTTTTCTATGCACAAGTTGTAAGACCCAAGGTTCAGTTTATCTATGACCAACAAACCCACCAAACACCGAACATTTCAGAATCCCCTACTTGCACAAAGGAAGTCTCACTCGAGGTATCTATTGGGACTACAAGAACTAGGCTTCTACAGTAGTAAGGGAAAGGGAGACAGGTGGTTGATTTGTTCTTCCTTGTTATATTTATGTAGGAGGTTCAACTCTAGTTAGTATTATTTTCTATGATTCATATTCCTCTATTTAACATATTCCCAATTATTACAAAGATTCTTCGTAGTCATAGTCATGAATATTTCACTATAATTAATCCCTAAACTAAGTCTAGTTTACGAAGCATAACAACATAATTCATAAGCATGCATCGAGAAGTAGATAACACAAGCCTCAATATCATGTCTAAACTCCCTCTTTATTCATCTTTCATCTTACCAAATGACTATTACTTTCATCACTCACGCACAATATTTTCCACCTCTCCTATCTCCCAACCTGTTACATATTTATACCCAAAATCTAGGGCTTAAAACCCTAGTCTATTTATCCCAAAAATAGCCCATTACAATGCATCGCATGGCCAGCTCAGTTAATTGGTTGTTCGATTGCTTTCTTCTTTTTTTTTCTCTTCATGTAGCTTTCATGTCGTTCTTCTATTTCTGTAATGTTTGTGTTGTCATCCTTCTTTCACGCTTTATTCTCTCTCTCTCTTGCTTTATTCTTTTGTTTGTGTGTTGTCTTCCTCTTGCGTGCTTTCTTCCTTCTTCGCACTTTCTTGTGGAATGTGTCTTAGATGCGTGCTACTTTCCTTCCTCTGCACACTTTCCTTCTACTTAGGTTTTTCTCCCAATATTGCATCCAAAACTACTTGTCCAATAGTCTGTCTATTTCTTTTAAAGAACAGATGAGTTTTGCTTCAAGGTTCACTTTAGCCTCAATATCATGATTGTCTTTTGTTTCATTGTCACTGTCATCAGAACAACTGTTGTCCTCATTAGTATATATATTCTTCCCTTGTCCATGGGATTTTCTTTTCTTCACACTCTTAACATTTCTTGAATCATCCTATTCTTTGCTTTTTCCAATTTTTTAATAAGAACATTCAGTTTCAAGGTGTCCTACTTGTTCACAATTAAAGAAAAATAACACACCTTTGTATTTTTGCATGTCTAAGTTCCCTTGCTTTATGTGAATATATTTTAGCTTGTCCCATATTTCTTTGGCTGAAGTGCATTGTCCCATTTTGTCTTTTTCAAAATTCTTTAAGCCACTTAAAATGGATTTCATGGCCATGGCATTGTTTTTACATGACTCCTTTTCAGCTACATCTATTGATGGATTTTTTGAGGGTGTGTAACCGGTGACAACTTTTTTCCAAACATCATACCCTAGTGCTTGTAGTTGTATTTTCATTCTTGTGCTCCAGATTATATATTCTATTCCATCAAACAAATCTTCTGGCATCCATTCCATGTGTGCTGCAAGGATTGACCTTTGAGTGGTTAGATTGTTCCTAAAGGAACCTACTTTGATAGAAATTGTTAGAATATTCACCAATACTAAGAGGGGGGATGAATCAGTATTGAGATATTTTTCCCAATATTTACTTTAATACCTTAAGCACATATTCATTATTAATCAAAATTGTAAGCATTCAGTTAAAAAGCACGGCACACAATGATTTAACGTGGAAACCCATAAAGGGATAAAACCACAAATGATATATCTTTGTTTAATAAATTCTTACGTTAACAGGCTCCAACCTGTGAGGGACACCCATACATGTTATAATCATCAACTTACAATACTGTAGGCACCAACTTTTCATAACAAGCTCCCACTTGCCAATTGCAGACACTACTCTACCAAGGACACCAATCCTTTCTACAAGCACCAACTTGTAGAACTGCAGGCACCAACCTACACTGCAAGCACCCATTTGTTGATAAATAAGGAACCAACCTTCAATGTAAGCACCAACTTATAATGAGGACTTCAATCATCTCTCGAGATCCACCCTGCCACCCTAATCTGTGAATTTTCACAATCAAACCAACTTACATTGTTGTTCATGTAATCACTTTTAATAA
Organism: Picea mariana; assembly: GCA_032191745.1. NCBI lineage: Eukaryota > Viridiplantae > Streptophyta > Pinopsida > Pinales > Pinaceae > Picea > Picea mariana. The sequence goes on from JASDQU010735666.1 coordinate 61,438, forward strand.
TACTTTGTCTCAAACACAAGTCTAGAAGTTCCTTGCACCTCCCAACCACCCTTGAATGATTACATTGAATTCTCTTCCATTCTCGGACATCCTTAGACCTCAAATCATCAAAGATTATTTTTCATAGTTAGTATCTACAAATGTTGAACTCCTCACCTATCACCGCATCCACATTCTTCTACTTCTTTGCATAATTGTTTTCACACCTAAGGGCCTTAGAATCACAGAGCTTCACAATCTGATATTCATAATTTTTTTCAACACAGTCCTGGAATCATTATATATATTCGAGCTCATACACCAAGCATTTGTTCTCAACCAAATCATATTCAACAAGTCAGCTTTAGATCCATCGATTCTCCTTTCAAATTGAGCTACAAAACCCTCCATGAAAACCGGTATTTAGCTTCTTTCTATCGCATGCAATTTATCACACGGGCCCTTAATGCTCAGGAGTCATTTGATGTAACACCTTATTTCCCCCAACTTGTAATTAATCATAAAATAGGATTACTATGCTAAGGCATGTCGACAATGTAAATGTATTATTGTTAAAATGCCCATAACTGACTGATGGGGGGTGAATCCTTGAAGTACGAGCCATGATATCTCTAGAGGAATGAAATCAGTTAATAAATATAGGAACAATGGTTGAATCATCAACCACCCCCATGAATCGAAGCATGGTCTAGCTATAGAATGTCAGCCTGAAGTACCACGGAGACCTACAGACCTGAGCTTCCTTATGACAGAAGGAACGGGACAGGTCAAAAACCTTCCAAAGGAGGGAAGGTAAGATACATACAGACACACAGCAAGAGGAGAGACACTAGATGAGAGCACAAGCTCGAAAAGGGGATGCGAGAACCAAAAGGAAGTGCATAGAACATGACCTAAAGGACTGAACATGAGCTTGATGTTGGGAAAGCATTTGATAAACCTCGCAGGGTCATTGTGACAGAGAGAGTTTTCTCTGAGAGATGGCGTAAATTACCTAGTGATATCATGGCTTGGCATGGGGGTGGCCAGAGTGCTAAGAATGAATACATCTGAGCCTATGTTTGGGTGGAAAGGCACACACCCACAATCAGTTAGTTGGATGCAACTTGTAATAGATAAGTATTCTCATACCTTGTGAAATTGAGTTGTAATTGTGTAATAAAATTAGATATATTGTGAATGACCCAGGGATGGATGTGTTTGCTTAATGATTTATACTGTATCCCTTTTTGTTTATGCTTGATGGTGTAATTAGGAAAGTAAGAAATTATATGAATTGGACATGTTTTCTATTCGTAAATGCTTGCACCCTGTGGTGGCTTAAACTAGATCCACGAACTATGAGTTCGTCGATATTGGGCACAGTTTCACATACGCATGTCAACACTCCTAGTTGTTTGGAGTCCCTTGGAGGAGGGAGTTTTTTAAATCTTAGGAGATATAGTGCACGTATGCATAGGCTCTCTACGAGGCAAGCAGAGACCTAGAACCACTTAAGTTCTAGAGTTGAGAATAAGGGGTGCGCGGAAGGATTCTTCCAATCGTTAAGTTCAAGAGAAAGAGAGAAAAGCTCTTAAGCCTTTCAGAGATAACAAAGTTCAGGAAGAATAGTGAGGTTGAAGTATTGAAAAATGGGGGTTCCCTTGTTTGGAAGATGAACGGACGAAATTTGTTCAGAAGAAGCCACGGTCTGTTGTGACCGTTGGGTACGAGAAAGAGCATGGTAGTTAACCCTGGAGTCATTTGGACTTTGCGAGTTCATTGAACTAGGTGAGTTCATTGTAAGGGAGGTAAAATCCCTGAAGTTCCAAACTACCGAAGTTAATCCTGAGCCTTAGATCTAAGGATGCCTGGAAACCGTCTCGACCGCCATATCTGGGAGCCAGATGATAGTCAAGTTACCAGTACGACCCATGACATAAGAACCTAATAGCGGACATGTTAGTTCATGGCCGTGATAAACCTACGTCATTGATATCGTTAGGAATTCAAGATCAATGGCTAGGATTAGACTAGAGTCGAGCGAGCACTCCCCTGATGGCGAAGGTTGAACCTCGCAATTTCTGTGAATCGTCGATCATCATTGACCTTTGATCTAATTTTGACAAGATCCCTAAAATGCAAGGAGTGCGTGGGAAGGTGAAATATTCAAGGGGAATCAAGATCAGAGGAGATAGCACTTTCAAGTATGCAGACGAAGTTCAAGAGATGGACCCGTAGGAGGAGAAAAGGTCAAGGCCTTTGAACACTTAGAAAATATTCTAAGTCGGAAGAGATCAAAAGCTCAAGAGGAGGAGCGACAGTGGTCGTTGGATCACAATGTAGAGGACCAATAGCCATCTGATCTGAGCAAGGTGCATGAGCCTTAGTTCTTTGCACACGTACGAGAGTGGGCTTACCAAAGTCCCGAAGTCCCAAAGTAGCTTGGGATCATCCATTGTCAAGGAGAATGAAGTAAATCTGAAGCGTCAGAGCTAGAGGACAGGTGGCGTAAACCTGTAGACTCTAGGTAAAGACCCTAAGAAAACGTCAATCGTCAGATCATCCGAAGTAAACGTCGGTCGTTGGATCCAGAGGACAGGTGGTGTAAGTCTGTGGACTCCGAGTAAAGACCCAAAGTAGATCTTGTCTGTCGGTCGGAAGGAGATACGTGTTGATAAATCAGAGACTTCAGGGAAAAATACTTCAAATGTTTCCAAGTGAGGAGTGTGACAAACTCCTGAATCCCCAAAGGATGAAGAATATCGCAACTGTCCATTGCAAGGGGATACATGGCAAAAATCCATGAAGTTCGGGTGAAAGCACTCTGGGAGAAACGGGTGCATAGGAGTCTGAAACTCCCAAAGCCCGAAGAGACAAAGAGCCTAAGAGAATCTGGACGATCAAATCCAGAGGGTACGTGGAAAAAGATCATGAACTCTGGGTGAAAGTACTTCGGGAGAAAACAAAGGAGTAAAGTTTGAAATCGTCGAACCCCGAATAGCCGAAGAAGTTGGGAGCCCTCGATCTGCAAGAGGACACATGTCATCAGATCGTGAACTCTGAATAAAACGCTCTGAGAGAGGCAGAGCATGGGGAAGTTTGATATTTGAGATCTTAGAAGTCCGGAGGCCTGAAGGATATCTCTACCATTGATCGAGAAGAGGGCCACAGGACCATTGATCTAGTTGAAAGGTCAAACACCTGAAGTAGAAGCAGGGACGTTGATTTAGGAGGACAGGTGTCCATAGATCGTCAGCTTTGGAAGATTGATGTACGGGGGAAAGCAGGGTTTGATATTTGAAAAGTTTGAAGTCCGGAATCATGAAGGATATCACATCTGTTGATTTAGGAAGGGAAGATCTGGTCCATGGATTTGAAAAGGGCAGATCTGAACCGCCAGTTCAGACAGTACCGCCAATATCAGGAGATCAACGGTACCATAGCATTGTGGGGATCGAAGGTGTGCAAACTTTAAAAAGTTGAGGGTGGGCCGCAATCCAAACCTTGGTTTTGGAGAAAGGACACATGGAGGCTCGAGGAGAATTACAAGCTGAAAAGTAGTTTAGTTTCAAACCGCCTTTGGTCGTGCCCACAATTATATGTTTACGTGAGGTCATCGCCCAAGTTCACATCCGAGGAGGGGCCAAGAAAAAAGGGGCTAACGCCAACTCCGAGACTTTGCTGAAGCACGAAGGAGAAGGTCGTGGGTATCATAAGACCTGCACCAGAAGCCGGAAGGGCATGTGTTTGATTAAGAGGTGAGACTATCAAGGTCTCAAAGTCTTGTTTGGCTTAGAGAATCGGATAATAATGACCGGAGGGTCGGGCTGAGTCCCGGACTTCCCAAATTAGAAACCATGAATGGAGAATTTGTCCTTTAAGAAAAGCAAAAAAAATTATGCCCCGTCATGGGTGTGTTACATTCGATCTGATTCTTGAAAAAATCGTGACTATCAATATGTTCTCTATCCATCAAAACCCATTATACATCCCTGATGCACAGAAATTGTCTAATATGGATCTCCAATCAATCTCCTTCGTTGATTGTTTCCTTGATATTGGAATCATCGGGGTATTGATGCAAAACAGCCATTGAATCTTCCCCTGGAGAGATTATGACCATTGATATTTTCTTTTTCCACCCAAATACACAACATGACCTCGTCACTTAGCAATCATCCAATTGTCTCTTTGTTTGATTGCAATCATTGATCTATTCTCTTTCTTTCCACTCGAGTCGACAATCGTCGTTATCGGGACAACAAGTGCATAAGCATTGCTTCCATTTAGATCGATCTTCTCCAACAATATGATTTGATGGATCCAACAGTCCTCATTAAGTAGCTCAAAGGAATTGATTTCATTTGTGCCTAGAGTTAACTAATGGTTAACACATGCCTTTGTATTTCTTTGTCAAATGATCAAGTGGGACCCACAAAGATCTACGGCTAAGATTTTCGTTCACCAGTTTGCCAACCTATATTCTATATTACTCGTCATCATCGTTGTCATCGTCATTGTTGTAGCTACTATTAGCAAGGTTCACTCTGACTATTACTTCTCTGGCAATATGTTCCAACTAATCCTACAATCCTCAGAGTCTTAAATCAATGGCTCAGATTGCATTGCTCCTTCATTCTACACAACAAATATATCTTATACCTTCACTACTCGTGAGATGGTTAGGTGGGACCCACAATAGATCTATGGTTGTCGTTGCATTTTTCATTTTTAGGTCAATGAATTTCATTGGCTCTTGGTGTCCTGGTCATCGTTGTCTACTGACAGATATAACCTTTACAACTGACGGTTAGGATCTTCTCCGACTAAACATTCCAAGCAATCGACAGCTCGCATTGGATCACTAACTTTCTTATCGTCCTCGACATATTTGTCGTCATTGTTGGGATAGTAGAAGCACAGGCACACTTTCATTTCAATGTTACTTCACCATTGTATGGTAGAGATCTACTCAACCTCAATGGATAAGATTTTCTCACACCCAGCTTGGCCCACTTTCGTCCCGCACAATTATACTTTGACACATGTCACCCCTAGAACACTTTGGCTACCACACTGGTATCCTAGTCACGCATTCCTCCATCATCTTCAAAGTGTGTTCGCTATGGATCACATAGTCCACTCTGACCATTCTCAACGAATGGTGGTGATCTACTCATCGATAGATCAATGACTATCGTTGTCAGTGTTTATAGTTGATAGCATGGTTCATTTCAACCATCGCCAACGAACGGTGGAGATCTACTGGCTTCCCAGATCAACGACTCACTAGGTTTAATCTCATCCAATCCCACACTTAATTTTCCCATGAAACAGATGCTAACAAATGCTACTCATTGGAACACGTTTGTCACCACATTGCCATATTCGTCACTTTGTTCGTCAGGTTGTCACAATGCGTCAGTGTAAAATAGTTACCTTAAGTGCCTCCTTTAATTTTAGTGCCAAGCCTAACAAAGTGTTAATTCTTGTGCTAAAGGTGTCGTCATTGGAACTTTCATCAAAGGGCCAATACATGCATTTAAATGTCCCGATGATATCTCAGTCCTAATGAAATGGGATCCACTTCAATCATTTTGGACTATCGATATGGACTTAGAGAATTTAATCTCCCCCGTAGAGCTAACTTAACCTTGCATACTTTGATCTGATGTGGTTGTTTTCTTTTCAAGATAAGTGGAATAACAATACCACTATGTGGCATTGTACGGATTCTGACATGTGGCCCCTTCCACAGGTGTTGGATGATGTGGCATTAAATTGGCCATGACATCATCAACTCATCCATCTCTTGTTCGTTCATCATGCTAACTTGTCACTTTGACATGTGGCTCTATCCTTGCTACTTATGTGGTTTGAATGTGGCATATGTCATGGCACTGACCTAGTATCATGGTTGGCCCCATTCATCATCATTGTCGACATATAATCATCATCGGTGATCCCAAATTGGATATCATCGTCGGTGATCCTAAAGTGGATATCATCGTTGGGGATTCCTTTATTGGAGTTTCGGCACACATATCTTACACTACTTTGAGGATGATTTTGGACCCTGATGAGGTAGAATTCTTTCGACCATTCTCATCGTCAATTAGATCAAAGGTTTAACCTTCACCGTTGATCACCATTGCTCCCTTTTCTAATGTACATCATTGATATTATTTCTTGTGACTGATCCTCAACCATTGATTTGTTGAAGCTTGGCTTTAACTTTATCATTGTTGTTCCAATCACCAAACATTAACATATTTTCGTCGGCAATCCTTTAGTGGAGTTTGAGTGCCTGATACGGCAAGCCTCGATGATATAATCTCGGTCCTCTGTTCACTTATCCTGTAGAATGAATTCTACATGCGCCCAATTTGATTTTGGTTGATTATGATCTACCCACGCAGCAAGGGGTGAATTCTTCTATGTTTTAGAAACATTGATCTGGTTTAGATTCGTGAGAAGCATATTTGTGTTACTAGTTTGGGTTCGATCCTTGGACCTATCATCATAGTCTACCTCTGTCTTTGACATTTCTAATGGACAATCTGTCTCATGTGGAATTAATGACAACATTGTTTCCAACAGTCTCCCCTGTTATTGATAACAGACAATCTCCCCATTTATTTATGTTAATGACATTCATGATCATGATAGTCCTATCTGCCTTTGACATCAATGGCAACACAATTTCCAACAGTGTTATGTTGTAGAAAATCTTGAAAAAAATTGCAATGTTTGTAAAGAGTATAACCAAAAAAGAGAGGCCATACCTAGATATGGATTACTTGCATCCGATATACTAGAGATTGAGTTCAAAGGGTCTTGGTCACAATAGATCTGAGCATGTTAGTAGTTGTATGATTTATCCAACATTTTTTAGTGAAATCTAGGGTGTAATTTAATCCAATATACTGCATTTTTCATGGTACTTGTTCTTTCTATGAGGTGCATTTGAGTACATGGCACAAAGATTATGATGAATAGAGACAAAGCTCTATCTTGGCAGAAGAAAAAGAAGAGGTAGAAGTTGTTGATTTTATAATAAGAGTGAGCTTGTGGTAATAAATAAATATGCTTGTAGTTATTGATTTTAATATGCTTGTAGTTATTTATTTTGATATGTTTTTAACTCCTTATTTTTTCTGATGTAACATTTTAGTACCATTGACCTACTTTTGTGGTCATTTTTTGGACACTTAACTGATCTTATCTTATCCTATGTATATGCATGAAGATGAGGAGGGAATTACAACAATTCAATCAACTTCTGGCATCAAATTCATTTCATTTCCTTAATATATGTGTACATATTTTTTATGTAATGGTGTATACAAAGTTGACATTTCCCTAGGGTTGTAGTGTACCACTTGTTTATAAACATAAAAATAACATGGTTATTTTATGCTTTAATTTAAAATTTCAACGCTCACACACACACACGCACGCACACACACACACACACACACACACATGGTTTTTACTTCCATGGTGTAAAATTGATTGCATGTTAATGCAACAAAATTTCATAATTGCACGTGAAATTGACTAAATGTTAGTAGAGTGAAATTTCATAATTGTGGCTTCTATATACATGGTTTTCTCTCTCATGATTAATATGCTCTAAAATAGACTTACACTAATCATCAATCTCATTGATATTTAAATATTATAGAATATTAATTAGAAAATAATAATAATGGTAATCAAATAATTAATGATAATTAAAAATCAATAATAAATAATAAAATTAATAAAATAATTAATTCAACAATAATAATTAATCTTATTAGAGGTAAATCGAGTGGTTGGGACCAACAATGTTAATGATTCCCACCTCGATTTGAATCATGTCTAAGCTTGATACACGATTGTGAGCTTTGTGTGTAAAAATTGAGGGTTATAGTGGTATTCCAAAGGAATTAACCCTTCGTCTCATGAGTAAGATATTCTACCCAGTGACTAATTCCCCCAATCCAAATATACAAAAAAAATTAAATAATTAATTAATAATGATAATTAAATAACTAATATATTTATATTAATAAGAATAAGAATAACTATATATTTAAATTAATAAGTAAATCATCAATAACAATTACGTGCAACTATAACATTAAAACAATGCACTTGCGATGTTAATATGACACACTAATGCCACTAATACGATGCAGATTAAGTGCAAAAAGATTTTAAAAAGGATGCAAAATTTTTGTATCACGACCCTAAATGATGCTAAAATGACGCACATGAGATGCAACTCAACACACATATTGATGCATGAAATGCTAATATGATGAGAAAAAAAAAAAACATGTTTTCACATAAATTCAATGTATTTTTCCATTATTATTTTTAAATCGATTCTACATGCGCAAATAAAAAAGCATCATACAAATAATCCTTAAGATGATGTTGTTCAAAGCATGCATTGTAAGAAAATGACACTGTAGTGACACAAAAAAAATGATGAAAATACAACGTGCTCTTTGTGGCATATTTTACACCATGCAAACTTAATTTTTTTTCCAAAAAATTGTCATACTGATGCTATGCTACAACCTTGTATTGTAGTAGTGTAGGTTGAGTAGTAACCACCAGAATCTCAAAATATGTAGAGTTAGAGATCTCAAGGCTTGGCTTAACTATTGGAACATAAAAAAATAAAATGAAATTCATCATTGATAATATCAATGCTTACATCCCATATGGAGTTTAAAGATTAGCATTGGAGTGACAATGAAATCATTTATATGAGGAAGTTGAAATACTACAAAATTTTATCAATCCTAATTTTGTCGATCAAAACTTTTTCCCAACATTATGAGCTTAAATAAAATGAATATTCCAAGATTAGGACCAATGCTCATTACCTACATAGTGAAATTGGTCATAGTGACTAATCCAAAAACACCTTGAGATGAGTCTAGTTGTAAAATTTGTGATATAAAAAAAGGTTGATGATGAACACCACGTCATTTTAAGATGCCCCATCTTAATAATGATGATGATGTCTTTTAATGTCTTTTAAACTAGTTTGATTTATAGGACTTGGATAAAGAGAAAGAGAACAAAGAAATTGTAGGAAATTAAAATCTTGAAGTTACTTATTTAGACATTTGTTTCAATGTGAATTTAGATTCACCATAAACTCTCCTATCTTAGTATAAATGTCTTGATTTAGGAATTTGTGAACCAAATTGTGATTTTAGGTTAACCAAATTTTGATTTCAGATATCAACATCTAATATCATTGTATGAAGGGCATCTTAGAAGGGAATGAGCTTAATCTTCAATCACCTATAAGCTACATAGATTACATATTGTTTTTTCCATGGAATATTCTAAAGAGTCCATTTGTTGGTTTTGTTATGCAGGTCCATGCAAATTAGTTTTTAACTAAGGAATTGTCATTTTTTATCGAGCTTTGTAACCTTGTTAAGATATGAATTATGATCCAGCTTGGTATTGATGTTGTTTTTTGTCTTTTATCTTTGATATTGTCATTACTTCATAAGAAATCAATGCTCATGAAAGAAGGTTATATCATCTTACATGTTTCAAAGTTCAACCTTCTTATCTGGACAGTTGATAACAGAACTAAATAGAAACAATGTAATCTATCTCTATCAAGCTTTAGGAGCATGGAGACCAGGAGTACTATTGGAACACTAGAAAACCAGCGAGGAATTGGGACTGAAGGGGATTATAGCAGTGGAGTGGGATGCATTCAGCACGACGTTGAGTGGAGAGGGAGTACAATTGCAAGATCAAGACGATACGCTCCTATGGACTAGAGGGGACAAATCCGACACTCTAAATGTAAAAATATATATTTGGATCTCACAAAAAAGAAATGGTTGATTGTTATCGGGGGCTGGAAAAGATAGTAGTGGAAGTGGGATATGGCACAAAAGATTAAATTGTTTATATGGTTATCAAGCGAGAGCAAAATCTTAACATGGGATACTTTGCAAAAAAAGGGTTGGCAAGGTCCAAATCGTTGTCCATTATGCTTCAAAGATGATGAGATTGTGTATCACATATTTGTATCTTATAGGTTATGTCGAGAAGTTTGGTTGAGGATAAAAAAAGAGCTTAAAAACTTGGTTGTTTGGGAAGGCAGCACATTAAGTGAATGTCTGGAAAATGGGGTAAAAAGTGAGGTGGTTTTCAAAACATTGCCTGCCATTCTTTGTTGGTATGTCTGGTTGGAGCGGAACAATGTAATCTTCGAAGGACGCACTCCTTCTAGTTTCTCTGTTGTTTGCAAAGTCAAAGAAACACTTCCTTCTGGGCCAACTTTAAAGAAGTCCTTTCCTCGAATACTTCAGAGTCTGAGCCTTATATCCCCTACAGTGAGCTAGTTCGATGGAGCAGCGGATTTAAATGACCATAGATGTGGTGCGGGGGGATGATAAAGACTAGTGCAAATACTATCATTAACTGGACTTTTAACTATGGTTGTGGGACTAATACTAGAGCAGAACTACTTGGTGCATGGGCAACCCTAATCTTAGTCATGCAATTGAATATAGATGTTATCTAGGTAATTGGAGATTCGAAAATTATTATAGAATGGTTTAAGGAAAAAGGAAATCTACAGATTGTCTCATTAATGGGATGGATGGACATAATTAATAGGCTCAAGAACTCTTTTAAAGAGATCTACTTCACCCATGTTTACAGGGAGCTAAACATGGAAGTTGATTTCCTCTCGAAGAAGGCCCTGGCGAAGGAAGAAGGAGTGATAAATTACAATTTCTGGGTAAATGAAAATGAAGGTCCCACTTCATTCTTCTATCTTTATTAACTTCTTAGTTATACTTTTTGGGTCATTTCAATATCTGGAGCATACGAAGGATAGGCTCATACTTTGGCGCAGCATAGTAATATAATGACTTGTTGTTGGATCTTTTTTCAGGGAACAAGTGTTTTGTTGTTATTATAAGCACTATGTATTGAGTTTAAGAGAACAACTCTATATTTTTTCAATAAGGTTTTATTTTGTATAAGTAAAGAAATGAAGCTATGCATAAAATGCAAGAACTTTGATAATATGTAAAGTGCACCATTTTATATCATTATAATATAAAGAAAAAAAATTCTTGTTTGAAAAAAAAAGTATTTTAAATTTAATGTTTTTTTATTAAAAAAACTTTATATTCTTTTCATAAAATTTGTTTGTTACTTTAAAAGTTAAAGCAAAGCCATTAATCAACTAAACTAACACTTAACATTACACACCACTCAACCAAAAAAACTTTATCAATTAAATACAAATCATTCTGTGGCTTAAATGAATGATTCTAAATAAATAACACATTGATGTGTCCAAAAACACAATATGCCAAAGTGCATTTATTGATTTTGCATGGAAAAGGTGTGAATGCAATGAATAATAATAATTAACCATAGACACCTCTTAACAAAGTACACGAGGAAGAAACCATAATTATCTATTAAATACCAACAAATAATTTATATTTTTCATTTAATATGTGTGTTTGAATATCTCTAAATATAATATTAAATAGTAATTTGCTGAACTTTAAATTTATAACGAATATTAATTAGTTGTGTGTTACAATTTAAATTTATAATGAATAACAAATTGCAACGATCGATTTAAATATCTCTAAATATAATATTCATTAGTAATTTGTTGCACTTCAAATTTATAATGAATAAAAATTTTAGTATGCAATTTTACTCGCACAATAACTGTTGGCATTGTGTAATTTTCGATTTTGATTTCAAGTAAATACTAAAAGGTCATAGGAAAGATTTTAACCCAAAAAAAAATTAGTTTTTTTTAATTAATTTTACGATGATATTAACATATTTAAATTTAATATTATGAACTATTAATATTATCTAGGATTATCTAATTTAGTTATTTTGGTTAAATAATTATAAGAATTTATTTTATTAAATTTATTTAGAATTTATATTTAATTTTAATTATTAACATATTTAAATTTAATATTATGAACTATTAATATTATCTAATTTAGTTATTTTGGATTATCTACTTTAGTTATTTTGGTTAAATAATTATAAGTCAGGAAATTTATTTTATTAAATTTATTTAGAATTTATATTTAATTTTAATTATTATTGTGTATATTGATATGATGATGATGATCATTAACGTCCACTAAGATCTAATTGGTCTATCGGACCTTAAGAGGGTAAGTGATTACTTGTAATTCTTTAGAATTTTGTTTCTATGCTCGAAAAGCATTAAGAGAAGCTTTTCAATATCACCATACTTTTGTTGAGTTAAGAGGTTAGGAAGGTTGGTAGTGTGATCAATATTTTGAAAATGAGGTCTAATATGGGTATAGGCTGGACAATCTAAGAGAAAGTGTTTTTCATCTTCAACCTTCTTAGTGTCACAAAGGTGACACACTCTTTCATCCCATGGCATTTTAGGAATTGACCAATGCCCAGTTTCGCTATGGAGCTCGTGAGAATTTGTTCTTATCTTAGCAATGCTTATTTTTTTTCTTTACACTTGGCAAAACAGATAGAGAATTTTGATCTTCTAGATTAGGGTTGATTACATCTTTATAATACCTTAATTTTCTTTTTTCCTCTAACTCTTTATCACACCACATTTTTTCCTTTAATTTTGATTTGGCG
>JASDQU010735666.1:96378-109540 GCA_032191745.1 Picea mariana
GAACAATACCAGAATAATACCATATTAACACCAGAAAGAGCACATTTATTAATGATAGCAATGTTCACTTGCCTCTTCCAGGGGGAAACCTCCAGCAGAGCATAGCTCTATTACAATAATATCCCAAAATAAAATATCCAATGCCTCCTACTCTTATTTATACTAATTCTACCTTCTAAGGAAACTTCAAGGGGAAGATCTTTCTAGATGTGGAAGCTTCTATTAGGTTTTCTTACATTGACTTATTCTACTTTATTTATTAGGCCTTATTAACTAATGTCGGTCTTTATTACATAGAAAACATATCCTACTAACTAATAACCCATGAAGAGGGGTTGGGATCGGATCCTAACAGGCCCTGAAGTTATTTAACTATATCAAGTGATATTTAAAAATGAATAACTTCTTTTTCCCTCTATCCTTTACAACTTGCAATTGATTTTTGAAGGACCTCTATCCTTGCAAGCCAACCATATTTATTTGTTTCATTCTATTTTTTTTAGGGTAAATCTTGTTGCTTCCTTGAGAAGTCATTCATGTATGACACTCGTGCTACAAATGTACTCAAAGCATTTTTATAAAAATACTCGTCATTGTCCAAATCTTGTTGTAGAAAATTGGTAAGAGAAGAAATCCTTTGTGACAAATTCCTTAGGTTGGTGCCTACTTCCCACTCTTCCAAAATTGTGTTSAGTCGCTTTTTTATGYTCTCCGCAACATACATTTTGATACCACTTAACAATTTGGAAGCCTTTATGATTTTAGAGGTTGTGCCTAGTGTGTCTTGTGGAACTGTTTCTGGAACCATAATAAATAATGGTTATGTTATGATCCAAGACCTTAAAAATGATAAAATTCAATGACTATAGTCCACTTTGAGGGGGGAAACCTCATTTTTACAATATATCCAATTTATAAGATAAGATAATCCTAATAMTAGGTMTCCTTGGTATATACATAAGARACAAAGGGTACAATTATAATGAAAAGGTATAATGAAGGGTTCTAGCCTACATACAAATATAACACTAGAAATGTAATAATTAAATATCTATGGCTTAATAAGGGGTTTTATACTGAACACGGGGTTGTGTCTAGGGATTAACATTCCCTCCCCCCTTCAAACAAGTGTTGTATTCAACACTTGACTAATCGTGGGTGTTTCTGTATGAAGAACTCATCTTCCTATGTTGCCTCTTCCACTAGTAGGTTCTTCCATTTGATGAGGTACTTAGTAATTACTCAACTTCTTATCTCCTTAATCTTTGCTTCGAGGATTGTTTCTAGTTCTAGTATGATTTTCCCTTCTTCGTTAATCTCTGGTAAAATGGTTTGGACTGGCATCTTGATGTTGATTACCTTCTTTAAGAAAGAAGCATGGAAGACTGGATGTACATGTGAAGATAGAGGCAACTCCAATTTGTAATCCATACTTTCAATCCTCGGCAAAACCTTATAGGCACCATAATATTTTGGTGCTAATTCATTGTCCTTATTTTGTTGCTTCAGGGACATCTGTTTATATGATTGTAACCTCAAAAATACCCAATCCCCCACTTCAAATTCTCTTTCACTGCGATGTTGATCTGCTTGTTGTTTCACGCTATTTTGTGTCATAACCAAGTTGTCATTCAATAGTTTGAGAACCTCTTGTTGGTACCCTATGTGGTCCTCCACTACTTGAACCTTTGAAGTCCCTTTCTGTAACATCCCCACTATAATCCTCAGTTTAATTTATGCATAATGTAGATATGAATATGGGTATGGCCAAGCGATGTAATATACAAATTGTATTTCTGATTTAATAAATATAATGTGATACCAACTGCTAAGAATATAGACAGAGATGGGGGTTGATTAATCCACAAGAAAGGGAAATTTTTAGGAGTGTCTGAAAGGGGATCCAAGGAGGAAATTGATTGTGGGTATTAATTCAAACCCATATTTCTCAATTTTATTATCATTTGGGATAACTTTTGTTTTCCAGTTGAGTGTATGAGAGCCCAATCATTAAATACCTATCAGGGGTGGGTGTAGAAGTCACTTACATAGTTATTGGAAGCATGGGGATGCAATACAATCAACATTGGGCATAGTGTGAAGTCAATTGTCTTGGGAAAATAGAGGAAATTTGTATTGAGAAGAATAGGCAGTTTTACACGTTGAATTTTGGCATGAACAACATTAAGTAGAGAATAAGGAAAAAATGCATCAGAGCTAGACCAAGAAGGCTGGGAGAATTCTAGAGAATGTTGGAGCATTTTTGGAGTGTATTGGAGCTGGAAATTGAAGAGCCAGATTGTTAGGCTTGAAGAGTGAACTCCTGGGCGAGTTGCATTGAAACAACAAGTGTTGTTTTTTTTTCTTGGTAGTTTTCCTGGCAGGGAGTTCCCTTGAGTTCCCAACAGAGAGATTCCTGAATTCATGTTCCAAAGAGACCCTGATAAAAAAATGAGATTCCTGAGGGACTGAGAACAATGAAGGGGTACATTCCTTAGGTTGGGCAGGTCAAGAGGAAGAGAGCTAGAGGAAATTCAGGATAGTTGTAGGAGAATATCAATGGGTTTTGGGTTATTAAGTTGTGAGTGGATTGTTAGAGGCACCCTTATGTTGTGGATTCCTAGCCCTAGCTCAGGGGTGACTTTCTATTTTTATTTGGAACAATAGGTCTACGATTGGGTGAAATGTCCTTCCCAATTAGTTGGTTGCACAAACACTTTAAAAAAGATAAGTGTTTATCTATTATATGAGTTATCTTATGAGTTATATGGCTGTGCATTTTATCATGTGTACGAGAACAATTTTTATGTGTCAATGTAGTTGATTGTTTGGTTGCATTGTGTTCTTTTAGAATGTTGTAGATGCATTTAGTCATGGGTACCAAAATCTAGTTAAATATGTGTTAAATTACTAGTTGGTAAGCTACAAGAATTAATTAGAAAAATATTTTTTCGAATTTATGTGTTTTTTTCGCAAATAATGTTCCTTGGTTAACCTGGGGTACATTACAATTTCAAAGGTTTTGTGATGGATGGAGGATGATATTCATAAAGTGCTAGAAATGGGGACATTTTTGATGAAGTATGGAAGGATGTGTAGTACCACCATTCTACCAAGGGAAACCACTTGACCCGTTGTGTTTGTTTATCAAATGCAAATCAATGAAGATATCCTTCTAGATATTTATTCACAATCTGAGTTTTCCCATTAGATTGAGGATGGTAAGATGAGATGTGAGCCAATTGAGTACCCAAACAAGAAAATAATTCAATCCATATTTTTCTTCTGAAAGTTGGATCTTTGTAACTTACAATAATCATGTGGTTTCCATGTAGATTTTGAATTGCTTCCATGAATGTTGTGTCTATTGTGCTTTCTTTAAAAGGATGAGAAAGAGAGAAAACATGGGCATACTTTGTCAGTCGATACACTACTACTTAATATTTGGGTAAACCTGTAGTAAAATCCATTGAAACTTCTTCCCATCGTTGACTTGGTATAGATAATGACCCAACATCTTGATTGTATCTCCCTTATTCTATTGGCAGACCACACATTAGATGCAAACTTTTGAACATCAGTGTTAAGACCTTCCCATAAAAAATCCTTCTTGATCATATGGTACGTTTTCAAGAATATTGAATGGTCTATATGAGAAGTGTGAAATTTCAGAGGACCTTTTGTTTGAGTATGGAATTCTTACATAAATATAGGCAATCGTGATACCATAGCAAATCATTCTTCTAGATAATTTTTTCTAATGAACTAGGGTCCTCTTGTAGTTGTTGAATGACCTTGCATACCTATTGATCTTTCTTCCATTCGATCCTTTCTTATTCCACCCAATCAAATTGCAGAATAGAAATAGCACATAGTGAACCTTTTTGTTTCTTTGTCTTTCTTTGAAAGGGCATTTGCCACAATATTACGTTTTCATTTTTTGTAGATAATTTCAAAGTCATAACCTAGCATCTTTGTAACCTATTTTTGTTTCTCTTCTGAAGATAACCATTGCTCCAAGAAGTACTTCAAAATATCATGATTAGTTTTTAGTTTGAAGTGTCTTCCTATTAGGTAAGGACGTCATTTCTTAACTGCATGTAGTATGGCCAACATTTCTTTTTCATAAATGGGTTTGAGTAAGTTTTTTCCTTTAAGTTGGTTTCTTTGAAAGGCAAGGGGCCTTCTTTCATGCATTAAAACTGCACGAATTCCATGGCTCGAGGAATCACACTCCACAATAAATTTTTTTGTGAATTCAAGTGTGGCTAGGACAAGAGTTGTACACATAACCTCCTTAATTTTTTCAAAATATTTGGTTGTTGCTTGAGCCCAATAAAATGCTTCCTTCTTTAATAATTTTGTTAGAGGTGTTTCTATTTGTCCATGTTTCTTGACAAACTTGTAGTAATAGCCCATCAATCCTAAGAATCCTCTAAGTTTCTTCACGTTTTTAGGAATTGGTCATTCCCTCATAGATTTAATTTTTTTAGGGTCCACTTTTACACCTTCATGGATACAATATAAACGAAATATTCCACTTCTTGAACCCCAAAGGAACAATTGGAAGGATTTTCATAAAGTTGTTTCTCTTCCAATAGTTGTAATACTCAGTCAACATATTGTACATGCTCTTCCCAAGGTTTGTTGTAGATTAGTATGTCATCAAAAAATATTAACACAAATTTTCTAAGGAAGGGCTTGAAAATAGAATTCATCAAGCTTTGAAATGTTGAAGGTGAATTAGTAAGTCCAAATGGCATAACCAAAAACTCATAACAACCTTCATATTTTCGAAAAGATATTTTGGGAAAGTATTCATGCCTCATTCTGATTTGTTGATATCCTGAACGAAGATCCAACTTAGTAAAAAATTCTGCTCCATGCAATTCATCTAATAATTCATCAATGACGAGAATAGGAAACTTATCTTTGGTGGTCATTTTGTTGAGCTATCTATAATTTGGACACATATGCCATGAACCATCCTTTTTCGTAACCATCACCACTGGTGAGAGAAAGAAATTTGGCTAGTTTGAATGATGTCGGTCTCTAACATTTCTTGGATCAAATGCTCAATATCACTCTTATGTGCATATGGATACATATAAGGCCTAATGTTAGGTGGTACACTTCCTAGTTGCAAATGAATAGCATGGTCATAATCTATAGCAGGTGGAAGACCCTTAAGCATTTCTCCAAATACCTTGGAATGATTGTTGATAACTATTTGGAGATCCAATGGAGTAAAGGATATAAATGTTTGAACATCTAGTGAGCACAATTTTGCAATTACACCATTGTGTCTCTTTTTGAGTAATTTTTTCATGTTATTAGAGCTTATCACCTTATAGGGTTTCCCTTGGATACCTCTAATCTCAATTTCCTTTCATTTTGAGGAAAATCTCATGAAAAGATCTTGAAAATTAAGGGAAACTATTCCCAATTATTGTAACAATTGGACCCCTAATACAACATCAACACCACCCATTTGGATGGAAATCATGGAACTATCTAACAAATAATCCCCCATACCAAGATTAATACTATGGCACTTCCCAAAACAATTTATGGTACCTCCATCTATAATCATTAATTGAAAATTTGGTGCTGGAAATACAAAGTAATTGAGATCTTTTGCTAATTTGTAATTGATGAAGTTATGGGTACCACTAGGATCAATCAGCATTGTTACCTTTTTTCTTTTTGATGTATCCTTGTATCTTGAGGGTTTGTGGAGTACTGATTTCGGCCAATGCATGACAAGATATCATTGGAGTAGTCTCTTCTAGATTTAGATCTTATGATGGTTCCAATTCTTGATCGTCTTCTTCTTCACAGTCTATGTAGAATAACTTCTTCTCACTGCATTTATGCCCCTTACTATACTTGTTGTCACAATTGAAACATAGTCCCTTTGATATTTTTTCATCCATTTTTTTAGGAATCAACCTTGTTAGTTTAGTGAGGTTAGGAGAAGGAGAGTGATGCTCTTTATATTTGTTAGTGACCATTCTTCTAGCAGCCATATTTTTACTTTCAACTTTCCTTGCTAGGTTCAAAGCATTCTCTATGGATTTAGGTTCAAAGAGACACACTTCATGTTGTATGTTGTCCTTTAAAGTTCCCATAAAGAGATCTAATAATTTATCCTCTAGAATGTCCTTTTCCCCGAGACTTGGTTTTTGGAATTGTTGAATGTGCTTTGCAATTGGACCTTTTTGCTGGATATTTATCAATAGAACTAAAGAATGTATTTCTCTTATCCCCGTAATGTGCTATCAATTCCTCCGTAAAAATGGAACAAGATATGATATAATCCTTTTTTCCTTCACAAATCCATTGATACCATACAAATTGGTCATTTTATAAGTACAAGGATGCAATATTTACCTTTTGAAGGTTTGACACTTGGTGTAAATCAAAGAATTGATCCATCTAGAGTATCCATGTTATAGGATCCTTACAATCAAAATTCCTCATATCGATCTTCAGAATGAAGTAATTCCTTGGTGCCAACTTGAAGCCATGATGATGTGGATCTTGGAGTAATGAATGACCATGATTCCGAGATTTTGTATTTGTTCTCTCCAAACGTGAAAAAATACTCCACATATGTGATTGAGTCTCAACAACCTTGTTCACCTTATTTTCATGATTTCCTTGTATCTCCATATCCTTATTCGGGATCCTATGTAAGAGCATGTTTTCTATGGACTTCATGGATTTTTTTATTTTCTTCCTTCATGGATTTTTTAATTTCTTCCTTATTTCCATCCATCTTCTTTTCCATTTTATTTTCCATCTATTCCCTATTTTCATTCATCTTATTTTCCATCTATTCCCTATTTTCACTAATCTTCTTTTCCATCTATTCCATTTGGTGATAAATCTCTTGTATTTCTTCTTGAGTCATGGTCGAGCTCTCTGGAGGTTTACTAGGTGAATTAAATTTTAGATCTTTCTTTGGAGCAATGGAAAAAGTTATTGGGTCCTAAGGACAAGGGAGTGTTAGGTGTTATAGTTCTTTGATATACTTGTGGGCTCCAACAATAGTATCGAGCCCAATGTCTCAGGGCACTAACTAAGGAGGCTCAATTGTTCCCTTGGCCATGCTATCCGACTACCCAAGTACTAGGGAGTGATCTCTCTAAGTGTTGTTCTCGGTGTACTATAACAACAAAATGATTGAATAACTTATCTAAGGTTGATTTCATGTATACCTAGGGGAATTACTATATACCCAAAGGTGAGTGGAAGTTATATTCTATTTACATGTATTATCTAATGCGATACTACCCGAAGGGGTAGCGACGGGGGTTATAGGGGTTTCCA
This sequence comes from Picea mariana, assembly GCA_032191745.1. Lineage (NCBI taxonomy): Eukaryota > Viridiplantae > Streptophyta > Pinopsida > Pinales > Pinaceae > Picea > Picea mariana. The sequence goes on from JASDQU010735666.1 coordinate 103,714, forward strand.
ATAGGTGAAACAATGTGTTTCTAGTAACCACATGAAACCATGTATATTTCCTACATGTATTCTTCCCAAACCACAATTTTACCCACTTAACAACATATCATATGTTATTTAAAGACGTCGAAACACGTTTCTTAAAAACATGTAAAAAATGAGCTTGCTAACCATGGAAAAAGCTCTTAAAATCACTAGAAAATACTTGTGCAAAAACCCTAACTTCCACAAGTAATATATCATAAAATATAATGATTCAAAATATGAAAACAATTTCACATGTATTTCACTATGTGAGCTCGGTATTTTTAAAATTTCAAAGTCTGAAACTTCACTAAAACAAAATTACAGCAAAAATGCCAAGATAATTGATTTCATGATTAGTCACAAACCTTGTCTTCCATGGAATATATCTATGAAATTATTGCGAACTAGAACCTGAAATTTTGACCACTAATATGATGGCATGTCTTATCAGTCTCCAAAAAATTTAATTATTTGATACCTCCCAGGAAAAAAAATTATAGCAAAAATCCCAAGATGACTCGTTTAAAACTAAATTTAGGATGAGTCAGAAACCCTATCTTACATAGGTTATATCTCAAAAAGTATAACGACCCAAAACCTGAAATTGTTACCATAGGTACTTTGATATGTCTCCTAATTAACCTCTAAATTGCACTATCTAAAGCATCCTTGAAAAAAACGTTATAGCAAAAATGTCAAGATGACTTGCTTGAAACAAAAAAACCTTAGGATCGATATGTTGATATCAAATGTTATGATCCAATGCCTTAAAAATGATAAAACATCAATGAATATAATCCACTTTGAGGGGGAAACCTCCTTTTACAATATATCCAATTCAGAATATAAGATAATCCTAAGACTAGGTCTCTTTGGTATATATAGGAGACACATGGTACAATTTTAATGAAAGGGTACAATGAAGGGCTCTAGCCTACATACAAATAATGCTAGAAATGTAATAATTCAATATCTATGGCTTAAAAAGGGGTTTTATACTTAACATGAAACTTTGTCTAGGGATTAACATGTTCAAAAAATAGTGGTCTAGGACTAAAGGCATCCTCCAATTCACTTATCCTTTTTTTTCAATCTAATATTTTCCAATTCATGTTTTTAAATGGAATGGGATAGAGCATCTCCAGTGGTTAGATGTAACTTGAGGATTCTAGTGGGTCCCACTCCAGAAAAATCCACCTTTGCATTCCATTCCTCTATAACCTTTTTATTCTTAACATGATTTTTTTCTATTTGCAATTTTTTAGCCTCTTTATTATACTTAGTATTATGCAAAGTTAAAGGTTGCTCCTCAAAAATTGTTGGTCCCTTGCAGACCAACTCCTTTGTTATTTGTTGAATTTAAACAATTTGTACTACTGTCCATTCACGCACTTGGTTGTCGTTATCAACTTCCATCTCAGCTAAATCATCTCTTGGGTTTTCAGAGTTTTGAGAACTTTTGTTGCTACTACTCCTTTTTCTTTTTGTATGACCAACAACATGTGCTTTTTCCATATTGAAATAGCATGGGTCATCTCCATTACTTCCTCCCACACATCCTTCAATATTCTCTCCTTTACTTACATTAATCTCTTGGCTTCTTTGGGTAGAGGATGATCTCTTATGGGGGAGGGGGAGTAGAACTTGTATGAATGCTAGTTGAAGTTTAACCCCTTTGCTTATACTTGTATTGTTGACATTATTTCTTCAACTTAGTCCTTTTTATCTTTGTATTTGAACTTACTTGTGTGACCAAATCATCATTACAAATTTGTTTCTCTCTTTTGGAAATTTCTCTGATGGTATTAGGTTTGTTATCACCAACTCCCTCTGTGATTTTTGCCATTCTTGCAAAAGTAGTACTATAACTAGTTGAAGATAAATGAGTAGAAAAGATTCATTTAGGGTCAGAGCCTTTGAAGGCTTCAACTTCTTTTAAATGGAAAGAATTTAATGATTCATCAGTTTCGGCCAAATGGGTTAGGCCTCTAATTTAAATGTTAGCAACACAAAAACTGAAGGAAAGAAATTGTCACTTCCTTTTCTTGTCAAAGTAAGAAGACCAAGACTTGTACCATCTATAGACTTCAACAACAAAATATATTTCACACACAAATTTGGGAAGAAGGAAAGGTTTTCCTTTAAACCTATATCGCTTGATGCAGGTAGAGTCTTCCTCATCTACATAAATTCCTTTTCCTTTCAAAAAATTTGAGGCTTCCTATGTAATTCTCATTGGTTGTGATCCAATAAATTCTTTGACGAATTTATATTGTACTTGGAAGAAGTGAAATGGTGCCTTGTGTGTCCATAAAATACTGTACTAGAATTGGACAAGGTCATTATCAATATCTATATTACCCCTTGGGGGTAACCATTCAAATACATTACATGATACCATAGAAAATACCAAGTACGAGGTCATGAAAAACCTCTTTGTCTTCATATAATTTGAAATCTGATAAGAAATTTCATTCAAGATGATTTCATCCCAGTCAATTTTTTTTTCATCCAAACAGAGAAGTGTATCACATACAAAACATACCTCGGAATGTAGGATGTAGAATCTTATCCCACTAATCATGATAAAAGCCAAGAAAAATCTTGGTATGGCTTAAATAAAATGCATATGTCAATGTGAGTAGTATCAACTATCATTGCAGAAGATGGTGTTGAGAAGTCCTTCAACAAGTTTGCTCTACCACCTTGCACATCAAGAAAAGAGTCAGTATCCAAAAGCCTATGAATTTTGTTTGGAGTGGGGAGTCGCAACATTTTCATAAATACATTTGGAGTCAACAGGATGAGATTCCTCCCTTCAACAATAGTTTGAATCATCACGTGCTTCGATTCAAATTTACTTGCACACCAAGAAACTAATTCTTTGAAATAAAAAGCTTCAGGTATGCAACCATCGTTAGCCAGACCAGTTGTCCAAATCTTATTAGCGAGTTTCTACACAAGAGAGAGGATGGAATACCACTGATAAGTTGTCAACTAGTGAAAATATTTGTTTTGACGAGTGAGGGAGTTGACAACATCTCCATAGAAAGGTTCCTTATTTTTTCTAGTTGCCATATTTATCACTCTTTTCAATACACTTTGATATATGTAAAGGTTGTTAATATGAATTATGAAGCTTATATGATTAGAGGCTAATATCATTAATAGTCCTTAATGATGTATCCTTTCAATATGTATACTTTCCTTCAGAATGCAAGTGAACTATTAATAGTAATTATCCTTCATAAGTAAATGATCTTTTGGAAAATGCGAAAATTAAGCCTCATTTATTGAATCTAACAACCATCTTTTCCTTATGAATCGGGACATCATAAATGAACCATAAATTACCTCGAGAACACAAATCGTGAAAAGTTGCATAGCAGGAAATAGACTAAGTATGAGACATTTAGTGTGGTAGGAAGGCAAATATACAAGTCTTGTGGAGGAGTGGCTCATGCGGAGAAATGAGTCATTCGAGACGATTTGATGCAGAGAAAAAATCATGCAGATAAATGGGTTTGTGTCAAGTTCTCCACATGAGACATAATTCAAGAATTGGCTAAGTATAGGTTATATAGCAAAGAGGGGGCAGGGAAATCATGTGGGAAAAGGTAATGCGGGAAAAAGTTATGCAAATAAATGGTAATGCAAGGAAAAAGTGTTGCAAAGAAATGGTCATTTGTTGAGTTCTCCACATGAGACATAATTCTAAATAAACTAAGTGTTAGCTCATGCGAGACAAATAAAGTGAAAAAATATGTGAAATGAAAAAAGATAAACTAAATGTGGAGCGCAGAGAATGAACCTAATGCAAGGCTTCTTCGCATAGCGCAAGTCAAAAAAACGAATACGTGTTGAAAGTGAATAATTATTCCATGGAGTAATGTGGAAATACAGAACTTGTGCAGGATGCAGAGGGTTATGTATTGAGATTAAAGGAGAGATCTTCCACAAAGTATAACTTAACATAAAATACAAGGTTGAGACATGAAAATGGATCAACATGAGTTTAAAGATTAGCATTGGAGTGACAATGAAATCATTAATATGAGGAATTTGAAATACTACAAAGTTTTATCAATCTTAATCTTGTTGATTATTGATTAGAACATTTTTTCCAACATTTTGAGCTTGAAAAACACAATGAATGTTGCCAAGATTAGGACTAATGCTCGTGATTCCATAGTGACATTGGTCATAAGACTAATACAAAAACAACTTGGGATGAGTGTATTTGTAAAATTTCTTATATAAAGAAGGTTGAGGATGAACATCACATTATATTAAGATGTCCCACCTTTAATAATATGATGATGTTTCCTTTTAATGTCTTTTAAACTAGCTTGGTTTATAAGACTTGGACAAAGAGAAAGAGAGCAAATAAACAATAGGAAATTAAAATCTTGAAGTAACCTTTTTAGACATTTGTTTCGATGTGAGTTTAGATTCATAATAAAATCTCCTAGCTTAGTTTAATTGTCTTGATTTAGGATTTCGTGAACCAAAGTATGATTTCAAATAACAACATCTAACTTCATTGTATAAAGGGCATCTTAAAAGGAAATGAGCTTAATATTCAATCTCATGTAAGCTACATAGATTACATATTCTTTTTTCCACGGAGTTTTCTAAAGAGTCCATTTGTTGGTTTTGCTATGCAAGTTCATGCAAATTAGCTTTTAACTAAGGAATCGTCATTTTTTATTAAGCTTTACAACCTTGCCAAGATAGGAAGGATGATCAAGCTTGAGATTGATGTTTTTTCTTTTATCTTTGATATTTTCATTACTTCATAAGAAGTCAAACACTCATGAAAGAAGGTTATATCATCTTACATATTTCAAAGTTTTAACCATTTTAAATTTAATGTTATTTTTTATTAAAAAAACTTTATACTCCTTCCATAGAACTTGTGACTTTGAAAGTTAAAACAAAGTCTTACAAGCGATGTACTAACCAACTAAACCAATACCTAAGCCTTTTTTTTTTCATTCAAAGGTTTAACCTCCACAATTGCTTTGGTTTACATCCTTTGGGTAGTCATCAATAACCCGTCGACTACCACTTGGGGGACTGTACCATTCAACAGATCGAGGGTCCTCCTGCAGCGATCAGGGCCAACCACCTTGCTGAAAAACCCCAGCTAACGTGTTTGAACCAATCTACCAAACATTTAAACTTAAACCTAAGACCTCTCAGTATCCAAAGGACAGTAGAAAGGTGGCTTTGCCAATCCACCTACAAGCCTAAGCCTTACACACCACTCAATCCCCCTCCCCGCAAAAAAAAACTTTATTAATTAAATGTAAATAATTTTGTGACTTAAATGGATAATTCTAAATAAATAAATGTGTCCGAAAACACATATGTGTAAGTGCATTTATTGATTTTGCATGGAAAAGGTGTGAATGCAATGAATAATAATAATGAACGAGACAACTCTTAACAAAGTACACGAAAAATGAAAAGAGGAAGAAACCATAATTATTTATTAAATACATACAAAAATAATTTATATTTTTCATTTAATATGTGATAGCAAATTGCAACGATCGATTTGAATATCTCTAAATATAATTTGTTGCACTTTAAATTTATCATGAATATTAATTAGGATTTTGTTGCACTTTAAATTTATCATGAATATTAATTAGTATTTTGTTGCACTTTAAATTTATAATGAAGAACAAATTGCAACGATAGATTTAAATATCTCCAAATATAATATTTATTAGTTGCATTTCAAATTTATAACGAACTAAAAATTTAGTAATGCCATCTTACTCGCACAATAACGGTTGGC
>JASDQU010735666.1:109800-125427 GCA_032191745.1 Picea mariana
ACTCTTTTCAATACACTTTGATATATGTAAAGGTTGTTAATATGAATTATGAAGCTTATATGATTAGAGGCTAATATCATTAATAGTCCTTAATGATGTATCCTTTCAATATGTATACTTTCCTTCAGAATGCAAGTGAACTATTAATAGTAATTATCCTTCATAAGTAAATGATCTTTTGGAAAATGCGAAAATTAAGCCTCATTTATTGAATCTAACAACCATCTTTTCCTTATGAATCGGGACATCATAAATGAACCATAAATTACCTCGAGAACACAAATCGTGAAAAGTTGCATAGCAGGAAATAGACTAAGTATGAGACATTTAGTGTGGTAGGAAGGCAAATATACAAGTCTTGTGGAGGAGTGGCTCATGCGGAGAAATGAGTCATTCGAGACGATTTGATGCAGAGAAAAAATCATGCAGATAAATGGGTTTGTGTCAAGTTCTCCACATGAGACATAATTCAAGAATTGGCTAAGTATAGGTTATATAGCAAAGAGGGGGCAGGGAAATCATGTGGGAAAAGGTAATGCGGGAAAAAGTTATGCAAATAAATGGTAATGCAAGGAAAAAGTGTTGCAAAGAAATGGTCATTTGTTGAGTTCTCCACATGAGACATAATTCTAAATAAACTAAGTGTTAGCTCATGCGAGACAAATAAAGTGAAAAAATATGTGAAATGAAAAAAGATAAACTAAATGTGGAGCGCAGAGAATGAACCTAATGCAAGGCTTCTTCGCATAGCGCAAGTCAAAAAAACGAATACGTGTTGAAAGTGAATAATTATTCCATGGAGTAATGTGGAAATACAGAACTTGTGCAGGATGCAGAGGGTTATGTATTGAGATTAAAGGAGAGATCTTCCACAAAGTATAACTTAACATAAAATACAAGGTTGAGACATGAAAATGGATCAACATGAGTTTAAAGATTAGCATTGGAGTGACAATGAAATCATTAATATGAGGAATTTGAAATACTACAAAGTTTTATCAATCTTAATCTTGTTGATTATTGATTAGAACATTTTTTCCAACATTTTGAGCTTGAAAAACACAATGAATGTTGCCAAGATTAGGACTAATGCTCGTGATTCCATAGTGACATTGGTCATAAGACTAATACAAAAACAACTTGGGATGAGTGTATTTGTAAAATTTCTTATATAAAGAAGGTTGAGGATGAACATCACATTATATTAAGATGTCCCACCTTTAATAATATGATGATGTTTCCTTTTAATGTCTTTTAAACTAGCTTGGTTTATAAGACTTGGACAAAGAGAAAGAGAGCAAATAAACAATAGGAAATTAAAATCTTGAAGTAACCTTTTTAGACATTTGTTTCGATGTGAGTTTAGATTCATAATAAAATCTCCTAGCTTAGTTTAATTGTCTTGATTTAGGATTTCGTGAACCAAAGTATGATTTCAAATAACAACATCTAACTTCATTGTATAAAGGGCATCTTAAAAGGAAATGAGCTTAATATTCAATCTCATGTAAGCTACATAGATTACATATTCTTTTTTCCACGGAGTTTTCTAAAGAGTCCATTTGTTGGTTTTGCTATGCAAGTTCATGCAAATTAGCTTTTAACTAAGGAATCGTCATTTTTTATTAAGCTTTACAACCTTGCCAAGATAGGAAGGATGATCAAGCTTGAGATTGATGTTTTTTCTTTTATCTTTGATATTTTCATTACTTCATAAGAAGTCAAACACTCATGAAAGAAGGTTATATCATCTTACATATTTCAAAGTTTTAACCATTTTAAATTTAATGTTATTTTTTATTAAAAAAACTTTATACTCCTTCCATAGAACTTGTGACTTTGAAAGTTAAAACAAAGTCTTACAAGCGATGTACTAACCAACTAAACCAATACCTAAGCCTTTTTTTTTTCATTCAAAGGTTTAACCTCCACAATTGCTTTGGTTTACATCCTTTGGGTAGTCATCAATAACCCGTCGACTACCACTTGGGGGACTGTACCATTCAACAGATCGAGGGTCCTCCTGCAGCGATCAGGGCCAACCACCTTGCTGAAAAACCCCAGCTAACGTGTTTGAACCAATCTACCAAACATTTAAACTTAAACCTAAGACCTCTCAGTATCCAAAGGACAGTAGAAAGGTGGCTTTGCCAATCCACCTACAAGCCTAAGCCTTACACACCACTCAATCCCCCTCCCCGCAAAAAAAAACTTTATTAATTAAATGTAAATAATTTTGTGACTTAAATGGATAATTCTAAATAAATAAATGTGTCCGAAAACACATATGTGTAAGTGCATTTATTGATTTTGCATGGAAAAGGTGTGAATGCAATGAATAATAATAATGAACGAGACAACTCTTAACAAAGTACACGAAAAATGAAAAGAGGAAGAAACCATAATTATTTATTAAATACATACAAAAATAATTTATATTTTTCATTTAATATGTGATAGCAAATTGCAACGATCGATTTGAATATCTCTAAATATAATTTGTTGCACTTTAAATTTATCATGAATATTAATTAGGATTTTGTTGCACTTTAAATTTATCATGAATATTAATTAGTATTTTGTTGCACTTTAAATTTATAATGAAGAACAAATTGCAACGATAGATTTAAATATCTCCAAATATAATATTTATTAGTTGCATTTCAAATTTATAACGAACTAAAAATTTAGTAATGCCATCTTACTCGCACAATAACGGTTGGCCTAGTTTAATTTTCGATTTTGATTTTAAGTAAAAGGTCATAGGAAAGGTTCTAATAAAAAAATGTTAATTATTTTTTTAATTGATAATGATTAATTTTATGAATATATTTATATTTAAATTATTAATATTTATATTTGATTAAATAATTAGAAGTTAAGAAATTTGTTTTATTAAATTCATTTAAAATTTATATTTAATTTTAATTATTATTATTATTATGTATATAAATATACAAATATGAAAATTTGTTTTTAATAAAAAATAAAATTTATTTTTGAAGTAGTATACACTAATTCAAAGACATTAAATACAACGTATTGATTTGATAAGTACACACTCTACCACATATATCCCATTAAAAAAATTTCTTCCCTCCCAAAAAAATGTTAATCAAATAAAATAGGTTAGTCCAAATGTAATTATAATTTTTTTTATAAAATCAAATCTTAATATATAGTGTTTGAAATAATGATTTAACATGGATTCTATATTTTGGAATGAGCTAATTTGGAATAGCTTTGTGGTAGTTGAGTTAACTAACAGAAAGTATTAACATTATAAAGATTAATGGACCATTTGCACCGTAATGAAGTTTGATTCATTAGCAATTTGTACATGCTATGACAGACATTTTTATTTCACCATTTATTTTGTTACATATGAACTCTTCCATCTTCGAGAGATTTTTGAGCAAACCAAAGTGATGGATTGCTAATCCATAATATGGATCATTCATATTGAGAGTTTGAATCTCTAATCACAAAAACATATAACTCTGAATCTGTCTATGGAATGAAAAATATCGATTAACCTAGAGACTTGTGTAAACAAACAATTTAAGGGTAAACATTACATAATCTTTGGGATCCTAATTATATGTACAATGGAATAGATCATCGATCTTTGTACCATATATAGATACTTGAATACCAAACAATAATATGATACATACAAATCAAGAAATTATTTCTTCAAATCATGTGTGAAAATCAATTGAAAGAAGGAAATCATTTATCTTTTTGTTTTTCAAATGATATTTTTTTTTATCAACCAAATATTTATATCTTTATGAAAACATGTTACTCATATCAATACATGATAAAATTACCTAATCCAAAGTTAACATAAATTAAAAAAATAAATGAAAAAACTTAAAGAAAAAATACTTCTCATGTATTTCATAATTTTTTCATTAATCATAAATTACTCTTTCAAATTCAACAACATTCACCCACAAATTTCGACAAAATAACATAACATTCTCAACTAGTTTTAACAAATTAAAGAAATCAAACTTTTGGTTCAAATTTATCATTATAAATTTCAAAAATTTAATCATATTTCACATTCTTTATCAAAACACAATTTCTCTACCATAACACAATTTCTCTACCATTTTAGAAGAACAAGTTAATGAGAAACTTGGAAAGTTTGGAGGGATATGTTCATCCAATTAATCTCTCTAATTGATCTCTCTAATGTTAATTTTATATTTTTTTTATTATTATTAATCATGAAGTTTAGTGTTATGGCTTATATAGTTTGAGTGGGTTTAATGGTTAAGAATATGTGTTTCCTTCTTGGAAGTCATAGGTTCAAATTCAAAGGGGGATAGAGTATTTGTACCTCCTTAGATTTTAGCAATCAAATCACTATGTAGAAGGGGTCCCTTGTCTTACAAACAATAGAGTCTCATACACCAATAAGATCAAAACTTTAAGCGATACTGGCTTTCTTGTGGATACTATCTAAGATGAAACTACCTTTTGATCCTGAAGTAAGACTTAAAATTGCTTCTGATTGGCTAAGAGTTTGTCTTCCTTTGACGTAAGGAAATAGGTTAATAGTGTAAAATCCAAAGGCATATAGCAGGAGTGGAAGTATGCCCTCTTACGAACCACCATTAGGTCATTTTAGGTGGCATGATTTTCCTTGAATAACGATGATGAGTTAACTCGCATTCAAAAATAATAACCAATGACGAGGCGGCCTGTAACCTTTGTTGCTATCCTCATTGAACTTTTTGGGGTGAGCTATATTGCTTTGGTGGTTATACATCACTTTTTGGACCTGGTGTTATATTTTGTTGTTCATAGTTCACTTTATTATGGAGGAGATTATCTTTGTAAGACATGTTTGGATTTTGTGAACATCATATATTTATATATAGAAAATTTTTCTATTGGAAAAAAAACCAATAATAATTGTCCTTACTACAATTATACTAATTTTTCTCACCTTTAAAAAGAAAAATCACAAATATACATTTACTTTTTCAAACACAATCTAAATAAAATAACTTCAACCAACTTTACCAAATATTAAAATTATAAAAAAGTGCTTTGTATAATGTATAATGACTTTCTAGTGTGATCATGATAGTTTCACTGAGAGTCAATGCAACCACTTTAACACTAGAAAAATAAACCTAGTGCTTGTCCAATAATGATAAATTATGATATATACCACTTGGCATCTGGGATGGTGAACAATCACAACAATGTGTTTGGGATCTAGATTTGAAACGAACCTCCCATGACTATTGGTGGTTGGTCCAAAATAAATGATTTGGATTCGCCACCCTATTTTGTTATGGTGGAACTTGGTGTCTAGGATATAGATTTGAGACGAGCCTCCCATGAATATTGGTTGGTCTATAAAACAAATGAGGATTCACCGCCCTTTTAGTTATGGTGGAACCAAGTAGGTTCATGGGTTCTTTGTTATATATATATATATATTAATTAATTAATTAATCATTCGATTTTTACATTAATGTTAAGTTATATATATATATATATAAATTAATTAATTAATTGATTTTTACATTAATGTTAAGTTTTATATTTATGTATATATAATTAAAATATTAAATAAAATGTTTAATAAAAATATTTATAATTATAATATTAATTTATAATGTTAATAATTGATATTTATAAATAATTTAATAATTTTAAATATATATATATATATATATATATATATATATATATTTTTTTTTTAAATAAAAAAGGGGGAGCCTGCTATAATATATTATCAAAAAACTGTATCAGAATGTACATGGTCAAGAGTCTGAGTCACCCAAAATGCTGTCGTAAACCGGAAACCAGCATAGGTACATAGCAAAAACAACTATAAACTAGTGGCACTCGTCCTGCCCGGAGGAAACCAGGACAGGTGCCTAAAGTCTAAGATAACATAAAACAGTATCATAAAACTAAAGAGCCATAGAACATGAAAAACCTAGGTGATTGGTGACCTGTCGCCTTCATTTGTCTTCCACGTGGAGCCGGCCGGGATGGCGAAAGACTGCGCACAAAGGGGACATTTTCGCCGTGCTGGAGCGCCAGAGTAAGCATCGAGAAGCATGTCCAGGCGTTGGCCCATGATGAGGGCACGATGCTCCATGTCAGACATGTGGCCTCGGAGCTCAAACACCAAGGAGAGGTGCTCCTCATGGAGGGGAAAGCCATGCAGATCACCACCTTCGTCGTCGGGCGTTCTTCGCTTCGCGTCATCCTGCCCTCCGCTCCATTCTTCCTTTCCCTTCGCACATCCAACATCAAACGTAGCTTCCAGGTCCTGCTAAGGAACCTCTTCCACAATGCAACCAGGAAAATCGGCTTCCAAACCCAGATTGTGTTTGCATTCCCCACTGCCAGACCTCACCATGTCGCATGGCGCCTCCATTGTCGCCAGGTCCTCCAAATTCGGGTCCTCCTCTACAATGCAAGCCGGGTACAATTCCTCAGTGCCGCCCTCCAACTTGACGGTGTCCATATTGCTGCGTCCAATTCCCTTTTCGGCAATGGTGGAGAGCAGATCTTTCTCCTCGGCTCGAGCCTTCTTTCTCAACAATGAAGTAGCCATGACCAGAGCACGTTCGAGTTGCTCTTTGCGCCGTCGCTGCTCCTTGCGGGCGTACCAAGCAGAGCCACGATGAGGCGTTCCTCGTTTCCTAGTCATGTTGCAGAGCGCTCTCCAGGAAGTACACATAGGCTGGGACGAGGGCGGAAGCCAATTGAGAGCACAGGCAGAAGGACTCGCATCAATACTCCACGAAAGGATGGTGAACCAGGGCGCAAGGAGCGCGAAACTACACCAGAACCTCTAGACGCGGAGCAGAGCCGAGACCGGAACAAGAGAAAACGAATAATCAGACTGCAAATACCCATGACCGCCTTTAACATCACACTTGCCGAGCTCGTAAATGTTCGCTCGAGGGAGGAGTCCTCCCATCGCAGAGTTGTTGTTATGGCTGTCCTGCATCCTTAATGCGGGTGCTATGGTGACGGCCGCCAGCATTTAAACCCCGGCTGAGTGCAAAGCCATCTGACACGCCTTCACCACTTGTCACCCCATACAAGGCCTAATTTTAAATAAATATTATTTTAAATAATTAATTTTAATTTAATCAATAAAAAAGGTTATAAAATCTATTTATACTAATTTAATTTTAGTAAAATTAGAATTATCTTTGAACAAAATTTTCAAGGTAAACTTTTAAGATTAAGATTATATTTGAACAAAATTTCTTAGATAAACTTTTCGGATTCATTTTGGATAGTGAATCCATTTTCACCAATCTAATTTTATGGAAATGAAATTATGATCATCTTTGAACAAAATTTCCAAGGCAGATTTTTAGGTTTCATGAAAATTGCATAAGACATTAAGCATTTTATTTTGGTTTTGTTAGGTTAAGTCAAAACATTTGATTGATATGAAAAGTAATTAAATATTTATATTAAGGGATGAGATTGATATGGAAAGTAATTAAAGATTTATATTAAGAGATGAGATGGAATAAGATTAAATAATATTTTTAAATTGAGATGAGATGGAATAAGATTAAATGATATTTTTAAAATAATTTAAAAGAAACAAATAATTGTCTTTTCTTTCTATTGTTTTATAATCATAATAATAATGTGAAGGGAATTTTATAATTATAACAATAATATCAAAACATCACACAAATATATTTGACTTTTTATTATTCATATATTTATTAACATAGATCACTCTTAAACATATTTAATTGATAAAAAGTTAATAAATTATTAAAATTTAATAATATAGAAGGACATCATTACAATTTGTTAAACTTATATTTACATAGATAATAAATTAGTAAATAAATTATTATTACTAATTTACATTAATTTTTTTATTATTCAAAATTTTTAAAACAACACATATTAAAAATATAAAAAAACAAAGATTTAAGTTAAGAATATATATATATATATATATATAAAATTAAAATTTAAAATCAATCCCTTATCAAATTTAATGATTAAAATCAATATATCAAACTTATTAAATATTAACCAATTTTAATAAAATATTGAAAAGTTTTGACCATGTTTAAAGGCTAAATTGTCATATATAAATTCCATCCCTGCTCTCCCCTTTAATAACCTGAATTAATAAATTCCATCCCTGCTATTCTTAAATAAATATTAACCAATTTTAATAAAATATTGAAAAGTTTTGACCATATTTAAAGGCTAAATTGTCATATATAAATTCCATCCCTGCTCTCCCCTTTAATAACCTGAATTAATAAATTCCATCCCTGCTATTCTTAAATAATCTGAATGCAAAGATTAGTTGAGCAGGCACGCATACAAAGTATTTGGTTGCCCTACTAACACTTTTAGAGCAAACCGTACCTTAACATTAAGGTTTGGTGTGTTGGGTAGTGGCCCATCATGAGTCTGGGCAGAAACAGGTAAACATCAAATTTAAAATAGAACACTGACATTGAGATGTTTGTGAATATGCATCGAAGACAGGACAAGAATACAGTAGTTGTCTGATGACCTCACATTACTTTTATATCCACACAACATTTTTCTTGAATGCCATAATTCATGCTGTTATTTTTCTAATCTTAATTCTGACACCAAGCAATGGTGTATGTGGTGCTCTTCCTGCCTCCTGGATTTCTTGTGTGAAGGCATAAGCCCCTCTGGGGTATTGATTTTGCCTTATGGCTTTCACCTGGGCAGCGTTTGGGCATCGATTCTGCCTCGTGTTCTCACATGGGGTAGCACTTGGGCATCGATGTTGCCTCTGATTTTCATCTGGGCAGCACTTGGGCATCGATTTTACCCCATGATTTTCAGTTGGGCAGCACTTGGGTATTGATTCTGCGTCATGATTTGGGTTGTTTCTGGGATGGGCGGCCTATTGGGGATTGATTTTGCTTTAAGCTTTTTGCTTTTCAGCCGTGTATTTTCATTGTTTTCCCATTAACATTTCTTTTCGGCAGTGCCTTTTTTCAAATCTGTCTGACAACTTCCTGTTGAGCAGTGTGTTTGCCCATCAATTTCCTTGTGGGTACTGTCTCTTTCATATAACCTCTTTGTATATTGTGTGTTTCTGGGACGTGGGCAGTCATTTTTTTGTGAGTTTTAGTCACAGTCTGCCCTATATCTGCCCTTTCTCAATGTTGGCTCAAGTGGGTACGAGGTTTCAGCTGTTCGGTATATGCCATCAAGGCCATGGTCGAGAAATGTTTAATTCCCCAAGCGAAGAAGATCGATCCTTCCGGGCATGCAATTGATAAGGTATTTATCTTATGGTTCAATTCTGAATCCAGCATTTGTTGTATTTTAAAGCACAAATTTTCTTCCTTTAAAGAAGCAAACCAAAAACTATTTCTAGTCCTCTGGATTCACTGGATAGATTTTCCCAGGCACTTTGTTGTTTAAGTGAGTTGGGGACTGGAATATTGGCGTAATCTAAATACCCATCCTGATTATAGACAGCCCTGTGGGAACAACCATGCCCGAAGCCCTGGAATTTGGTTCCAGGGATTGGGATTTGAAGAAGAGAAAGAAACATGACCTAATAAGCCCCGACCTGATTGCCAACAGCAATAATATGTCCACTGATGAATGGGAATCAAGCTCTACAACAGCACCTAAGCTTAAGAGGGCTAAATCCCAATCAGATTGGAGATCTGGTGGAAGTGAAGAAGTTGGGGATAGTGATGATCTTCAGCTTGTGGGCAGGGAGATTTTTGATCCTACAGGCATTAGACTGGACGATGGAATCATGGGGGTTGGGCTTGATGGGCACAGGGAAGGAGCCATGGAAATCCAGGGGAATAAGCCCAAGAAGCCTCATGAAGTGTTAAAGGAGAGTGAGAAGGATAAAAACAATGCCAGAGAAGCGGTGGCAGAGGGAATAAAGGATGATTGTGATGATAAGAGAAGGCAGGAGGAGCCTCTGACCATGAATGGAAATAGACTCTGTATGCAATCTATAATGATGGAATTGAAAAAGGCAAGAGAGGATATGCTTCTCTGGTTGAGGCAGGAAATGCACAACATCATCTGTGAGGGAGCGGGTCCTGGCATGAGGACGAGCCTTGCAGGAGGGGGTCAAGGTGGGGGTGAAATGGAATATGAAGAGCAACAGGCTTCTGGGCAGAATGGAATTGGTGGTGGTGTGGGCTTGGGCAATGGAAGTGCTGGGATAGATTTTGGGGCTCAGGATAGCGGAAGTGGCGGGGCAGAGTTCTTTGCAGGACAGAACAATAGCCCTGGTGGTGGAGGAGGTGGAGGTGGAATTGAGTATAATGGACAGGATGATGGAGATGCGAATTATGGAACTCAAAATGGCGTAAGTGGGAAAGAAGACATGAGCTTGGGAAAGCTGAATGAGTGTTCTGATGGAGCAGGTATGAGATTTGCAGGTGACAAGACTGGTGGGCAGGCAGACGTGGGGTTTGAAGTGAGGGATAATGGTAATGGCAATGGAGGAATAAATTTTGGGGTGCAAAATAGAGGTCATGGAGGAGGAGTTGCCATGAGTTTGCACAATGGGTCTGTGCAGGTACTGGGTTTTGAAAGGCAAAATGGTACTGGAGATGGCATTATGAGCTTTAGGAATCAGACTGAGGTCCCAAGTGAGATGACATTTGGTGCTGCACAACAAAGTGGGTCAGGAGGAATGAATTGTGCAAGCCAGAGTGGTAGAGAAGCTGGAATGGTCTTTGGTGGCCAAAATATTGAAAATGGCACCGGGATTCAGGATGGAGGACGAAGTGGGGGAATAGTAAATAATAGGAATTCAACAGGTATAGGGAGGTTGAATGCTTCCACAAGCTCGGCAGGAAATCACAAGGTTAATTCTGCACATATTTCAGATGAAGAAAGGACTGTTGATTTAATTGGAATGCAAAGCCAGAATCTGCAAAATCCAGTCACTCTTAGTATGATGTGGAGCAATGTTACACAGAGCCCAAGAGGCCTCAACCAGAACATTTCACATTCAGCACTTCATGGCTTTAACTATGATATCCACACCAAGCTTGGAAGTGGAACAACAGGCACATACCGAGGCTTGGTTCATAGCAGCGCAGCTTATGAAAATAACTTAGGAATGATGAATCAACCAGTAATGCAGCCTGCAAATCCAACTATGGGTATGCAGCTTCCAATGGGCATGCAAAATGCTACTAGCAACAACTTGAATACTTCTGGCATGTCATCCTTGATGGGCATGCAGAATCAAGTGCCAATGCAAAATTTCTCTGGAATGCAGAACTTCTTAGGATTGAGCACGAATGGGAACATGGGCCCAACGCCTGCAGAAGGAATCCGCCGACAAGTTTTTCCTGGGTTGTACTTAAATGAACGGCCACCACATGCAGCCAATGCAAAGTTGAATCCATTATCTGCAACAGCTGGGATTCAGTCAAGATCACACAGAAGAGGCGGTACCCTCCTTGGAGTAGATATGTTGGAGCTAAACTCATAGCAGCTTGTTGGCTTTATGGGACTTAAAGTTACTAGGAATCATTTTGGTTTGATTGTAATTTGTAATGCGGCACAAGCTTTGTTGGCTGTCTGCATGAATAAGTTATAAGTTCGATTTTGACTGCATCTAGTGGTTATTTTTCTGTGTTCATTGCTGCATGTTTTTTAGCTGGGAGTGAAATTGTATGCTGACAATATTTTATAGAGGAATATCCCTCTTTAATTAGGCATCTTGGTCACACCTTGCAGCCTAAAATAGAATGCCATATTCTACGTAACTCCAGAGTCCACATGTAAATTAAGATGGCTACCACTCTGGATGAACATGATGATAGTAGAAATGCCATGCTCTTCAGGTGATTCTTTTGACTAAGTGCATTAACCATTCTAGTAATGGCTCATTATTCGCTTCAAAATGCTGGTTGAGCTTGTATGGTATATATAACTTGGTATTTTAGTAATTCTATGAGACTCTGCAGAGGCTGAAATTTGGAGCTGTGTTTCCATTTTTTTATTTTCTGTTGTCAAGATGCAAGCTTGTGCAGGGAAAAATGCCCAGTTCATGTAGTCTGCTAATCTGTATTGACAACGAATATTATTGCCGGTTCTGGAAATCCAATTATGATGCCACTTTTAATTTCTATTTTACAAATGGATCCAACATTGCTTGTAAAAGAACACTGGCATCGGGTATCTGCTGTTCTTTTCATTTTCTTATGGCCTAAAAAAATCATTTTAGCTTAAGTAGGAGTCTCCCCATTTTATGCGATTTTCCCTTTCTCTGATTGGGAAAATGGACATTGTTACCATTTGCTTTTTCCATAAGTAGCAGATGTGAAGTAGGCAGGCACAATGAATTCTTCATGTTTGTTTGTGTGAAACAATATTCACTGGAACTTCATACATGATTATAAATCTATGATGTTTTCTTGTTCAAAGGCTATACTAGCACAAAAGATAATAATGCAACCCAAATTTCTATTTGGGGAGCAACAAAAACTGGATATTCATGAGATGTACATACGTGTTCCAGTTCTTACCCTTTAAAGGCATCTCTGAGCATTTGCATGAAAGAAAATTTGAAACCGTGGGAAGATGAGATTCTGTGATGATAGAGACACTAGCTCCCTGTTGGTGGGGTTCCTTTGCCTAAGATCTCAAGAATGCCTAATGTTTTTAAACCCACTGATCATCTGGATGTGGACTAACTGCAGCCTGCAGGTAATCAGGTAAAATTATGGATGCCATTTACACAAGTAATCTTGTTGCAAACCGGTTTGCATGTTCATCATCTAGCTAATTTATGTATCATGGGTTGAGGTTTCATGAAGACTTTGTTTTGAAAAGCAAGCTTGAGCAGTCATTGAGATGATATTTCAGAGTTATTGCATGGATTGGTCTTGTACCCTCCTTGGAGTTCAACACTTTTGTACATATCTTGAGGATTGTTCAATTTGACAAACTTATTAGAGTTTTGAGTCTTTGATTGTAAATTCTGTTGTGTTCATTAATTTTCTTATCTAATCATCATGCATTCTAATTTTGGGCCAAGAGCATATAATTGGAGTGTTTCTTTGATCCGATCATTGTTGTTTGCAGCAGTTACCTGTGTATTGTTTTTTTTTTCTTTTTTACTTTTTTCCAAAACAAGCACGCTCACTTCATTCTTGGAAACATTTGTTCTGTATCAACTTACAATACTTGGTGTGCAATTGACGGTTGTCCATGATGATGGGATGGCCAGTGTTTGGCAACTGTTGCCTGTGATGAATTCAGCTTGCTTCAGCATTTTGAACAATCAGAGTTATGTGCATTGTCCTCAACTTGCATCAGATTTATCTATCACTGCATAATTAASTTTTGGTGTGTTGGTGGTAGATGGAGTGGGGCTACCTGGTGATGGATTGATCATTAGTTTTGTAGTGAACTCCTGTAACTTTGTAAGAAGTATCCACACTTGCCAGGTCCTTTGATTTGTATTTATAATGTCTGAGTTGTCTCTGTCTATCATTCTCTCTCTTTTCTTCTTGTTACAAGGAGCCGACTAAATTCTATTAAATATACAAAGTTTTCCAGACCAGTTTGACAATGTATTTTCTACGAGGAAATGTTCAACAGATCATGATGACCATTGGAGTGTTTCTGCAGGGTAACCATAACAAATAAATTGTTCAGCAGATCACAGTGACCATTGCAGCATATCCTCTGCCACAGAGTAACTGTACAAATAAAATGAAAATATCAATGTAAGTAGAGGAGACGAAAAAGTTAATTCTCTCTGGGATTTCGAACTAGTAATGAAGTGTCACAACCAAGAAGGATTATTGTGATACCCATTGGAAATGAGATGACTCTGGATGGACTTATGCTGTAGCAATTTTGAATGAAGCATAACATAGCATTGGGACAGCGGTGTTAGAATATGAAAGATGTGTGCTCGTTTTACCATTGACAATACCCTTGTCACCCAACCATAAGCCGAAGCCACCCTCCGAGCAGCTTAACCTTGACAGAGAATCACTCCGGAAGCAAACCCTAGGCTAGATAGCCAACAAAGGGTAGCGCACCTTTCCCCAAGGATGGCGCATCAACAAGAGCTGATCAGATAGTCCAAACCCTAGCCAAGAGATAGTCCAAGCTAAAACGTAACTGCTCGCTGCAGCAGCTGCACCAGCAGCTCTCCTCCAAACCTGCGCACAAGATTGCAACTGCACTGCACAGAACTGGCTCTCTGCAACTGCTGAGATGTGTCAAATGAGAGACTGGCGCCCTGTATTCATAGTGGTTCTAGCAGACTTACTGGGGCTGACTTCTCCTTCTGGGTACCTGTCTGTTCAGTGTATATTAATTCTTCTGGTCAACTTTTTCTCTTGAAGGCTAATAACCTAATACATATCATCTTCTTGAGCTGACAAGTCTTCTAGGGTTATTAGCCAACTCATTAGGGTTTCCCTTGCTTCCCGGAGTCTTCTATTCTCGTCAGGTTTACACATGGAGGTAAATACCTCCCGCAGCTACCATAATATCAACAAGTGGGGCATCTTGGATAATATTATTAACAAATAACTGGTTGTAGGACAAGAAAGAGTCGGCTCTATTTGATAATAGCCGTGTCATTGATCAACGTCAGAGGAGATTTCAAGATGATCAAGTAAAACATGAGAAAGGATCATGTGTGAAGCATTATTGAATTCTTCGCATTATTGAATGCTTCTGGGTTTACTTAAAGGTTCAGAACCCAGATAGTGACTCAAGAGCGTGGAAGACATAAGTGAATTCTCTGAGAAAGCTAAATGGAAATGATTCTGTACCGATTTGTTCATCAAAATATTCGTGCCAGCCCGGGGCATAGTTCTGAACACCAGAAAAACTCAGAAAATTTTGGTGTAATCTT
Organism: Picea mariana; assembly: GCA_032191745.1. Lineage (NCBI taxonomy): Eukaryota > Viridiplantae > Streptophyta > Pinopsida > Pinales > Pinaceae > Picea > Picea mariana. The sequence continues at coordinate 124,700 of JASDQU010735666.1, forward strand.
AGATGTAAAATATAAATACTTCCAAGTGAAAATTAGATTAGGCACAAGAATTATAACTAGAAAGGAGCAGATATCGATCTCCAATGTTTAATTAACAGCAGATCATATGTAACAATGATTTCAAAATTTACAGCACAGGGATTTACTTTGTGCTTGTTATCTTTTTGTCTCATATGGTTGCTACACAATGAGATTTAGTTTAGCTGTAGGCTGGTTCCGCTTGAACCTTGAATACCCCCCATTGTGAACTCCCAACCGCATGTACCAACAGGAGTACTCGCTCAATATCTAAAGCCAAAAAGTTTAGTAAAATGTTGTGATGATAATGATTATATTATATACGAGAAGTTAACTGCAAAATAAATCAAAAGCCGCCAGCCAGCAAACAGGCATACCGGAGGACTGAGTGCTTCTTGTACATAAACAGCAAAGTTACATAAAAAAAAATTAGGATCAAATCATGGGTGGAGGGTCTTGATGATCATCGAGCTTGCTACTGCAGCATGGAGCTTAACTAGATTTTGGTAGGTCAAAGGCCCCTTCCTCCCATAGCCAATATGGTAATGTCCTATTTTATTTTCTGTTATGTCCAAAATGAATGTCCTATTTTATTCTCTGTTATGTGCAAAATGGCAATAAATATAGAAGGTAATTTTCCTTCAGCATGCAAAGGAGATTGGACTTGAGCTTGTGGTTTCATGACTAAGTGGAGAGTTCATTGGTCGTTG
>JASDQU010735666.1:147857-158169 GCA_032191745.1 Picea mariana
GTTTAGAATATAGTCCTTATTCTAAATATCGCGTACTTAGTTATGTGTTCAGGTTATGGTTCTAATCTAGAATATAGTCCTTATTCTAAATATCGTGTACTTAGTTATGTGTTAAGGTTATGGTTCTAATCTTTCTAATTATGGTGGTTATCATAATTGTACTATGGCTTCCAAAATTTTCTATTATTTCTTGATCTCGTAGAATATTTTCATATACATCTGTTGAAAGGTTTAGTACAAAATAATTTATGTTCTTCAAAATAGTAGCAGAATTCCAATTTCAAAATGGAAATTACTATTGAACAATGTCTAACTATGCAGTGATTGTGGATTCTACTGAGTGTGCCTTCCTGCTGGCTATAGTCTCTGACAGTTTTAAACCATTAGACAAAATATTGTATCCATCACATGGTTGTTGTGAGGATGTCCTTTGAAACAAAATTGTCAAAGTTTTGCTCAACAAAGACATCAGGCCGTGGGGCCATCTTGGCTATGTTTGTTTGTGTGTACGTGAGAGATCATTTGAGTTTTCTAGATATGAGAATGCCTAAGAAAACTGAAATCTACCATCATTATAATCTGGAACATGCGTAATGGATTCAGTGTTGCATAGTGGCTAGCAAGTCAATTGTTTGAAATATCCACACTGATTGAGAAGATGGCTGAGGAGAGCATACCGAAGAGGACTGTCTACTGTACATGTGTTGGGGACTAATAAATAGTTGAAGAGTCCGTGGGAACTTTTGTGCTCTCCCCGATGGATTTTGGTGATGCAAATATTTGAATAGTCGGATGAGTGCGGTCTGGAGTTGGCACCATTCCTTGGATCCTGGAACCTGCGTGTTGTAGATTATTGTTGTGATAATAATCTACCCGGTTGAAGATGACCGTTGCAAAATAATAGAGGGTAAAATGTTAAATTAATAAAGACCGGGTTAGTATGCTTTATTCATTTGGTCTCAAGATAACATTTCTTTTGAAAGAACAGAATTTTATCTAATAGCTGAATTGAGCGAGAAAAATTAGCCAAAATCTTGGCAGCTTTTGGTTTTTTTTTCAGTTATTTTTTTTTACTATGTTATAGTGTACTTAACTTCAAAACTTCAGAGAATTCACATAAAATATAGTGCAAAATTCCAAAACACAAGAGAAAATAGAGATAAACCCTATGAAAGATCTTTTTGATAAGTAAACATAGAGAGATACATTCACTTGGTCTTCAAAAGGGAAACCTCCGAGAGTAATGCTTCAAATACAATTACAATTCTTGACAAAACAATATATAACCTTCTACTCAATATATAGCTATCCATAGAAAATCTTAACTATTTATGGGCCCTTATAATGAGAGTTGACCAACTAATTTGGGCCTTATTAATAAAAAGACTATTTTTTACAATGAGTAACTGTTAACTAACTACTATTTAATGGGCCTTAATCAAGGAAAGTGGTCTCATATATTAATAAAGTATCTATGTAAGGGGGTGTTGACTACACAACACCTTAAAAATTCTTAATATTTTTGGGTATCAATTTGTTTTAAAGATATTCTCTCTCTAGGTTTTTTTTACCTTTTTTATTGTTACATGTTTTCATTAGAATATTATGCATCTTTTTACCTAAAAGCCAAAAGATTTTCATGGAAAAAAGACAATAAAAATGAGAAATATAAAAATGGGAAAAAAAAAACTAAAAAATGTGCCATTTCCTAAAGTCATGATAGGCTCATCGACAATTACAAAAAACCAATGGAAAACATTTTCTTTTCAAGTGTGGACATTGACAGACACTTTTTCCCGAAAGGTCGATAGGTGTATTGAGGGTCGATGGAAAAGTAATCACGTTCAAGCTTGCAACAAAGAACATTTGTGTCGAAAGTCGATAAGGTCGAGGGAATATTACCAGAATATGTGATTGAGAATTTGTAAAAAAATGTCGAAATAACACAATTTCTAAAACCTTTTTTTTTTCCCGGAACCAAGGGTTGTTTAACTGTTTGTTTATTGTTTCAACATGTTGTGCATGTTTACTACATCAAGTTGCACATTGAAGGCGTGTTCTTAGAAGATTATAGCATGGAGTTATAGATCTGAGCATATAACACAAGAAAATGACAAGATACAAGCAATGAATACCAATATAGAGCCAACAACTTTAGAGCTTACCTTTATTTAGATAATAGAGTGATCATGATACAATAGATCTGCAGATCTGGAAGAATACAAGAAGAATAATCAAGTTGGAATAATAGTTGCTCCAACAAGCCCCAAAACTGAAAAGAATAGCCTCCAAATGCACCACAATCAATTAGAGAAAGAGACAAGATTAATGTATTTCCCTCTGATAGTTGGAAACCCCCTCCCTGGATGAATTTTGCACTTCTCTGTGGCTGTAGATCACCAAGATTTCGGCCTCCCTCCTCTAGGCCTCCAAAACCCTCCAAAATTGGTAGAATAATAGATCGGGGGATTACAAACCCCTGGGCAAAGTCTCAAGATGAATGGAAGTGTTATGACACTCTAGATGAATGAATCTCTCTGATGCAGTGCACCCTCCTCCTCTAGAAATTGTGCCAAGCTCCAAATAAATCATATATTGAAGAAAGCTCCTAAAAAATGGCATAGGCAAGGTGCCCAAGGCCTATCAATCAGACCCCAATAGGTTTTGGTCACCGAAACCCCCTCCTCTCTCCAGATTGAATATATTTCCTTCCACTAATGCACCCTCCTGCTCTAAAGATGAAGGAAGATGAGAATATTGCAACTTACTTCTTATGAGTCGATGAAACAATAAATGCAATCATAGGATTGAGAGAAGTAATTAAAGAATCTGTAATTGTTCAAAAGGTACTAACATCTCTTCTTATGAGATTTGATCCTAAGATATCAACACTGGAAGAAAGAGCAGATCTAGACTCAATAAGCATGGACGAACTACATGGAATCTTCATAGCATATGAAATGAGAACTGAATAGGAAAATCCAGATATAAAAGAAGTAGATTTCAAAGCATCCAAAAGGTCAAAGCAAAAGAGAAAGCAAAAAGAAAAAGAACATAGCAGTAGCAGTGACATCTCGAAAGATGATGAAGAAATGACCAATTTTGTCAAGAGATTGAACAAGGGAACCAACGACAGATATAAAGGTAAGCTTTCATTGATTTGCTTTAATTTTGATGGTATTGGTCATTTTGCTAACAAATGTCCTCATAAGAAAAATAAGGGGAATGATGAATATTACTCAAATAAAAAACAAACATATAAAGGCAAATGAACCACAAAGAAAGTTTTCAAGAAAAGCTTATGCACCAAAGAAGACATCTCCTCATCAGATGAAGATGAAGTTAGTGACAATGAGATAGAAAGAGTTCTATTCATGGCAGTAGAAGACTCTGATAAAGAAGTCACTGAAGAAGAATATAAAGAGACAAAACTTGACTACCGAGAATAATTGTTGACTGCCATAGAAGTTATAAGAAGAGAAAAGAGGAAAAACAAGAAGCTACAAGCAGAACTAGACAAGAAGGAAGACACTCAAGAACTAGAGAAAATCATCATGAAATTGAAGGTTCAAATAGAAGAATATAAAAGAATTGAAGAAGCACTCAAAGAACATTTAGAAGAAAGAGACAAGATCATTGGAAATTTGGAAGCATAGATTGTCACATTGAGAAAGGATCTTCAAAAGAAAAATATACAGAACAACTCAAAAGTTTTGGATGACATTATCAACAGTCAAAGGCCTAATCATGAAAAGTCCAAAATTGGATACAATCAAATAGAAAAGGGATCAAGCTCCAAAGCAACAAAACAAGAAACATATCGAAAAAGTTATGCATAAACAATCAAAGGGGATATGAAGACCTACAAGGAAGATTACATGGACACTCCTCCATCGAGAAGATTCTGATTTCAGAATTAACGACCGACATAAACAAATAGGCCTTGGGAAGAAGAAATATTCATAAGAGTAACTCATTGTAGAATATATTCAACTCCCAAGTATCAACCTTTATTTTTTGGTTTATGTTATGCTTGCAATAATTTTGGACATAAACCTGTAAGTTGCAGAGCTAATAGCAGGAACATAAACAACTTTGAAAGTTATACACAAAATGGTTATCTAAGAAGGCCTAGTGAAACACAGAGAATAAGCTACAACAGGTTTGAATCATTGAGTACTGAAGTGGAATGCTACAAGTGCAATAACTTTGAACATATGGCCAAAGATTGTAGAATGACGGTCCCTCCTAGAGAACCACAACAAAACAACAACAGTCACAAACATGAGCCTCAGAAGAGAACATAGATAAGAAAGAAAAATCAATATAGCAATGAATAATGCACATTCACTCTACAAGCTAAGCAGAAGAAGCGTGGTTGGTATGTTGACAATGACCATTCAAAACACGAAGAATAGGTGAACAAAGACTAGGTCTGAGAGATCGCAAGATTGAAATTAAAATGAGATGAAGAAAATTCTACAGAGAAAAGGAAAGATGTCAGATACATAAAGATTTGGAAAATAACTGAAAGATAATAATGATAGGTAAATAAAGAACATGTTCAAGAGATTGTACTTTCAGGCACTGTAGTGAAAGATGAATCCACAGACAGAAAGAAAGAAGTCAGAGCTCAAAGAGATGATGAATCTACTAATGAAGTTGATGATGAATAAACTTCAGAGCAGGAATTGTTCTGAGCCATCCGACTTAGAGACTCCCAGATAATATGAATAATAGGCGGGGGGAGTCTAAGCGGTAACTGAGACAGGCCAGAGAACTATCCTTTGAACAACTTGCAAAATTTGAGTAGACAGATTCAGTGCATTCAGTTAACAAAAGTACAATATGATAGATTAATCAGTTGTAGTAGTACTTCATGATAGTACAATGACATATGCGTCAAAATTATGGACAATGGTGTAACAAAGTATTGAACAGTATGGACATATATGGACGTGAAATCAATTTTTCTGAACGGGGAACTTGAAAAAGAAGTCTAGATTGAACCACTGGTTCCTAGAGCATGGTACTCTAGAGTGGATAAATATTTACAATAGGCAGGGTTTAGAAAATGAAGTGCAGACAACAATCTCTGCATCAAGGTAACTCAAGATGGTATTTTATTAATTGAAGTTTATATTGATGATATTATTTTTGGAAGTACTAATGACAAGTTAAGCCAAAAATTTGCAAAGGATATGCAGAATGAATTTGAAATTTCATTACTTGGAGAACTATCCTTCTTTCTGGGTTTTCAGATACATCAAAGCAGCCAAGGAATTTTTATTTCTCAAGCTAAGTATATCAGAGAAATGCTAAAGAGGTTCGGAATGGAATATTGCAAACCAGTTACCACTCCTATGCAAACCGGTTGCAAGTTGAACAAAGATGATGATTCAAAGTCTACAGACTAGAGGCAATACAAGTCAATGATTGGTAGCTTACTATATGTGACAACATCCAGACCAGATGTAATGCAGAGAGTTGGATAGGTGGCATGATTTCAAGCAACACCAAAGGAATCACATGTATTAGCAGTGAAGAGGATTTTCATATATCTCAAAGGAACAAAAGAGTTTGTATTATGGTATCCAAAAGGAAATGATCTATCACTTATTGCCTACATAGATGCAGATTGGGTAGGTTGCATTGATGACCAACAAAGCACCAGTGGAGCAACATTATACTTAGGTGAGTGTTTAGTATCTTGGCTAAGCAAGAAACAATCATCAATATCTTTATCTATAGTCGAAGCATAGTATATTACAACAACAAGATGTTGTACTCAAGTTCTATGGATGAAACAAACTTTGAAAGATATATAGGTGAAGTATGATGAGTCCATTCCAATCTATTATGATAATACAAGCACCATCAGTATCTCAAAGACCCGGTGATGCACTTCAAGACGAAACACATTCCAATAAAGTATCACTTTCTATGGGAACAGATTGCAGAGAAGAACATCAGAGTTGAATATGTGGGCACAAAAGAACAAGTGGCAGACATCTTTACAAATCCGCTTCCAAGGGAAGCCTTTGAGTATTTTCGCCAGAGACTCAAAGTAATTTCTACTCCAAAATAAATGTTTTTGAATACTTATCTTATATTTCTTAGATTTACACGAGGAAGCACCATAAAGAGGACAATTCAGGTTGGGGGATCAGTTTCGGGAAGAGTTCAGTTAGAGGGAGTATCCCCAAGGACAATTCAGTTAGGGGGAGCAGCCCTAGATGAAAAGATACATTTTCCATTGATGACAAAGGGGGAAAGATTTATCAGATGCAAAGGTAAATGCTTGGAGAAATAGCACAGATGCATGGTTCCAGGGGGAGCGATGGTCACAAGGGGGAGCATGAGTGATATGAATTCAGTATTGCATCAGAGTGTTGCCATCAATGCCAAAGGGGTATATTATTTATTATTTGGGTTGATTGTCATTGATGTCAACCCTTGAAGAAAGTCCAATAGCGAATTATGGTAGCACAAAGGTTTGGGTAATGGACCCACGTTTGTTTGATGTATAATGGTATGAGTTTTAATATATTTGAATGTAAGACTATAATGGATGGATAGTACATGTCATGCCATTTCCGGTGGTATGTGAAATTTCACATAACTCCTCACGGTTAGAGAGTTATGGCCATGTGAAGTTGGAGAACCCTCATGAGTCATCTAGAAGCCCCAAAAGGTCAAAGTAGTCAAAGTGGTTGCAAAGAAGAAATTATTTAAATAATAAAGTNCAAAAGAAGTTATTTAAATAATCTCACATAACTCCTCACGGTTAGAGAGTTATGGCCATGTGAAGTTGGAGAACCCTCATGAGTCATCTAGAAGCCCCAAAAGGTCAAAGTAGTCAAAGTGGTTGCAAAGAAGAAATTATTTAAATAATAAAGTGAAGTGATGAGTGTACTATAAAGTGGATACAAAAGAAGTTATTTAAATAATAAAATTAATGTATAAATAACTAAGTAGACAAGTGGTTAGAAGTGGGTTAGCCCTAAAATAATGAAAGTGGTTTAAGAAATTTTAGAAGGTAAATAATAAAGTGAAGTGATGAGTGTACTATAAGTCAAAGTGGATACAAAAGAAATTATTTAAATAATAAAGTTAATGTATATTTAACTAAGTAGACAAGTGGTTAGAAGTGGGTTAGCCTTAAAATAAGGAAAGTGGTTTAAGAGATTTTAGAAGGTAAATAATAAAGTGAAGTGATGAGTGTACTATAAGTCAAAGTGGATACAAAAAAAATTATTTAAATAATAAAGTTAATGAAAAAATTATTAAGTGGACAAGTGGTTAGAAGTGGGTTAACCCTAAAATAAAGAAAGTGGGTTAAGATGGTTAAAAGGTAATCCCTTTAGGAAGCTACATGAAAGTATAAATAAGAGGCAAGACTCTCTCATTTTAGTCACACTTGAGCATATTGAATATCTACAAGTGAATGAGGTAACCAAAGGATATCTAAGCCTAATTCCATAGGGAAGGTGAAGTAAAGAAGGCCGAAATTCAAGGGAGGATAAATTCTTTTGATGATGTTTTCTAAGGTATATTATTTACAGGTCATCTCACCATTTTCACAATAACTTTTTTTTCCAAAATGATTTAGACCGTGAAATTGGGAGGCTGTTGAGGAAACATATCCAAGTAATTGCGATAAAATGTTCATCTTGTGGGTGGTTGTATTTTTGGAGTTACACTTCATGGAAAATAGGGTGGCTAGTCCTGAAACTAGTCTAAAACATGTATTTCGGGTAAAAAAATCATAACTTCTTCATAATAGATCCAAATTCAGTAAGACCAAATGTATTAGTTAGAGTACAATCATTAGTATTTTTTGTACCATTTTCATATCCATACAACAAATATTCTGTGCGGGGCACTCTCTACAAGTTAGCTCTCTAGAATAAGCCAAAATTCAACAAGGTATGTCATTTTTGCTATAACTCATTTTATGAGAGGTTACAAGTAGTGAAATGTGGAGGAATTGCATAAAAAACACTGAAGAACATTGTGTACAATTTTCAGATCTTTATTCATTACATGTACATAGTTATGATTATTGCAAGTTAGGGTTGTTGACTAATCCAAAATTAGTCATGTGAGACTAAAGTAAAGTTTGATGAAAATGTTAGTCTCTTGTTGTTAAAGTTAATGAATGTTTGCAGGTATGTGATCATATACACTAGATCTGTTATAGAATTACAAATTAAATTTGGATGATGGAATTGATGAGGGATTTTGGTTGAGGTACATGTTAAGTACATGGTTGAGACAAGTAGTTGATGAGTTGGCACATACATGAGGTGTATAGTTGATGATGTTGGTACATCTTGATGAGTCATATTTTATGTGTATTTGATGCATGACTGATACATATTTGGTGCATGGTTGATGCACTTGTTGATGGTACAGGTTGGTGCATGATTGAGACACTTGTTTATGGTACATGTTGATTACAAGTTGTTTGGTACAAGTTGTTATAGGGTGGTTGGACGGGGCAAGGACATGTGGTTGTATCCACCTTCCGATTGTAGCCAACGAACATAGGGGGTTGTCACCAGAGAATTGGGGAGTTGGAGTTTCCCTCAGGTTGTAGCCTGAGAAACTAGGGGGTTGTAGCCAAAGAATTGGGGAGTTGGATCTTCCTTCATGTTGTAGCCTGAGAAACTAAGGAGTTGGAGCCTCCTTCAAGTTGCAGCTGGAAAACAAAGGAAATTGGTGCTTCCAATGAATGTAATTCTTAAAGACATATAAGAAAAAACATTTTGTGATTTTCTCCTTCTTTGGGTTTCCACGTAAAAACACTGGTGTACTTTGTATGTGTATGATTGCTCATTTGTTCATGTTTATTTACTCTGCAACTATTGGATGATAATTCTACTGTTAGTCCCTAAAGTTGCACTTGACTATGAGAGGACAAGCTAGGGCATCATCATGTTATTACAATGGTATTTTTTAAGGGTTTTATGAATGGGTTTTTAGAAAGTGGTTGAAAGCTGGTTCAAGGATTCAAATAAACATATAACTCAATGTAAAAGCAAAAAACATCCCACCGATTTAGTAAACGATAGTCACATTAATAGATCATGCAATAATGTAAATAAAGAAGAGAATATATGAGAGTATCTAGTTTGTCAACTCCATATAGATTTCTTATTCTAAAGTATCATTGAGAAACAAGAACATGTCCTTGAAGACAATCTTGATAATAAATAAAAACAAAAAAGTTTTCACTGTGTTACTTAAAATCAATAAATCAAATGCATTGCAACAGAATAAATGACTTCAAGTAAGAAAAGAAACAGAATAAGATATGAAAGAGGATCTGACCATCAACATGCCTTTGTCATTTAGTATCAATATGGAATATAAACTGTCTTACAATGGACTTTTACAAAAAAAGTCCCTGAATGCCCCAACTTATCGACTCCCACTACATTCTTTCTTGTGTCTATTTAAAGTACACAGAGTATTCATGCAAATCCTATTTTCTAGTTTACAGTTTTGTAATAGGATCTTGTCAATGCCTATTTCCTAGGAAAATTAGCTCTAACGAGCACTTATAATGACTATATAGTAGAGGGCTCAACAACTAATCCAAATATATATTAGGAAATAGCTTTACAAAAATCAACAAATCCCACAAAAAATGGAACCCTATCTTGATGAGTTGTTCCATCCGAGATATCAAAAGTTTCATTTGATCCAAACATTAGGAATCAAATTGTTCATCTTTACTTCCTGAGCAATAGCATCGAACAATCAAAATTGAAACAAAATTCTTCATGAGCCATCATGGTATGATGACTGCACTAGCCTTTTTGTTTCTCTGTTTAAGTTTGGTTGTTAACACAACATTATGCCAATATAGCCTAAAATTGGATTCTCTTACCTCTTTAAGCAATGCCTTTTGTTCTTTTCTTTTCCTTTTAAAATCCTGTATCTTTTCTTGCTGTTTGGAATTCCATTGCTCAACCAAAGCGTTATCTTTCTTCAATTTCTTTATCATACTCTGCAACTCCTTTACTCTGTCTTTTTCCTTCCTTGCTTTCACTTTAAATTCTGGATATTCCTCTACAGGGGCAGGTAAATTCAGATCTATAGCAGCTTGAGGTTTTCTTAGTTTAATCACATATTTTGAAGATAGTCCAGAACTAAGATCTTAATCCTCAGTGCTATCAGAATCTTTGGTTTCAAGAAGGTATTGCATCTGGTCTGGTTATGAAAAAAGATAATCTCTGTCATCATAAACTGCATCTGTACCCTTAAACACATATTCAGATACTAAAGCTGATTTGGTAGTTGC
>JASDQU010735667.1:51694-61826 GCA_032191745.1 Picea mariana
GAGGATTTATTCTACTAGTGGAAGCGACAGGTCATTGCCCTAGATGAATATCCCTATGCAGGGATAGACTTCCAAGGAGATCCAAGCATGCCACTCCCACCAGGGACCACCTATGGCGACATAGGTATGTCAATTTTTTTTTTTAAATATTTCATTTTTTTGTGTTTTTGTATAATAGAACAAAAATATTTTTGGATGGTGCTTAAGTATTGACTAGACATTTTTGTAAAGCAAACATGGGTCTGCGACAGACATAAGGGTTTCCTCGACATCGACAGAGGAACTAGGGAGATGATGTAATGGGAGAAGAAGCTGAGAGGGTCCTACAAAAGATGCAAGGAAACCTGTCTTGTTTGACTCAGAGGATCCCCATGGTTCAGGTAGAGGATTTGCCTGAAGCCATGCAGTGATAGGTGGTTGGTGTACCCATAGCCTGGGTATGACTCTTTCAGCGTCTCACAAATGTCGTAGTTTGTTACCATGACACACATCTGGTGCCACATGCGTAGATGTCGTGGATATTGTAGTAACGGATGTATATGTGTATTGAGTGTATTAGCCCCAATTTTGTACTATAAACACCATATTGTTTTGAAATATATATAAAATGGATCTTCAGCTTTACTTATATTTTACATTGTGTACATTGATGAGATGCATTTCTTTTCTTTAATTATGTGACAAATGCCAATCTAAAATGAAATTAGCATAAACGTCAGATACATGATTAGAACTCCTAGGAATAAAATAATATGTAATAAAATCAAACTTTCATTCTAAAAGACGTACCCGTAGGAATCATCGGAGTAAATTAGGATCACACATGCGGTAACTGTTGTTCAACTGACTCACTACTAACTAGGAATCCAGGCAAACCTCTAAAGAGAAAATACCATGTGAGATAGCATCGCGAAAAAGTTATATAATGGTGTTATATTCAGCCACATTGTTCGTGGATGGCCCTAGGCATATGCCACCTGAAGACACCAATAGACCCTTGGGTGAGTAAACCACCCAAGCAGAGGAAGCCAAGTTCCATGTATGACGACTTGCTCTATCTGTGAATCCTAGGTAGACCAAAGACTCAGTTGACATCTGCCAACAAAGGGAAAACTCAATAAGAAAGATGAAGACAGAAAGAAAGGGAAAATATATATACACTAAATTACATTAGTATATAAAGAGTTTCTCCCAAGATTAGGGCTCAAGCGTAATATATTTTCAAGTAGATCCCATTTTTGGGATCGACCAACTTATTCCCTTCATAATATTCTAACTCATAGGCTCCTTTTTCTAGAACATGTCACATGATATAAGGACCGTTCCACATGGGTTTAAACTTGTCTGCACCCAATGGTTATTTGGCTTGATCATACAAGAGCACCAAGTCACCCTCAGTGTACAACCGAGGATAGACAGACTTATCGTACTAGACCTTGACATGTATTTTGTTCACCTCGATGGATGTAGAGGCATCTCAATGCTGCTCATCAAGACTTTCTAAGTGTACAAGGCGTCGCTCGAGATTGGAAGTGTCAGGTAGGAGCGCAACTGCCAACTTAAGAGAAGGGATTTCTCATTCAATAGGTAAAATCGAATCCACATCGTGTACTATTTGGAAAGGGGAAAAACCAGTGGTAATCTTGACCAAGGTTCGATATGCCCAGAGTGCGGGATATAGCATGATGTGCTAGTTTGACTTGCTTTAACTGACAGTTTTTTGCAAAATGGTCTTGAGAGACTTGTTGATGGCCTCTACTTGTCCATTTTCTTAAGGATAATAAGGATAAGAATGACCATTTCTAAATCCCAGCTTAGTTTCTAGTTCTTCCATCATTTCAATCTAAAAGTGACTGCCATGATCAATGACAATCACACTCAGGATACCGAACCAGGCAATAATTTGATTGAAAATGAAGAAGGAGGCAATCTTCCCATCGGATTTACTGTAGGAATGGCCTCGGCCCACTTATTAAAGTAGTTGATGGGCATGATAATCTGTTGATTCCCCCTAGCTGAAGTTGGGTTGCAATCCACAAAGTCCAACCCCCACTTGGTGAAGGGACCGACGATAATGACTAGGTGAAGAGGGGATAGATGTAAGTGCATTTTCTGAGTGAACACTTGGAAGGGGTGACACTTCTTAACTTCTTCAATGAAATTTTTAAAGATCGTAGGCCATAAATAACTGGCTCGCAAAATGCTTTGAGTTGTTGCAAGCTCAGATAGATGACCACCACAAGCCCCATTGTGGTAATTGTTCAGGATTGACTTGGCTTCTTCGTGAGTTAAACAATGACGCAATATATTGTCTATTCCTCGATGATACAATGTGTCACTGATGATAGTATATTTGTTAGCTTGGTATCTTACACGTCGTTGATCATCTCGTGAGAGATGTTCAGGGAACTTCAAAGTTTGGAGATAGAGAACAATGTCTCCATACCAGGGGTCGGACAACAAGATGAGAAAAATGTGTTCGTCTGCAAATGAATCAACATGGAAGACATCCTCATCTAATCGTGGAAAATAAGATATTAATTCTATGAAGACTAGCGATTTCTTGGATTTCCCAGAAGCGAAATCGAGATCAACCTCTTGTAAAATGACAATCCATTTGTTATATTTTCCCCCTATGATATGTCTGGTAAGGACGTATTGAAATGGATTGATATCGGAAATCACAGTAGTCTTGCAAAGTAATGTATAATGATGCAAACGTTGGACTGTGTGAACAACAACCAAAGCTATCTTTTCAACATGAGAATAATTAAGTTCAGGACCGACTAAGGTTCAACTAAGATAGTAGATGACATGCTCGTGGAGATCATCATCCTCTTGAAAGAGAACCATACCAAGCATATCTTTAGACGTGGTGATATAAAGAAATTAATCTATAATATTGTAGTCAGGAGGCTTCAGCAGAGGCGCTGATACCAAGGATTTCTTCAAAACATCGAAGGACTCCTGGGCTCGCTCATCCCAGATAAAAGGGGTTTCCTTCAAAATACGCATGAAAACCTTAGTGATATTGGCATAGTTCACTATACACTGACAATGATCCCTTTAGCAGATCTACCATGATCCTAGTCTCAGAAACTAGAAAACCCAAAAGACAACCAGACTTAATGCAAAAGATGCACTTGTGAGGGTTCAACTAGATTCCATAGTAATGGCATCTTTTGAAAACAAGTCAAAGGTGAGTAGTGTGATCCGCTCTCTTGCGAGAGTGAGAAGAAATATCATCAAGGTAAGCTTCGACTATGTGCTTAAGATCATGAAAAATGAAAGTCATGGCATGTTGAAAAGTTGCTCCAGCATTTTTAAGGTCGAAAGGCCTTTTCTGGTATGCGAAAGTAGCCCAAGGAAAAATAAATTTAATCTTGTGTTGATCCTCAAGTTTGATTTGAATTTGGTTATACCCTGAAAATCCGTCCATAAAATAAAATACTTCACTTCCCTCACACTCATAGAGAATCTGATCGATGAAAGGTGTCGGAAAGTTGTCTTTAGGACAGGCCTTGTTCAGGTCATGAAAATACATACATACACAAATGCTTCCTTGCTTCTTATCCATAGGAACAGGGTTAGATACCCATTCAGTCAAGGGAATCGGGTAGATGAAGCCAACATTAAGTAGCTTCTCCACCTCTTCCTTAATAGTAGGGGTCTTCCAGAGATTTATAGCTCTAAGATGTTGCCAAACAAGTTTAGCATCCAAATAAGTTATAATATAATGTTTGAAAATATGAGGGTCGATTCCTGGCATCTCTTCATATGACCAAGCAAATACATCTCAAAATTCCTTGAAGAATTCGGTGTAGATCAAGATTTCTTCTGGTGAACAATCTGCACTGATATTTATGTTTTCAATCTTGCCAGGGGTATGAGATATATCGATCATGACAGTAGGAGAAATACACGCCATGTTTCCTTTGGCATAAATGTCGTGCATATCAAGTGGAACTATGATGTGATTGACTATCTCACTCAAAGTAGACCGAAAATCATCTTGTTCGATTATTTCAACATCTGGGAGAAAATAAGAGCAGTGATGCATATCATCCCAAGGTTTGTTAGAACCATTCATGGCTTTGATGATAGATTCATCCGAAGGAAAAGTATCATTAAGGAAATCATGTGAACAAGACAATGAAGTGGCCCACACGGGCCTAAGAACGTGATCATCCTCGTCTGTCGACGAGGGAACATGATCAAGATCGGGGAAAGATTCAAGAACAACTTGATACACAATCTTTGTTGTCGATAGTGGCATGGCCATTCCAGCATGCAACTAACCTTCACAAGATGAATTCAGGGAAGGTAGGGTCCACAAATCACTAAAATAGGAAGTGCAAAAAGGAATGGACCTCCCTGTCGAGATGGGATTACTGGACATGGCGTAAACGTGGTGAATCATTGTCATGAAGTCGAAAGTACCCATAAGGGAAGAATAGATTTTGACACCGATATTCTTAGTTGTCAGCTAAGAATTGTCGATTGTAGGGATCGACGGTCCAATAGATGCATTAGGACTAGAGTACGCAAAGGATAACTGGTCGATCATCACGATCTTCTCTTCATGAAGAAAAAAAAGAGTACAGAAGATGTACGATATGGTGACGACCATAGCATAGGTCCAATTGCATCCTAGTAACAAGTTATAATCAAGAGGTGCATCAACTACCTCTACCTCCACCTCTATCGTATTCCCACCTAAATGGACCAAAAAGACAGGGAGAATACCATCAGGGAAGAAGGAATTACTGTCAAAAGTAGTCAACATGTTTGATGACTTAGAAAGAGTTGAAGAACCGAGAGCTTTAAAGCAGATCAGGGACATCACACATGTAGTAGTGCCTTCATCAACAACCGGATGTTTGACGGTATACTTTGAGTACTCCATGTGGATTTGGAAAGCCACATGGTAAGGAAAGCGAGGATTCACATATGTGACATCAAACTTGATGAATTTGAGCCACTAGGTTCTAGAGCTCTTAAAGCAGATAGTAAGGAATTCTTCTGGGAAGGACACGTCTGGAGTACCTCCAAAGTCAACATCACACAAGGGGTTTGACCCAGGTCCTCAAAAATAGAGTAGTTATAGGCGGCTCTAGCATTTGGATTGTGGGTAGAGCGCTTGAGTACTCCTTTCAAAATATGAGGCAGTGGATCTGGTTTCACAATCTATAAATTCATCTCTAGAGGGGGAGGAGGAGATTCTAGACCAGGAATAGCTTGTGAAGAGATATAGTCTCGAGATCGAGTGGCTACATTAAATTTTTCATCGACCATATTGATACACAAACGGTCGCCATCTTGCAACGATGGGTTTTGAGCCCCGCCAGCTACATTTCCAGAATTTTAGGAGCTCAAGGCCATGTGTTGGTTATGTGGGAATGGATTCGTCAGCACGACGAGTGGTAGAGATAATAGCCTCGAAGCTTCCGCAAGTTTGGGGCACAAATGGGTAAGGTGATCATCTGTGTAAATCTTACAGGGAAACTTCACCTTACGTCTTTCTCGTTTTCCCTCTCCAACATTATTACCTGTCTTCTCATTATTACCACTGTCCTTGTGTTTATCACCATTTTTCCCACCCTTACACTTATTGTGTCCTTTCTTCTCATTCCCTCCTAGTTGTTTCTTACTACTTGGGTTGGCTGACGATTTTACGAAGTGTACATCTGCTAATTGAGTGGGGTTGGGAGACACAGACGAAGTTGGCCCTCCTTCAGACTGGTTTAGAGACAACTCTTTCATATGGCTTGTCACCGAGTCTGTGGACTTTACATTGGCAACACCTACAATTCTATCAGCATGAGGTCAAGGATTTTTCCTAGGGTCGTAATTTGACCACAGTGTGTATGGAATAAGGTGGTATAACATCCCAGACTGAGAATATATCAAGTCTAACTGCTGGGCTCTAAAGATCGCTTCTTCTTCAGTGGTAACCTCGGAAGTAGCAATGTCCTTCGAGATAGGAGCATGAAAAGACTTAAGGAACCATTCTAAAAGAAAGGTCGGTGGAATAGGGATCTTAATAAACCTCTTCCATCTATTCCACTCCTGGATATGGTTCACGATATGAGTGGAGCTATCCTCACGTAAAGTCGACAACAATTCTAGGCCAACATCGTAACGAATGGGAAACTAGAAGTGGTTAAGGAAAACCAACACCAACTGAATAAAAGTCCCATATGCCCCCCTAGGTAGCTCAATATATAATTTCACAACAACTCTGATGAGGGTGTGTTGAAATAATATTAATCGAATAGAATCATCATTAAGGGAATTCGATGAGCACCAAAGGTGAAAGGTAGTGATGTGATCACCAGGATCCTCTCCATTCTTACCCTCAAACTTTAGGATATCCAAAGGAAGCTTGGTGGGGATAGGGGGGCCATGTAGGATCATGACTCACATGGTCATTCATTAACTTAGACAAGTCTAGAAAATTAAGCATGGACAAAAAAAGAGATACGGGGTTGCGACATCTGGCCCCAAGCTCCCAGGAAAGTTTTTGCTTAAGGAACTGCAGGCCATCTAGGGTTCTGGTAAGCACCATGGCCCTGTTCAGTATTATAAGGCCCTCCTCTAGGATGATTCATAAAATGTTGGTTGGGCATCATTCCAGCAGGAATGTTCTATTGAGGGTTATAGAAATTTCCCCCAACTGGATTGGATATGGGTTGGATGTTTCCCAAGGCATGAAACTAAACTCCTCTGGGTGGGAATCCAAAGGATAGAGGTGTATTCATCATGCCAAATGTATTGGTCAGAATCTGCACTGAGGAGGTATTGTTGTAGGATGGAACTTGAGCTAAAGCTTGTCCGCCAGGTTGGTTGTTCCACCCAGAAGCAAGAGGATTGGACCCGGGGTTAAAAGTAGGAATGCCTCCCATATTAGGAGTCGTTTGAGGGATTTGATATCCACCAAATAAAAAAGGAGTGTAGGTAGGTGTACTAATCCATATGGATATCAGTGGCCACACACCTTTTCCAACTGGCTCAAAACAGTTTTCTGGCAATTTTGGCAATTTACTATTTTTAGTAGTTTTCACTTTCGGGGCCATTTTGAGGGCCTAAATGAAGGTTTTTTAGGATCGAGCTTCTAAATAATATCCTACAACATGATTGAGGCCCCAAAATGAATCTCCTCAATGATACCTTTCCAATGGGATATCATATGCCTAAAATGGAGATCGTATGCAAAAATTACGACCCTGGGAAGTTAATGTACTAACTTACCCAAACGGGGCCCACATGAATTTTGGCGCTTCATCTCCTAGGGTTAGGTTTTTGGATGTCTAGGGTTTTTTGCATTATTTTTTTTTTTAAAAGTCCTTGAGAGCCTCATTTAATCATCTTCTTGTGAATGAGTGCAACCTTCACATCTCTTCTCAGAGATAAGCCGCCACCATTCCAGCAAGCTTGTTTCCGCTGCATTTTACAGTTTCAGCTTATTTTATTAATGAATAGAAAACCCATTTTATTGTATATCTATTATTTTTTGTTAAGAATATGTTAATAATCTGTATTCATTTTGTTCTTCTCATAAAATCTGGATCATGTACTGCCCCCAATCCCAATGCTAGCATTAGGGCCAGTAGCTGGGATGGAGTTCAAAAATTGTGAAGTAAAGTTTGGCATACCATAAGAAAAAGGACTAGAAGCCATAGGGATGGACTGAACATTATAGGCCAGTGATTTACCAAGATACCCAAAAAGGTTCGAGGCAGTAGCTTGAGAATTCACTATAGGTCGATCCATAGTAATGATAGGTGCCTCCGGCATTACAACCATTGAGGTTACGGGAGTCGAAGGGGTGCCATTAACTATAGTAGGTATGGGAGTCAAAGGGCTCCCAATGTTCTGAAGAATAGGTTTAGTACTCATATTGGTAGAATCACAAGTCTGAACAATGGATGTGTGTGTACCATGCCTAATAACTCTACGCCTTTTAGAAGGAAAAGGCTCAAAATCTAGTGGTAACTATAACAAGCAATGAGACCGGTGGGGAGGTTGGTCTGACTCCATGATGACTTAATACTCTAAAGATAAAAAAATATATCCTAAGGCCAACTAGTAATCAAAGAGAACACCAAAAGTCAAATGGCCAATATCCATGTAAACAAGGTAAAGTGGCTGAGTGGCCTCCCTCCCTAAAGAAGGTATGTCTCACCCAAGAGGGGCCTGAGACTCCCTGCTAAAGATCAGAGGTAACAAAATCAATTATAAGGGCCCTCGTGGGCTTAACAACCAGTTGGTCATATCCCCCCGGAGAGGTAATCCTCCATAAAGGTTGTGTGATGTTTGACCCTTATCTAACCCAGGGTACCTACATAATAACCCCTGCAAGTAACCTATGAGACACCTAAGTAAAGAAACTAATAAACCATTGTATAACCAATGCACGGGCGAGCAGTCATAAGTCGGGTCCACTGTATGGCCAAGGTAGCAAAGCTTGAAACCTTGAAAGTACTGCCTCTCATGGAGGTAAAGGCACTAACAAGATCCCCATATATGAATAGATCCCCAGAAATATCTCTGACACTAGGAAGGTATCGGGGGGATATCCCTTCAACCGACTTTGCACGACCTCATGATTAACTCTGGTGTGAGCAGAGCCTCCTGATATTACCAATTATACAATGGATTTGTCCACTCCCTTTCTCATACACATATGTTGATTTAATTTCCTTGGAGAAGTTTACTCACAAAATCCTATTCCAAGGCACTAAATCCTAAGATAATTTGTTTACCCTATAAAATAAAATCGTGACTAATCAATTTTAAATCATAGCATTAATTTTATTGGTCGCGATTACTCAAAAAGGTATGGTAGTGAAACTCATGGTGTTATGACTCTACAAGAAAAGTAAATATGAAAATAATGCAAAGCCCTAACTTTAACTTTCAATGAATTATATGCTTCTAAAAACCAATGCAATTTTCAAATTCAATTCTGCAATTCTGAAGTAAAAATGCAATCTTTCACTATATGCACTAAGCTAATGACAAGGACTCAAAAGACAAAAAATTCCAAGCAATGAAAAATGCCTTTTTTTTTGTATTTTCAATATAATAAGAATGAAAATGCATGGACTTAAAAGTAACTTGATATATAACCCTACTATTTATAGAAAAAGATAACTCAAGAAGGATACTAAGTAGCAAAACACCCAGACCAATGTACGAGGACAATACAAAATGAAAAGGTTATGAGAAAGACTCCACCCATAAATTCAACCAAAGATAGGTTTCATGTCATTGCACAAGAACTTAACATGCACTACAGAGACCCAAGAAGGCTCAACAAACATCAAATCCTAGCCAACAACCACCAGACCCAACAAACAAACAATGCAAACTGATGTATGTGATTGTTTAGGAAAATAGAGTGTATATATGCATCTTGCAGTGAAACAACCTACGTATGTACGTGAATGTTAGGGAAAAAAGTGCGTATAGGTTTCAAAACAAGGTCAGGAAAGGGAGAAAGGTTGAAAACTTAGACCTAGAGTGAACATAAGCTGTCAAGTAATGATGCGATAAGAAACACAAAAGAAACGAGAACAATCTAAGGTGAAAAGTACTCCAAACCCTAAGAAAGAAATTCAATCCCTAGTATAGTCACCAATTATGTTACAAGGAAAATCTCTCTATGGCTAGGGTAAACCACAACAGACGGAAATGACTATAGAAATCAAATCTATCCCAACAACATGTTATATAAACCAATATGTGAGAAAGATAAGAAAGAGGCCTACCTCATCTAGATGTTCGATGAAGTCCATCGTTGAGCACTTCTACCCAAAGCTATATACCTGCAACAAGTTCTCAACAAACAAGAAAAGAAAGCATATGGTGATAATATAAAAGGTTAGCACATTAGATAGCATAATCCACTAATAAACATGAAAAATACGCCCATGGATAATAACTCATATATTTGCAAGATATCAGTTGGACGGGAAAATAGTATTTCTATTAATAAATGATCAACAGAAGTGAAAATGTTACAGACTTTTGTGTCGTCATGGTTCAGAACCGAGAAACTAAGTTCCTTCTAGCTGGGCCTCCACCACTTCAATCCTCCACCAAAGGCAAGCTCATAAGAGAGAAACAA
>JASDQU010735667.1:75257-91775 GCA_032191745.1 Picea mariana
AATGATGCTCCAAAGATTGACACCTATCATATGGATCCAAATAAGAAGATTCATCCACATAGTAGAAAATAGTTGTAGCAGAATCTGGAAGGAATAATACCATTGTAGAATATGCAGACTGAACGCTAGTAACTAGCTCCTGATCTGGGACATTGATGTTCTCTACAGAAGGTGGAGTAGAGTCATCAAATAAAATATGGAAGTGGTTGTCATCCCAGAAATGACAACTATCCATATACCAATCATCATAATCGTCCTCAAAATCATACCAAGCATATATTTATTGATTATATTCATCCCTAATGATGTCTTCCATAAGAAATCTCTCATGCATACTATCCAATGAACTACGAAGCCTATTATTGAGGTCATCTGCAAGGTTATGAAATTTGTCATGCAATGTGTTATACAATGTGTCATACAATTGAGATTTGAATGCTTCAAGAATTTCTTTGAGGTTTTGAGAAGAAATAGCCATCTGAGCACCCTATGAATTTTTCAATCCCTCAACCATCATGAAAAAAAACAAAAAATAGACCCAATAAGTTTTGGCAGAAAATCACGGCTTTTTCTGGAAAAACCCTAAAAAACTGTTGAACTTAAAATGCTCATAACTTCAATTCCCGGACTCCGTTTAGGATGATTTTTTTTTTGAAATTGGGTGAAATTGTGAGAAGAACACAGATATGTAATTTATTTGGGAAAATTCGGCCTCCAAATGTTACAGAAATAAAAACAAATCGCGCCGCCGTCCGCAGAAAAAAAACCAAAAAATTGCAGATTTTAAAACCTCAATATCTTGACCTTTCGGACTCCGTTCTGGACGATTTTTTTTTTCAAATTGGGTGTTTTTCTGAGAGGAACTCAGATATACAATATGTTTCTATAAATTTTGCATAGAAATATACCAAAAAGTTCTGAAATGTCACGGCCCTATTTTTTCTTCTCCAAAAAAAAATCTGCAAAAATAAAAAATATTTGCCCACAATGTCTGCCAGGAATCTTCTAGAAGTAGAACCTTTTAAGAAGCTCTCTTACATTAATTATATCTAATTACCCATTCATTATATCTAACTACCATAGTGGACCTTATTTAATAATATAGTGGACCTAGTCCACTTTACATTGAATGACCTCCACTATTATCACTATGGGCCCTCTAGGCCCCCCCACTACCTCTCTAGCTACCTTACACGACTCCACTCGGGAGGAGCTCTGATTTCTGTTTCCTTTCCTAGATCTTGTTTTGGCCCTTTTCCCACTTCTTGACCTTCTCCATACTGTCTTTGATTCTTGGATCTGATTGATTGTCTCTCGATTTCATCACCTTCAAATTGATTGACTGAGTTTGCTTGATTCTTTGACTTTCTAGGCATTTTTTCTAAATGTTTAGAGGCCAGCGCCCCCCTACCCTTATTACCAAAGCACTGGTGCTCCCTACTAGTCTTACATAGAGTGTTGGAACGCTCTGGAGACCCTTACACTAGGGCGTTGCCCCTTTTCTGTGCAAAATCCTTTAGGGTTTCCTTCTCTAAGGTTCAATTTTTTCTTTTGGCACTTGCTCAGGGTCTTATCATCTCAATTTATCTTTATATTGGCCTTCAACACTCTGCTTTCTAAGAATTGATCACTTTTGTTTGGAATTTTGACATTTTTCTTCCTTCCCTTGAAGTCACTCTTTGTCTTTGTTGATTTAGAGTCAACTTACTATTTTCTCCTCATTTATCTGACTAAGTGGAAGCTTTTGTGAGGAAATTCAAAGGTCTATGCACCATTCCATTGGATCTTTGAGGTCATCTTCCCAAGCAATTAAGTTTTGAGTGGTTTCTCTATTCTCCCTATCTTTTTTTGGATTCTTCTTTGCATTTTATTGTCTTCCTTGAATGCTTGCATTTAAAGTAGCAGAATTGCATGTTTTTTGACATTTTGGGACATTGTGCATCTGAAATGATGAATGTTTTCTCCTTCTCGTAGCATAATTTTCATCGAAATGAAAATATTACATATTCATCTCTTTTCATAACTTTCGAGTTGGTCAAAACACCATATTGTCCATGCCATTTTCCTTTTGAGTAACAAAAAATTTAAAAATCAAGCACTAAACTCAAATTGATTAGACATTTTTACATTTTCTGGTAGCAAACCTACATTAGATTAGTTGTAGGGCTTTGGAATAGGTGTGAAAGATAACTTTCCAAAGCTGCAAACAAACATAGGATCTTGTGTTAGGGAGCAGTGAAATCCAATTGCTACATTTTGTCCTGGGAAGCCCTTCTCACATAAGGATTAAACCTGAGGTCGCATTAAGATTGGAAGAGTTACTCACCCTGCTTTGTTGGTCTTGGTGTAGATATTGCACGTATTATGGGGGTCTCTTGAAGGTATACCCACAATGATGAGTGGAAGCCTTTCAAGTTGATTTTGGGCTAGATACCCTGCCCTTGCACATGGATCAGACCGTCGACTATTTCTCCAGGCATCACTATTGTAGTTGGTAACCTTAGTGGCTTATCTCTTTAGGGTCTTTACATGAGGTGACTGTGGAGGGGCAAGTCTTCACAATACCTGAAATCAACATTGGCTAGACTCACTTGAGCTCCTTGGAGGGTATACCCACGATTATGTGTGGGAGCTTGCACCAGGGCGTAAGTCCATTAAGTAGGTCGTCAACATAACTTTTCCACCCACTCTATATCAGCCCCTTCTTACTTTGTTCCCACGACGTTGCATTTCATCACCAACTAGTGTGCTCATTGTGAGAAGGTTTTGTTTGCTTGCTTGCTTACTAGATTTTTAGCGTGTGCTATTTGTTCTCCCTAGTAGAATCTAGGTTGGATCTCTCTGTTTATGGCATCAGTTCCCAGAATGACCAATGAAGGAACCCYTTTTCTAGGGGAACCCTTTGTTTTTYCTTCTTACAGAAATGTTGGTCCTCCTTACATTGCTACTTTGAGCCTTCCAGGTCTCACAATTGGGTTACCGGTATGGTTGTTTTCCACTCTGATGATATCGAATGTAGGTGCTTCATATGTAAGAACACCACCCACACATCAACCTCATATCAACCTTTCTTCTTCTTTGCCCATTAGGTCTCCTTGTATTTCTCCTTCCTCGCCTAGTGAAAGCTCTCAAGAGAGTAGTCAGATTGATAAGAATACAAAGAAATGAAAAGAGAATAAGAAGAAGAACCAGAAAGGGACCAAGACTCCAACTACATCAAATGTTGGATCCAAGCAACCAGCTATTGTTAATAGTACTAGGAGTGTTGATGAGGTCGATAATATTAAAATGAATAATCTAAAACCCAAATTCCTTTGCAGTCTTTGTAAGGGTGACCACTTTCTTAGGGATTTCCCTAGTATTCCCAAGTTCTTAGAAGTGTGTTCCTCCACATCATCGACCCCTGCTGGTCATGCTGGTGATACCCCATCAACTACTGATATTAAGGTTGTTAATAAGAAGATAATTGTCAAATTCCCTTGCATGTTATGCAAAGGTGATGATTATTCTCACCTTTGTCCTTGTATGGATGAGGCTTATTCTCTTTTGGAAAAAATTCAACTTCCAAAAGGTTATCATAAGCTTTCTCCCAACCCATCATTAGTTGATGGACTGGTCAATGCGGTTCCATCCCCGATCAATCCAGTTGATCAGGTGGTCAATCTAGTTTCATCCTCAGTTGAACCACTCACCAAAGTAGCTAATCTAGTTCTATCATCGATCAACCCCACTTTTCATCTGGAAAGTAAAACCCAAGTGACTGATCTAGTCCCATCATTGGTCAGTCCCACCCTTCATCCAAAGAGTGTCAAAGTGGTTGACTTGACTCTGCCATCAGTCGATCCCACTCCTCCTTTGAGAAGTGTCAAAGTGGTTTCTTTGGTTACTCCATCAGTCAATCCCAGTCCTCCTCTGACGAGTGATAAAGTGATTGATCTAGTGCCTTCATCGATCAGTCCCACCCTTCATTCGAAGAGTTCCAAAGTGGTTGCTTCGGTTATATCATTGGTCAATCCCACTCTTCCTCTGAAGAGTGCCAAGGTGGTCGATACGATCTAATCATCGATCAATCCTACTCTCCCGTTAAAGAGTAAACACGATTCTGCCCACATTTTTCTTGTTGATACAGAATCTACTCTGTCGTGGGGCATTCCTCTTTCTCCTACAAAAACCCTTCCAAGTAATGAGGTCATCCTTTTTTATTGGGGTGTGCTAACTGGACCTCATCTTCCCTCTCACATTCCTTTGAAGATTATAGTAAAATTTTGTGGTCAGGATGTTCCTCATGCACTGATAGATGAAGGTCCGTCCATTAGTATTTTGTCCTCTATTGCTTGGAAAGCTTTGGGTTATCCTCATCTTGTGCTGGTTACCCAGACTCTGTTCACTTTTAACAGAAGAAAAAGTCACCCTTTAGGGATCCTTGCTCAGTTTCCCGTAACTTTGGGAGGGGAAACTATCTTTATTGATGTTATGGTAGTCCAGGACCCCTTGGATTTCGATTTAATCCTTGGGAGAGATTATGTCTATGCCAATAAAGCTATTGTATCCACTCTTTTTCATGTGATATCTCTCCCGCACGATGGAAGAATGGTGACTATTGATCAAATTTTGTGTGTTGGCCCTGACCTGACCATCAACCCAATAACCTCCCTAACCCGGTCTTATATGCAGTCAGTATCACCCCTTCCATAGGTCAATTATGTGGCGTTATCTCCCATGACTTCAACTTTAGATGACTTGGATCCAGTAGTTGACATGGTGATCTCTTCGGTATGGATATTGGAGCTTGATCTCCTTACCCCTGTCGTGGCCCTCGACATGTGTTCCTTCCAAAGCATTCTTCTTCCATCTAGTGAATATCTCTTGGAATCCATGACCAAGTTTTGTCCCTTGACATAGTGTCCTTCCAGAGCGTTATCCTCTTGGAAGCCTTGATCAAGAAGAGTCCATGAGAATAGTTTTCCTCTCTATAGAAAGCTCGTTAAAAAATGAAACAGAAATCTGGGGATTGAACCCAGTGCTACGAGCATAGTTTTCCTCTCTGTGGCAAGCTCGTTAAAAAATGAAACAGAGGCTACGAGCATAGTTTCTCTTCTCTGTGGAAAGCTCGTTAAAAAATGAAACAAAATCTAAGAGCATAGTTTCTCTTCTTTGTGGCAAGCTCGTTAAAAAATGAAACAAAAATCTGGGGATTGAACCCAGAACCCTGATCATAGTTCATTTCCTATGTCAAGCTCATTAAAAAATGAAATAGTCACATCTCCTCAAGAGTTCAGTCTTTCGCTAGATCTCGTAGATGTTGATTTGAATATTTCGTTAGGTCTCGTATTTCAACCTTATTTTCATCCACCTGTATCCTTTTTCTCCAAATAGTACAGAAATTGGTGACAAACTCACCGTCGGTGAATGAATTAAAGCTTGGGGAGCATGTCTCGAGCCTTTGATGATCATTTTGGTGTTAAGCCACTAGATTTCAAGCTGGGGCCAGAGTATTGAGCTTAGTATTTGTTCTTTATCACGCTCATAAATACATGAGAATGTAACCGAGTAGAATTTTATCACTTTTTTGAACTTGTAAAGGTTATATGAAAAATGAACCCCCTGGAGTCTCCTTTAAGCTCTTTTCAGACTCTCTAAACACGAAAATATTGGCGAGTGATATTGCTTCCTTTCCCACTCGTTAAAAGGTTTGAAAGGGCATCTTTCGAGTGATAATTTATCTCTTTTTTGGCCTCACGAGACTAACATTACGAAAAAGGACAACATTGAAGTCTTCTTTAAGTTATTTTTAGACTCTCTAAACATAAAAAATCACTGAGTTAACCTTCTCTGGACTCGTTAAAAAAATCATACATTGAAGGGCCCATATGGGATCGAACCCTTACTTCTTCCAGTTCGTTAAACAATGGAAGAGGAACTTACCGAAGGTGAGTTATATCGAGCATGTGTTACCCTCCTTGAGCTCATTAAACCAAAAAGAGGTACTCGTCTATCTGGATGGGGGAAAAATTGAAAGAAGCAAGCCAAGCAATTTTTGAGAACTTTACTAGTGACCTTACAGTCGCCCATGAAAACAACATTTTATCTTTGCATGCATTTCAATCTGATGAACCTTTGCACTGAACCAATCCTTTGAGTTTCCTTACTCCTTTGGGTCACCCGACGTAAGTCACAATATCCATTGCATTATCAAGTTTTGGTCCCTATCAAGTTTCTGTTGTCATGCCTCGGTGTTCAAGGGAAGTATCTTCCTCAAGAGTCAGCCATCACAAATATCATGTTTCAATACCTATGTCAGTCCATGTTCATTTGATCCACCAATTACATCTTTGTGTCTGTTTCGTTTCATTGATGGGAGATACATCAAGGCCCTCCTTCGACGAGTCTATTCTTGTTGACTTCAGCACATTATCCAGGAGCTAGACTTAGAAACCAGTTAGTACCTTGGGACCTGCATGCCTCAAAGGAAGGCCTCCTCACTTCCAATAGTAGGTTTACATCATTGACCTCTAATCGGATGATTCCACAGATGTTCAAATTCATCTCATCTATTCACATTCATTGGAATGTACTAGAGTACCTTGGGAATCATTGACATCAATGGTGATTTACCTTGTGCTTGTTAATGGTTTACATCATTGACCGGTAATCAAGTGGTTTATGCCATGTTCGACATTAGGAAATCTGTTCACATGGTTATATTCATACTACATCAAGATTGGCAAGATGACCCTGGGTTGAGTCATTCACTCTGATATATACTTTACTCAGGTTGCGACGGAGTTTCTCTTGAATATTGACACATATACTGTCACATAGATCCACTTTGTATTGGTCGTGGATATGTCTTGTCATCTCATAGATCCACTGTGTATTCTTTGTGGTTACAATCAGTTTAGGTCATAGGAGTATATATTCACATTGTATCTTCAATGGCTATACCTTTTTTGTCAATATAATTATGGATCCGCAGTGTATTCTATGGCGACCATACCTGAAAAAGTCTTTATCACTCAAGCATAGGTATGCCTACCTTGGGTTTGAAAAATGTCATTAATGTTTGTTTGATGGTTGTGTGCATCTTTTACCAGCCTCTCTGCATCCATGCCCTTGCTTGAAAAAGTCTACAAAGTACTTCAGTTATCATCGTCTTCTGACTTCGCACTTTGGGCGGCAATCTGTTACACATCAAAATCACTCATTGCAATGATTGCTAGTGTCATCATTAAAAATATCTCAAGTGTCACATATTGGTCGCAAATGTCTCAAACATTATCTTGTCTATGTCATCTATCTAACGACATTGTAAAGACACTTAAGACACCTCAAAGACTAGTCTTGAAGAAGAGAAATCACTTGACAAGAAGTACAAGCCTTTTTCTAGTAAAAAAACTACTTAAAAATTATTTTTGGAAGGCAGCGCTCCCCTACCCACTGTAAGGGAGAGTTGACGCTCCCTAGCCTTCTTTGGGGGAGTGTTGAAATTCTCTATGCACCCTTTTTGGGGAGCGCTACCCTTCCTGAGCGAATTTTGGTTTGTTGAGATAAATCAGGGAAGAATCCCCTCAATCTCTCAAGTTGGTTGGATTCAAATATGAGTTCAAGGCATGATATTAGGGAAGATCCACAACTGAAGGAGAGGTATCCTCAACTTATCCCAAATATATCTCAAGTGGTTGGGCCTCTCCAAGCTTATATAAGGAGGTCTTCTCATGGTGAAAGGGAGATGAAAAGATTGGAAGTATGAAACCTATGATCTCATAGGCAACATACAATAGATGGAGATTGAGAATTACACCAAAATTATGATCCCATAAGTGAGATGCCATTGAAGCATAATCATTGTAGAATACTTGAGCAAAGGGGTTGGACAAGGAGAGCAAAGAAGAGGGTGGTGCACCTTCATCAGAGGATTGTAAGTACTGTTCATT
The DNA here is from genome assembly GCA_032191745.1 of Picea mariana. Lineage (NCBI taxonomy): Eukaryota > Viridiplantae > Streptophyta > Pinopsida > Pinales > Pinaceae > Picea > Picea mariana. Next base: position 83,192 of record JASDQU010735667.1, read on the forward strand.
TGTTCTCGTTAATATACATACATGCTTGGCCTATTTCTTTGAAGTTTATGTTTGTTCTACATGAACTTGTATTCAATAGATAGATATGTATTTGAGATAATCTCAGTAGAATAGGAAGATTGTTGTATCTTTGTTTGTTGTACAGGACCTATCGAGGAGCTTGAGATTGAAGCTCAACTTGGACTTTGTGAGGACAAACGCCATTTAAAAGGGTACACTTTTCTTCTTCCACTTCATTCATTAGCTTAATTATATCTAAAAGGATGCCAGTGACCAATGATAGCACCCTTTTTGTCTTGGTTTTAGGGGTCTAGATACCAAGAGGCAATCCTCTTGTCCGCAGGAGGATTCACCTGTAACATTGAGGATGCAAAACTGATGATGAAAACAATTTATAACTCAAAGAGAGAACCACCTATAGGCTCAATACTGCAATCAAGGGAATGAGATGCAATCACAAATTAACGCCAAAAAATGTCATTTTTTATGTCTTTTAGTCTACTTGGTGTGAAAATGGATAAACTTGTGCCAAATAGACGTCTCTTCAAATCCAATTTATGAGTGTGAAAGGGACAAGTTCACTCGACAATATTTCCTCTTTTTGAAAACGAGTCAGAAAAGAGCTTAACTAAGACTCATGAACTTTCAAGTCCAATTTAACGAGTGTGAAAGGGACAAATCACTTGACAATCTTTTCGCTTTTTAAATACAAGATGGAAAAGAGCTTAAATTAAACTCATTTGGGAGTCATCAGGGTATAAGGCCGCATGTTTATGAATGAGAAATGAGGCTCAACATAAAGTCATGTATTAGCTATGAGGGACTCCCGGTCCTATAGAAAAATCTTTGCATGGACATCAAATGCAGTAGGGGATCTGACTAGGGCACCCATGTTCGGTAAGTTTCTACCACTTGCTAACAAAACAACTTATAGTAGATGAAAGGTTATGTTCCGCAACAAATGGGTTCATACCTAAGGCACAAAAGTGACAGTTATAGGATAATGCGAAAATGCATAATGGAATGGATACCTATCCTTTATGCTGGGAAATGAAAATACCTGCCCAGGGTGACGAACGACCAACATATCGTTGAAATCCGCAAGAATCCCTAGTTAAAACTGCAAAAACCAATTCAATCTACCTTTGTATTGGTCCATTAGGTGAACAAATGGCTTAAAACTATAGAAAGTGGGTAAAAATAGTTTATAAATAGTAACAAAACCAAAAATTACTATATCATTTTGATTTTTTACCCAAATAGTGCAAATTGGACCAAAATACCTCTGAGATTCAAATGACAATTGCGGGAGCATCAAGCAATGAAATCAACAACTATCTGGACAAGGTAAATATAGTTCCCTTCCTCTTCATTTCCAGTGGATTAAATTTTTGAATTAGATTCCAAATTTTTAGTTATTGAGGGTGCAAAATGTGAATTTTGATTTATGTGGGTTTTCCTCAATCGAGTCGCATATATGATGGGTTATACGCTCCTGTGCAAACTGCAGAGCACATATAGCCATCCCTATACACTATTGTAAGCTAAGTGGCTCTCATAACGACATGTAAACACTAAATTTTAAGGATTCTAACTCAATTTTTTATTTGTCCTTGGCAAGATGCTTCTTGAATGAAGAAAAAGAGAGCATGAGGAGATTTATGTTCCTATAGATCGAGATCCAGGGGCCTAAATGGCCTTAAAGAGATGTGGCTTATATAAATTTTGGGCACTCAAAAGAATGAGATCCCAGGTGAGGTTGCTCGAGATGCTTGTGGGTTACTAGAACCCTGAGAGTGAAAGCTTCAATCTCGATGGGAAACCATTGATAATTGAAGTAGAGGAAATTTACTTTTTGACTGGTCTATCACGCCAGTGAGAGGTTGTAAACCTCAAATCATTGGGAGCAGGGAGCGGAATGAAAATAGAGGATTACATCGATGCCCACTGTGTAGCAGGGACTCCTAAGGTGGAGAGTCAACTCCCTATCCAGGAAATAAACAATCTTAATCTAAAGATTATTGTCCTTGTATTGACCAGGATCACAGGTTCGGCCTTATTACATCAGGCATCGAGGTCACTCATGTTCTATGCAGTGCAGTGTATGAGACCCACAGTATATGAATCGTGTACCTCACTACTGCAAAATATGAAGAGTCAGTTGATAGAGTGCAAACATGGGAGTAAGAGGAATTTTGGGTTTGCCTCTATCCTATGAATTTTCTTCTTCGAGCGGGTTCCAGGTTTGGGACCTAGAGTCGATATTCTTCTAAGAGGACCTCACGATCTAGCCATGGCATGGTGGACCGAGGTAATGAGGCTTCATGGGGGAGGTAGGGTGTCGACACCTTACAATGAGGATTTATTCTACTAGTGGAAGCGACAGGTCATTGCCCTAGATGAATATCCCTATGCAGGGATAGACTTCCAAGGAGATCCAAGCATGCCACTCCCACTAGGGACCACCTGTGGCGACATAGGTATGTCAATTTTTTTTTTTTAAATATTTCATTTTTTTGTGTTTTTGTATAGTAGAACAAAAATATTTTTGGATGGTGCTTAAGTATTGAATCGACATTTTTGTAAAGCAAACATGGGTCTGCGACAGACATAAGGGTTTCCTCGACATCGACAGAGTAACCAGGGAGATGATGCAATGGGAGAAGAAGCTGAGAGGGTCCTACAAAACATGCAAGGAAACCTGTCTTGTTTGACTCAGAGGATCCCCATGGTTCAGGTAGAGGATTTGCCTGAAGCCATGCAGTGATAGGTGGTTGGTGTACCCATAGCCTGGGTATGACTCTTTCAGCGTCTCGCAAATGTCGTAGTTTGTTACCATGAAACACATCTGGAGCCACATGCGTAGATGTCGTGGATATTGTAGTAACGGATGTATATGTGTATTGAGTGTATTAGCCCCAATTTTGTACTATAAACACCATATTGTTTTGAAATATATATAAAATGGATCTTCAACTTTACTTATATTTTACATTGTGTACATTGATGAGATGCATTTCTTTTCTTTAATTATGTGACAAATGCCAATCTAAAATGAAATTAGCATAAGCGTCAGATACATGATTAGAAATCCTAGGAATAAAATAATATGTAATAAAATCAAACTTTCATTCTAAAAGACGTACCCGTAGGAATCATCGGAGTAAATTAGGATCACGCACACGGTAAATGTTGTTCAACTGACACACTACTAACTGGGAATCCAGGCAAACCTCTAAAGAGTGAATACCATGTGAGATAGCATCGTGCAAAAGTTATATAATGGTGTTATATTCAGCCACATTGTTCGTGGATGGCCCTAGGCATATGCCACCTGAAGACACCAGTAGACCCTCGGGTGAGTAAACCACCCAAGCAGAGGAAGCCAAGTTCCGTGTATGACGACTTGCTCTATCTGTGAATCCTAGGTAGACTGAAGACTCCGTTGACATCTGCCAACAAAGGGAAAACTCGATAAGAAAGATGAAGACATAAAGAAAGGGAAAATATATATATACTAAATTACATTAGTATATAAAGAGTTTCTCCCAAGATTAGGGCTCAAGCATAATATCTTTTCAAGTAGATCCCATTTTTGGGATCGACCAACTTATTCCCTTCATAATATTCTAACTCATAGGCTCCTTTTTCTAGAACATGTCACATGATATAAGGACCATGCCACATGGGTTTAAACTTGTCTACACCCAGTGGTTCTTTGGCTTGATCATACAAGAGTACCAAGTCACCCTCAGCATACAACCGAGGACAGACAGGCTTATCGTACTATACCTTGACATGTATTTTGTTCACCTCGATGGATGTAGAGGCATCTCAATGCTGCTCATCAAGACTTTCTAAGTGTACAAGGCGTCGCTCGAGATCGGAAGTGTCAGGTAGGAGCGCAACTGCCAACTTAAGAGAAGGGATTTCTCATTCAATAGGTAAAATTGACTCCACATCGTGTACTATCTGGAAAGGGGAAAAACCAGTGGTAATCTTGACCAAGGTTCGATATGCCCAGAGTGCGGGATATAGCATGATGTGCTAGTTTGACTTGCTTTGACTGATAATTTTTTGCAAAATGGTCTTGAGAGACTTGTTGACGGCCTCTACTTGTCCATTTTCTTGGGGATAATAAGGATAAGAATGACCATTTCTAAATCCCAGCTTAGTTGCTAGTTCTTCCATCATTTCAATCTAAAAGTGACTACCATGATCAATGACAATCACACTCAGGATACCGAACCAGGCGATAATTTGATTGAAAATGAAGAAGGAGGCAATCTTCCCATCGGATTTACTGTAGGAATGGCCTCGACCCACTTATTAAAGTAGTTGATGGGCATGATAATCTGTTGATTCCCCCTAGCTGAAGTTGGGTTGCAATCCACAAAGTCCACCCCCCACTTGGTGAAGGGACCGACGATAATGACTGGGTGAAGAGGGGATAGATGTAAGTGCATTTTTCGAGTGAACACTTGGAAGGGGTGACACTTCTTAACTTCTTCAATGAAATTTTTAAAGATCGTAGGCCATAAATAACTAGCTCGCAAAATGTTTTGAGTTGTCGCAAGCTCAGATAGATGACCACCACAAGCCCCATTGTGGTAATTGTTCAGGATTGACTTGGCTTCTTCGTGAGTTAAACAATGATGCAATATATTTTCTATTCCTCGATGATACAATGTGTCACCGATGATAGTATATTTGTTAGCTTGGTATCTTACACATTGTTGATCATCTCATGAGAGATGTTTAGGGAACTTCAAAGTTTGGAGATAGAGAACAATGTCTCCATACCAGGGGTCGGACAACAAGATGAGAAAAATGTGTTCGTCTGCAAATGAATCAACATGGAAGACATCCTCATCTAATCATGGAAAATAAGATATTAATTCTATGAAGACTAGCGATTTCTTGGATTTCGCAGAAGCAAAATCGAGATCAACCTCTTGTAAAATGACAATCCATTTGTTATATTTTCCCCCTATGATATGTCTGGTAAGGACGTATTGAAATGGATTGACATCGGAAATCACAGTAGTCTTGCAAATTAATGTATAATGATGCAAATGTTGGACTGTGTGAACAACAACCAAAGCTATCTTTTCAACATGAGAATAATTAAGTTCAGGACCGACTAAGGTTCAACTAAGATAGTAGATGACATGCTCGTGGAGCTCATCATCCTCTTGAAAGAGAACCATACCAAGCATATCTTTATATGTGGTGATATAAAGAAATTAATCTATAATATTGTAGTCAGGAGGCTTCAGCAGAGGCGCTGATACCAAGGATTTCTTCAAAACATCGAAGGACTCCTGGGCTCACTCATCCCAGATAAAAGGGGTTTCCTTCAAAATATGCATGAAAGCCTTAGTGATATTGGCATAGTTCACTATAAAATGAAAATGATCCCTTTAGAATATCTACCATGATCCTAATCTCAGAAACTAGAAAACCCAAAAGACAACCAGACTTAATGCAAAAGATGCACTTGTGAGGGTTCAACTAGATTCCATAGTAATGGCATATTTTGAAAACAAGTCAAAGGTGAGTAGTGTGATCCACTCTCTTGCGAGAGTGAGAAGAAATATCATCAAGGTAAGCTTCGACTATGTGCTTAAGATCATGAAAAACGAAATTCATGGCATGTTGAAAAGTTGCTCCAGCATTTTTAAGGTCGAAATGCATTTTCTGGTATGCGAAAGTACCCCAAGGAAAAATAAATTTAATCTTGTGTTGATCCTCAAGTTTGATTTGAATTTGGTTATACCCTGAAAATCCATCCATAAAATAAAATACTTCGCTTCCCTCACACTCATTGAGAATCTGATCGATGAAAGGTGTCGGAAAGTTGTCTTTAGGACAGGCCTTGTTCAGGTCATGAAAATACATACATACACAGATGCTTCCTTGCTTCTTATCCATAGGAACAGGGTTAGATACCCATTCAGTCAAGGGAACTGGGTAGATGAAGCCAACATTAAGTAGCTTCTCCACCTCTTCCTTAATAGTAGGGGCCTTCCAGGGATTTATAGCTCTAAGATGTTGCCAAACAAGTTTAGCATCCAAATAAGTTATAATATAATGTTTGAAAATATGAGGGTCGATTCCTGGCATCTCTTCATATGACCAAGCAAATACATCTCAAAATTCCTTGAAGAATTTGGTGTAGATCAGGATTTCTTCTGGTGAACAATCTGCACTGATATTTATATTTTCAATCTTGCCAGGGGTATGAGATATATCGATCGTGACAGTAGGAGAAATACACGCCATGTTTCCTTTGGCATAAATGTCGTGCATATCAAGTGGAACTATGATGTGACCGACTATATCACTCAAAGTAGACCAAAAATCATCTTGTTCGATTATTTCAAGATCTGGGAGAAAATAAGAGCAGTGATGCATATCATCCGAAGGTTTGTTAGAACTATTCATGGCTTTGATGATAGATTCATCCGAAGGAAAAGTATCATCAAGGAAATCATGTGAACAAGACAACAAAGTGGCCCACACATGCCTAAGAACATGATCATCCTCGTCCGTTGGCGAGGGAAGATGATCAAGATCGAGGAAAGATTCAAGAACAACTTGATACACAATCTTTGTTGTTGATAGTGTCATGGCCATTACAGCATGCAACTAACCTTCACAAGATGAAGTCAGGGAAGGTAGGGTCCACAAATCACTAAAATAGGAAGTGCAGAAAGGAATGGACCTCCCTGTCGAGATGGGCTTACTGGACATGGCGTAAACGTGGTGAATCATTGTCATGAAGTCGAAAGTACCCATAAGGGAAGAATAGATTTTGACACCGATATTCTTAGTTGTCAGCTGAGAATTGTCGATTGTAGGGATCAACGGTCCAATAGATGCATTAGGACTAGAGTACGCAAAGGATAACTGGTTGATCATCACGATATTCCCTTCATGAGGAAAACAAAGAGTACAGAAGATGTACGATATGGTGACGACCATAGCATAGGTCCAATTGCATCCTAGTAACAAGTTATAATCAAAAGGTTCATCAACTACCTCTACCTCCACCTCTATCGTATTCCCACCTAAATGGACCAAAAAGGCAGGGAGAATACCATCAAGGAAGAAGGAATTACTGTCAAAAGTAGTCAACATGTTTGATGACTTAGAAAGAGTTGAAGAACCGAGAGCTTTAAAGAAGATCAGGGGCATCACACATGTAGTAGTGCCTTCATCAACAACCGGATGTTTGATGGTATACTTTGAGTACTCCATGTGGATTTGGAAAGCCACATGGTAAGGCAAGCGAGGCTTCACATATGTGACGTAAAACTTGATGAATTTTGAGCCACTAGGTTCTAGAGCTCCTAAAGTAGATATTAAGGAATTCTTCTGGGAAGGACACGTTTGGAGTACCTCCAAAGTCAACATCACACAAGGGGTTTGACCCAGGTCCTCAAAAATAGATTAGTTCTAGGTGGCTCTAGCATTTGGATTGTGGGTAGAGTGCTTGAGTACTCCTTTCAAAATATGAGGCAGTGGCTCTGGTTTCACAATCTATAAATTTGTCTCGAGAGGGGGAGGAGGAGATTCTAGACCAGGAATAGCTTGTGAAGAGATATAGTCTCGAGATCGAGTGGCTACATTAAATTTTTCATCGACCATATTGATACACAAACGGTCGCCATCTTGCAATGATGGGTTTTGAGCCCCACTAGCTGCATTTCCAGAATTTTAGGAGCTCAAGACCATGTGTTGGTTATGTGGGAATGGATTTGTCAGCATGACGAGTGGTAGAGATAATAGCCTCGAATCTTCCGCAAGTTTGGGGCACAAATGGGTAAGGTGATCATCTATGTAAAGCTTACAGGGAAACTTCACCTTACATCTTTCTCGTTTTCCCTCTCCAACATTATTACCCGTCTTCTCATTATTACCATTGTCCTTGTGTTTATCACCATTTTTCCCACCCTTACAGTTATTGCGTCCTTTCTTCTCATTCCCTCCTAGTTGTTTCTTACTACTTGGGTTGGATGACGATTTTATGAAGTGTACATCTGCTAATTGAGTGGGGTTGGGAGACACAGACGAAGTTGGCCCTCCTTCAGACTAGTTTAGATACAACTCTTTCATATGGCTTGTCACCGAGTCTGTGGACTTTACATTGGCAACACCTACAATTCTATCAGCATGAGGTCAAGGATTTTTCCTAGGGTCGTAATTTGACCATGGTGTGTATGGAATAAGGTGGTATTACATCCCAGACTAAGAATATATCAAGTCTAACTGCTGGGCTCTAAAGATCGCTTCTTCTTCAGTGGTAACCTCGGAAGTAGCAATGTCCTTCGAGATAGGAGCGTGCAAAGACTTAAGGAACCATTCTAAAAGAAAGGTCGGTGGAATAGGGATCTTAATAAACCTCTTCCATCTATTCCACTCCTGGATATGGTTCACAATATGAGTGGAGCTATCCTCACGTAAAGTCGACAACAATTCTAGGCCAACATCGTAACGAATGGGAAACTAGAAGTGGTTAAGGAAAACCAACACCAACTGAATAAAAGTCCCATATGCCCCCCTAGGTAGCTCAATATAT
>JASDQU010735667.1:91825-111019 GCA_032191745.1 Picea mariana
GAGGATTTATTCTACTAGTGGAAGCGACAGGTCATTGCCCTAGATGAATATCCCTATGCAGGGATAGACTTCCAAGGAGATCCAAGCATGCCACTCCCACCAGGGACCACCTATGGCGACATAGGTATGTCAATTTTTTTTTTTAAATATTTCATTTTTTTGTGTTTTTGTATAATAGAACAAAAATATTTTTGGATGGTGCTTAAGTATTGACTAGACATTTTTGTAAAGCAAACATGGGTCTGCGACAGACATAAGGGTTTCCTCGACATCGACAGAGGAACTAGGGAGATGATGTAATGGGAGAAGAAGCTGAGAGGGTCCTACAAAAGATGCAAGGAAACCTGTCTTGTTTGACTCAGAGGATCCCCATGGTTCAGGTAGAGGATTTGCCTGAAGCCATGCAGTGATAGGTGGTTGGTGTACCCATAGCCTGGGTATGACTCTTTCAGCGTCTCACAAATGTCGTAGTTTGTTACCATGACACACATCTGGTGCCACATGCGTAGATGTCGTGGATATTGTAGTAACGGATGTATATGTGTATTGAGTGTATTAGCCCCAATTTTGTACTATAAACACCATATTGTTTTGAAATATATATAAAATGGATCTTCAGCTTTACTTATATTTTACATTGTGTACATTGATGAGATGCATTTCTTTTCTTTAATTATGTGACAAATGCCAATCTAAAATGAAATTAGCATAAACGTCAGATACATGATTAGAACTCCTAGGAATAAAATAATATGTAATAAAATCAAACTTTCATTCTAAAAGACGTACCCGTAGGAATCATCGGAGTAAATTAGGATCACACATGCGGTAACTGTTGTTCAACTGACTCACTACTAACTAGGAATCCAGGCAAACCTCTAAAGAGAAAATACCATGTGAGATAGCATCGCGAAAAAGTTATATAATGGTGTTATATTCAGCCACATTGTTCGTGGATGGCCCTAGGCATATGCCACCTGAAGACACCAATAGACCCTTGGGTGAGTAAACCACCCAAGCAGAGGAAGCCAAGTTCCATGTATGACGACTTGCTCTATCTGTGAATCCTAGGTAGACCAAAGACTCAGTTGACATCTGCCAACAAAGGGAAAACTCAATAAGAAAGATGAAGACAGAAAGAAAGGGAAAATATATATACACTAAATTACATTAGTATATAAAGAGTTTCTCCCAAGATTAGGGCTCAAGCGTAATATATTTTCAAGTAGATCCCATTTTTGGGATCGACCAACTTATTCCCTTCATAATATTCTAACTCATAGGCTCCTTTTTCTAGAACATGTCACATGATATAAGGACCGTTCCACATGGGTTTAAACTTGTCTGCACCCAATGGTTATTTGGCTTGATCATACAAGAGCACCAAGTCACCCTCAGTGTACAACCGAGGATAGACAGACTTATCGTACTAGACCTTGACATGTATTTTGTTCACCTCGATGGATGTAGAGGCATCTCAATGCTGCTCATCAAGACTTTCTAAGTGTACAAGGCGTCGCTCGAGATTGGAAGTGTCAGGTAGGAGCGCAACTGCCAACTTAAGAGAAGGGATTTCTCATTCAATAGGTAAAATCGAATCCACATCGTGTACTATTTGGAAAGGGGAAAAACCAGTGGTAATCTTGACCAAGGTTCGATATGCCCAGAGTGCGGGATATAGCATGATGTGCTAGTTTGACTTGCTTTAACTGACAGTTTTTTGCAAAATGGTCTTGAGAGACTTGTTGATGGCCTCTACTTGTCCATTTTCTTAAGGATAATAAGGATAAGAATGACCATTTCTAAATCCCAGCTTAGTTTCTAGTTCTTCCATCATTTCAATCTAAAAGTGACTGCCATGATCAATGACAATCACACTCAGGATACCGAACCAGGCAATAATTTGATTGAAAATGAAGAAGGAGGCAATCTTCCCATCGGATTTACTGTAGGAATGGCCTCGGCCCACTTATTAAAGTAGTTGATGGGCATGATAATCTGTTGATTCCCCCTAGCTGAAGTTGGGTTGCAATCCACAAAGTCCAACCCCCACTTGGTGAAGGGACCGACGATAATGACTAGGTGAAGAGGGGATAGATGTAAGTGCATTTTCTGAGTGAACACTTGGAAGGGGTGACACTTCTTAACTTCTTCAATGAAATTTTTAAAGATCGTAGGCCATAAATAACTGGCTCGCAAAATGCTTTGAGTTGTTGCAAGCTCAGATAGATGACCACCACAAGCCCCATTGTGGTAATTGTTCAGGATTGACTTGGCTTCTTCGTGAGTTAAACAATGACGCAATATATTGTCTATTCCTCGATGATACAATGTGTCACTGATGATAGTATATTTGTTAGCTTGGTATCTTACACGTCGTTGATCATCTCGTGAGAGATGTTCAGGGAACTTCAAAGTTTGGAGATAGAGAACAATGTCTCCATACCAGGGGTCGGACAACAAGATGAGAAAAATGTGTTCGTCTGCAAATGAATCAACATGGAAGACATCCTCATCTAATCGTGGAAAATAAGATATTAATTCTATGAAGACTAGCGATTTCTTGGATTTCCCAGAAGCGAAATCGAGATCAACCTCTTGTAAAATGACAATCCATTTGTTATATTTTCCCCCTATGATATGTCTGGTAAGGACGTATTGAAATGGATTGATATCGGAAATCACAGTAGTCTTGCAAAGTAATGTATAATGATGCAAACGTTGGACTGTGTGAACAACAACCAAAGCTATCTTTTCAACATGAGAATAATTAAGTTCAGGACCGACTAAGGTTCAACTAAGATAGTAGATGACATGCTCGTGGAGATCATCATCCTCTTGAAAGAGAACCATACCAAGCATATCTTTAGACGTGGTGATATAAAGAAATTAATCTATAATATTGTAGTCAGGAGGCTTCAGCAGAGGCGCTGATACCAAGGATTTCTTCAAAACATCGAAGGACTCCTGGGCTCGCTCATCCCAGATAAAAGGGGTTTCCTTCAAAATACGCATGAAAACCTTAGTGATATTGGCATAGTTCACTATACACTGACAATGATCCCTTTAGCAGATCTACCATGATCCTAGTCTCAGAAACTAGAAAACCCAAAAGACAACCAGACTTAATGCAAAAGATGCACTTGTGAGGGTTCAACTAGATTCCATAGTAATGGCATCTTTTGAAAACAAGTCAAAGGTGAGTAGTGTGATCCGCTCTCTTGCGAGAGTGAGAAGAAATATCATCAAGGTAAGCTTCGACTATGTGCTTAAGATCATGAAAAATGAAAGTCATGGCATGTTGAAAAGTTGCTCCAGCATTTTTAAGGTCGAAAGGCCTTTTCTGGTATGCGAAAGTAGCCCAAGGAAAAATAAATTTAATCTTGTGTTGATCCTCAAGTTTGATTTGAATTTGGTTATACCCTGAAAATCCGTCCATAAAATAAAATACTTCACTTCCCTCACACTCATAGAGAATCTGATCGATGAAAGGTGTCGGAAAGTTGTCTTTAGGACAGGCCTTGTTCAGGTCATGAAAATACATACATACACAAATGCTTCCTTGCTTCTTATCCATAGGAACAGGGTTAGATACCCATTCAGTCAAGGGAATCGGGTAGATGAAGCCAACATTAAGTAGCTTCTCCACCTCTTCCTTAATAGTAGGGGTCTTCCAGAGATTTATAGCTCTAAGATGTTGCCAAACAAGTTTAGCATCCAAATAAGTTATAATATAATGTTTGAAAATATGAGGGTCGATTCCTGGCATCTCTTCATATGACCAAGCAAATACATCTCAAAATTCCTTGAAGAATTCGGTGTAGATCAAGATTTCTTCTGGTGAACAATCTGCACTGATATTTATGTTTTCAATCTTGCCAGGGGTATGAGATATATCGATCATGACAGTAGGAGAAATACACGCCATGTTTCCTTTGGCATAAATGTCGTGCATATCAAGTGGAACTATGATGTGATTGACTATCTCACTCAAAGTAGACCGAAAATCATCTTGTTCGATTATTTCAACATCTGGGAGAAAATAAGAGCAGTGATGCATATCATCCCAAGGTTTGTTAGAACCATTCATGGCTTTGATGATAGATTCATCCGAAGGAAAAGTATCATTAAGGAAATCATGTGAACAAGACAATGAAGTGGCCCACACGGGCCTAAGAACGTGATCATCCTCGTCTGTCGACGAGGGAACATGATCAAGATCGGGGAAAGATTCAAGAACAACTTGATACACAATCTTTGTTGTCGATAGTGGCATGGCCATTCCAGCATGCAACTAACCTTCACAAGATGAATTCAGGGAAGGTAGGGTCCACAAATCACTAAAATAGGAAGTGCAAAAAGGAATGGACCTCCCTGTCGAGATGGGATTACTGGACATGGCGTAAACGTGGTGAATCATTGTCATGAAGTCGAAAGTACCCATAAGGGAAGAATAGATTTTGACACCGATATTCTTAGTTGTCAGCTAAGAATTGTCGATTGTAGGGATCGACGGTCCAATAGATGCATTAGGACTAGAGTACGCAAAGGATAACTGGTCGATCATCACGATCTTCTCTTCATGAAGAAAAAAAAGAGTACAGAAGATGTACGATATGGTGACGACCATAGCATAGGTCCAATTGCATCCTAGTAACAAGTTATAATCAAGAGGTGCATCAACTACCTCTACCTCCACCTCTATCGTATTCCCACCTAAATGGACCAAAAAGACAGGGAGAATACCATCAGGGAAGAAGGAATTACTGTCAAAAGTAGTCAACATGTTTGATGACTTAGAAAGAGTTGAAGAACCGAGAGCTTTAAAGCAGATCAGGGACATCACACATGTAGTAGTGCCTTCATCAACAACCGGATGTTTGACGGTATACTTTGAGTACTCCATGTGGATTTGGAAAGCCACATGGTAAGGAAAGCGAGGATTCACATATGTGACATCAAACTTGATGAATTTGAGCCACTAGGTTCTAGAGCTCTTAAAGCAGATAGTAAGGAATTCTTCTGGGAAGGACACGTCTGGAGTACCTCCAAAGTCAACATCACACAAGGGGTTTGACCCAGGTCCTCAAAAATAGAGTAGTTATAGGCGGCTCTAGCATTTGGATTGTGGGTAGAGCGCTTGAGTACTCCTTTCAAAATATGAGGCAGTGGATCTGGTTTCACAATCTATAAATTCATCTCTAGAGGGGGAGGAGGAGATTCTAGACCAGGAATAGCTTGTGAAGAGATATAGTCTCGAGATCGAGTGGCTACATTAAATTTTTCATCGACCATATTGATACACAAACGGTCGCCATCTTGCAACGATGGGTTTTGAGCCCCGCCAGCTACATTTCCAGAATTTTAGGAGCTCAAGGCCATGTGTTGGTTATGTGGGAATGGATTCGTCAGCACGACGAGTGGTAGAGATAATAGCCTCGAAGCTTCCGCAAGTTTGGGGCACAAATGGGTAAGGTGATCATCTGTGTAAATCTTACAGGGAAACTTCACCTTACGTCTTTCTCGTTTTCCCTCTCCAACATTATTACCTGTCTTCTCATTATTACCACTGTCCTTGTGTTTATCACCATTTTTCCCACCCTTACACTTATTGTGTCCTTTCTTCTCATTCCCTCCTAGTTGTTTCTTACTACTTGGGTTGGCTGACGATTTTACGAAGTGTACATCTGCTAATTGAGTGGGGTTGGGAGACACAGACGAAGTTGGCCCTCCTTCAGACTGGTTTAGAGACAACTCTTTCATATGGCTTGTCACCGAGTCTGTGGACTTTACATTGGCAACACCTACAATTCTATCAGCATGAGGTCAAGGATTTTTCCTAGGGTCGTAATTTGACCACAGTGTGTATGGAATAAGGTGGTATAACATCCCAGACTGAGAATATATCAAGTCTAACTGCTGGGCTCTAAAGATCGCTTCTTCTTCAGTGGTAACCTCGGAAGTAGCAATGTCCTTCGAGATAGGAGCATGAAAAGACTTAAGGAACCATTCTAAAAGAAAGGTCGGTGGAATAGGGATCTTAATAAACCTCTTCCATCTATTCCACTCCTGGATATGGTTCACGATATGAGTGGAGCTATCCTCACGTAAAGTCGACAACAATTCTAGGCCAACATCGTAACGAATGGGAAACTAGAAGTGGTTAAGGAAAACCAACACCAACTGAATAAAAGTCCCATATGCCCCCCTAGGTAGCTCAATATATAATTTCACAACAACTCTGATGAGGGTGTGTTGAAATAATATTAATCGAATAGAATCATCATTAAGGGAATTCGATGAGCACCAAAGGTGAAAGGTAGTGATGTGATCACCAGGATCCTCTCCATTCTTACCCTCAAACTTTAGGATATCCAAAGGAAGCTTGGTGGGGATAGGGGGGCCATGTAGGATCATGACTCACATGGTCATTCATTAACTTAGACAAGTCTAGAAAATTAAGCATGGACAAAAAAAGGGATACGGGGTTGCGACATTTGGCCCCAAGCTCCCAGGAAAATTTTTGCTTGAGGAACTGCAGGACATCTAGGGTTCTGGTAAGCACCATGGCCCTATTCAGTATTATAAGGACCTCCTCTAGGATGATTCATAAAATTTTGGTTGGGCATCATTCCAGCAGGAATGTTCTATTGAGGGTTATAGAAATTTCCCCCAGCTGGATTGGATCTGGGTTGGATGTTTCCCAAGGCGTGAAACTGAACTCCTCCGGGTGGGAATGCAAAGGATAGAGGTGTATTCGTCATGCCAAATGTATTGGTTAGAATCTACACTAAGGAGGTAGTGTTGTAGGATGGAACTTGAGCTAAAGCTTGTCCGCCAGGTTGGTTGGTCCACCCAGAAGCAGGAGGATTGGACCCGGGGTTAAAAGTAGGAATGCCTCCCATATTAGGAGTCGTTTGAGGGATTTGATATCCACCAAATAAAAAATGAGTGTAGGTAGGTGTACTAATCCATATGGATATCAGTGGCCACACACCTTTTCCAACTGGCTCAAAACAGTTTTCTGGCAATTTTGGCAATTTACTATTTTTAGTAGTTTTCACTTTCGGGGCCATTTTGAGGGCCTAAATGAAGGTTTTTCAGGATCAAGCTTGTAAATGATATCCTACAACATGATTGAGGCCCCAAAATGAATCTCCTCAATGATACCTTTCCAATGGTATATCATATGCCTAAAATGGAGATCGTATGCAAAAATTACGACCCTGGGAAGTTAATGTACTAACTTACCCAAACGGGGCCCACATGAATTTTGGCGCTTCATCTCCTAGGGTTAGGTTTTTGGATGTCTAGGGTTTTTTTCATTATTTTTTTTTGTAAAAGGCCTTGAGAGCCTAATTTAATCATCTTCTTGTGAATGAGTGAAACCTTCACATCTCTTCTCAGAGATAAGCCGCCACCATTCCAGCAAGCTTGTTTCCGCTGCATTTTACAGTTTCATCTTATTTTATTAATGAATAGAAAACCCGTTTTATTGTATCTCTGTTATTTTTTGTTAAGAATATGTTAATAATCTGTATTCATTTCGTTCTTCTCATAAAATATGGATCATGTACTGCCCCCAATCCCAATGCTAGCATTAGGGCCAGTAGCTGGGATGGAGTTCAAAAATTGTGAAGTAAAGTTTGGCATACCATAAGAAAAAGGACTAGAAGCCATAGGGATGGACTGAACATTATAGGCCGGTGAGTGACCAAGATACCCAAAAAGGTTCTAGGCAGTAGCTTGAGAATTCACTATAGGTTGATCCATAGTAATGATAGGTGCCTCCGGCATTACAACCATTGAGGTTACAGGAGTCGAAGGGGTGCCATTAACTATAGTAGGTATGGGAGTCAAAGGGCTCCCAATGTTCTGAAGAATAAGTTTAGTACTCATATTGGTAGAATCACAAGTCTGAACAGTGGATGTGTGTATACCATGCCTAATAACTCTACGCCTTTTAGAAGGAAAAGGCTCAAAATCTAGTGGTAACTGTAACAAGCGACGAGACCGGTGGGGAGGTTGGTCTGACTCCAGGATGACTTAATACTCTAAAGATAAAAAAATATATACTAAGGCCAACTAGTAATCAAAGAGAACACCAAAAGTCAAATGGCCAATATCCATGTAAACAAGGTAAAGTGGCTGAGTGGCCTCCCTCCCTAAAGAAGGTATGTCTCACCCAAGAGGGGCCTGAGACTCCCTGCTAAAGATCGGAGGTAACAAAATCAATTATAAGGGCCCTCGTGGGCTTAAAAACCAGTTGGTCATATCCCCCCGGAGAGGTAATCCTTCATAAAGGTTGTGTGATGTTTGACCCTTATCTAACCTAGGGTACCTACATAATAACCCCTGCAAGTAACCTATGAGACACCTAAGTATAGAAACTAATAAATCATTGTATAACCAATGCACAGGTGAGCAGTCGTAAGTCGGGTCCACTGTATGGGCAAGGTAGCAAAGCTTGAAACCTTGAAAGTACTGTCTCTCATGGAGGTAAAGGCACTAACAAGATCCCCATATATGAATAGATCCCCAGAAATATCTCTGACACTAGGAAGGTATCGGGGGGATATCCCTTCAATCGACTTTGCACGACCTCATGATTAACTCTGGTGTGAGCAGAGCCTCCTGATATTACCAATTATACAATGGATTTGTCCACTCCCTTTCTCATACACATATGTTGATTTAATTTCCTTGGAGAAGTTTACTCACAAAATCCTATTCCAAGGCACTAAATCCTAAGATAATTTGTTTACCCTATAAAATAAAATCGTGACTAATCAATTTTAAATCATAGCATTAATTTTATTGGTCGTGATTACTCAAAAGGGTATGGTAGTGAAACTCATGGTGTTATGACTCTACAAGAAAAGTAAATATGAAAATAATGCAAAGCCCTAACTTTAACTTTCAATGAATTATATGCTTCTAAAAACCAATGCAATTTTCAAATTCAATTCTGCAATTCTGAAGTAAAAATGCAATGTTTCACTATATGCACTAAGCTAATGACAAGGACTCAAAAGACAAAAATTTCCAAGCAATGTAAAATGCCTGTTTTTGTTTGTATTTTCAATATAATAAGAATGAAAATGCATGGACTTAAAAGTAACTTGATATATAACCCTACTATTTATAGAAAAAGATAACTCAAGAAGGATACTAAGCAGCAAAACACCCAGACCAATGTACGAGGACAATACAAAATGAAAAGGTTATGAGAAAGACTCCACCCATAAATTCAACCAAAGATAGGTTTCATGTCATTGCACAAGAACTTAACATGCACTACAGAGACCCAAGAAGGCTCAAAAAACATCAAATCCTAGACAACAACCACCAGACCCAACAAACAAACAATGCAAATTGATGTATGTGATTGTTTAGGAAAATAAAGTGTATATATGCATCTTGCAGTGAAACAGCCTGCGTATGTACGTGAATGTCAGGGAAAAAAGTGCGTATATGTTTCAAAACAAGGTCAGGAAAGGGAGAAAGGTTGAAAACTTAGACCCAGAGTGAACATAAGCTGTCAAGTAATGATGTGATAAGAAACACAAAATAAACGAGAACAATCTAAGGTGAAAAGTACTCCAAACCCTAAGAAAGAAGATTCAATCCCCAGTATAGTCGCCAATTATGTTACAAGGAAACTCTCTCTATGGCTAGGGTAAACCACAACAGACGGAAATGACTATAGAAATCAAATATATCCCAACAACATGTTATATAAACCAATATGTGAGCAAGATAAGAAAGAGGCCTACCTCATCTAGATGTTCGATGAAGTCCATCGTTGAGCACTTCTACCCAAAGCTATATACCTGCAACAAGTTCTCAACAAACAAGAAAAGAAAGCATATGGTGATAATATAAAAGGTTAGCACATTAGATAGAATAATCCATTAATAAACATGAAAAATACGCCCATGGATAATAACTCATATATTTGCAAGATATCAGTTGGACGGGAAAAGAGTATTTCTATTAATAAATGATCAACAGAAGTGAAAATGTTACAGACTTTTGTGTCGTCATGGTTCAGAACCGAGAAACTAAGTTCCTTCTAGCTGGGCCTCCACCACTTCAATCCTCCACCAAAGGCAAGCTCATAAGAGAGAAACAATGAGGTTCTCAATCAATAAGGGAAGAGCTTGGGGGTTGAACAGTGTGTTCAGACTTAAAGGACAAATGGATACAGACTCAATATGAAGTAAATAATTTCTCCAGAGTAACTTTTCTCTCAAAGTTGAATTCTTTCTCCTTTTCCATAGCTCGGAATTGGCCCATTTATAGCCTTCAAAATGGAACTGAAGGGCCGAGTCGAAATGTTTCTAGTATATGGAAGGCCAAGGATCAGAGATCTCCTTCCGTGACATGGAATCCCGACATTTAATTTTCATTTTCTGGCACAAATCCTGATGTATGCGGGTTGTACTAGAGAAGCATGTGTATACGCATGTTGTATAGTGTGAAAGATGCATACATGTGGAAAAATATTTATTTTTGTCTCTGGATTTTATCAATAGGGAAGATAAGTTTGCATAGGGAAATGGAAAAAGGCCTTTTGGTCAATATTGCATAGGGTGAGGCAAATATTGTAATAGCAACAACTTCTCTCCAATATCCATCAGATAATTTTGCTTCATTGAGCATAGTCCTTGCAGCCTCCTCGACTGTTCTATTCCTTCTCTCAACAATTCCATTTTTATGAGGTGTTCTGGCAACAGAGAATTGTCTTTTTATTCCATGGGTTTCACAGAAGAGATCAAACTCTTTTGAGGTGAACTCACCACCATTGTCTGATCTAAGACATCTGATTTTTGTCTCTTTTTCATTTTCAACAAGGGTCTTAAAATATTTGAATTTGTTAAGTTCTTTTGATTTTTTCTTGAGAAAACATACCCAACCCATTCTAGTAAAATCATCAATGAACAACGTAAAGTAGGACTCTCCTTGCAAACTCTTGGTTCTTGTAGGTCCAAAAAGTTCGGTGTGAACAAGATATAAAGGTTTTGAGGTTGAGTATTCTTTTGTTTTGAACCTTATTCTATTTTGTTTCCCTAGTTGTCAGTGTCTACACATAGGATTTGAGGGATTTATGATCTTNTCAATATGAAGTAAATAATTTCTCCAGAGTAACTTTGCTCTCAAAGTTGAATTCTTTCTCCTTTTCCATAGCTTGGAATTGGCCCATTTATAGCCTTCAAAATGGAACTGAAGGGCCGGGTCGAAACATTTCTAGTATATGGAAGGCCAAGGATCAGAGATCTCCTTCCGTGACATGGAATCCCGACATTTAATTTTCATTTTCTGGCACAAATCCTGATGTATGCGGGTTGTACTGGAGCAGCATGTGTATACGCATGTTGTATAGTGTGAAAGATGCATACATGTGGAAAAATATTTATTTTTGTCTCTGGATTTTATCAATAGGGAAGATAAGTCTGCATAGGGAAATGGAAAAGGGCCTTTTGGTCAATATTGCATAGGGTGAGGAAAATATTGTAATAGAAACAACTTCTCTCCAATATCCATCAGATAATTTTGCTTCATTGAGCATAGTCCTTGCAGCCTCCTGGACTATTCTATTTCTTCTCTCAACAATTCCATTTTTATGAGGTGTTCTGGCAACAGAGAATTGTCTTTTTATTCCATGGGTTTCACAGAAGAGATCAAACTCTTTTGAGGTGAACTCAGCACCATTGTCTGATCTAAGACATCTGATTTTTGTCTCTTTTTCATTTTCAACAAGGGTCTTAAAATATTTGAATTTGTTAAGTTCTTTTGATTTTTTCTTGAGAAAACATACCCAAACCATTCTAGTAAAATCATCAATGAACAACGTAAAGTAGGACTCTCCTTGCAAACTCTTGTTTCTTGTAGGTCCAAAAAGTTCAGTGTGAACAAGATATAAAGGTTTTGAGGTTGAGTATTCTTTTTTTTTGAACCTTATTCTATTTTGTTTCCCTAGTTGTCAGTGTCTACACATAGGATTTGAGGGATTTATGATCTTTGGCAAGTTTCTTACTGCCCCAAGATTGTTGACTTTCACTAAATTGTAAAAGTTAATGTGACGCAACCTTCTATGCCATAGCCAACTTTCATCTACTAAATCTATATGACACTCCTCATTCAATTTTGTATTTAGTATATATACATTCTCGGGAGTTCTAGGAGCAGTGCCAACCAATTTTCCTGAGTCCTCTCTCCTAATCTCACATTTCTGAGAATCAAAGATGAAAATGTGCCCCTGATCACAGGTTTGGATGACACTTAATAGGCTAGGTTTCAATTCTTCAAAAAGCAACACATCCTTGGCTTTGTCTTTTCCCAAACTCACAGTGTCTTTCCCAAGTATGTTACCTAAAGCATTGTCTCCAAAATTAACTTTACCCTTTTTTTTCTTTAAGTTCAAAAACTTGTCCTTGTTTCCTGTCATATGTTTTGAGCACCCACTATCAACATACCAAAGATCTTATTTATCTTGGGATTTCAAGGCAATAAGACATTCCTCTTTTGATGTTTTTTCTTTCCAAATCTTCTTTTTCGCTCTAATGAACTTTGGTTTTTTTGAGACTTCCATTAATCTTCAACTACTTGATTTATGTCCATAATTATGACATCTGAATCATTCTAGGTTCCCTTCTTGTAGAGGTGAAAAGGAGTTATAATTTATTCTTTTAAATTGATCTACCGTTTGTTTATCTTTAAGGTTATAGTTCTTAACCCTCAAGTTTTTCCTTCCATATGCTCTACCATTCATAGCTTTGTGTCCGAAATTAGAGCATGCAAAACAATAACCAAAGAAAATGTGAGTATACATGTTTTGCTAAACCTTCTTTGGTGTTGTCTTATATTCCTTCTTGATGGGTGGAAGTAATCCTCTAGAGTTATGATCATTGCTTGTCTTTACTTCATCTTTCTTCTTGAATGTACTGAGGAGAGCAGTTGCATAAGATTTTGAGTTAACCAGGTTTTCTTCTTGAGAATAACCTACTCCATTTTTTTTACTTGAATCCCTTTGTGTGGTAAAAATATTATCTAAGATTTTATAGATATTCTCATATCTTCTTTGAATAAGTTTTGCATCAAGTTATTTTCTTAGGTGAGCTAATTCTACCTCCATTCTTTCACAGGTTATTTGTTTCTCTTTAAGAGGCTTTTCCAAACTTTCTTCCATCCTATTTTCTTCTAGGATTTGGTTTTTTAGGTTTCTCATGAGTTTCTCCATCTCTTTTTCTTTCTAGTCATGTTTTTATTTTTGTTCATCTACAAAACTTTTTAGCTGTCTATATATGTTTTTGTATCTTCTTAATTTGTCTGTATCTTCTTTTTGTTTCTCCATCTCCCTGCCTGTTACATGACCTTAGTCCTTATTCATCATAGCTCCTAGAACTCACCTTGAAGATGCAGTGGAATAATAGACATGCCCGTGTTGGAGTTGAGATGGCTCCACAGGTGGATTTAGCTCTCAAATATCAAAACCGTCATCTTCGTCGTCAAGGAGAGGTTGTGATGCTGCAGCTACAAGAATCCTGTGACTTCTTTTAATGTATCAAATGAGATTGTTTTCTCATCATTATACAGAACCAAAAGCATTAAACTTCTGGATACGATTACCTCTACGATTGGACCACCTTCTCTTGAATTGAAGTTCATCCACAATGAAAAGACTGACTTGTTGAACCTATTTGCACTGCTTCCATCTCCGAGATAGGTCATCCTATTTCTCTGGTGTGCTTATTATTGTCTCACCCTTTTCAAGGAGCTTTTAAATCAATTATGGCTTCACCAATCAGTTCAAGTACTAACAGTTCCAATCCTTTACCAATTTTCTGTTCCCAATGCTGATATCTTTCTTTGGAAAGATATTCTATAGGATCAATATAGACACATCACAATACACTATTTGTGACTGAACTATTGTTGTCTACAAATCCTTGTCTTTGAAATACCATCATCAGAAATAGACTTTGAAAAGTCCATTGGCTCATCACTCCTAATCGTTCCCCAATCACAATGACCACTGTAATTCATCCTAAACAAAAAAATTCTCCATTGTCAAGAGATCCATCATAACCTCAAATAGGACACCTGCAACATTGAGTTCTTTGGCAATGAAATCAATATTTCCATTGTTGACCTTAAGGATAGAGAAAATTTCTTCTGCAAACAGTACTTCACACTTACAAGGATACTCTTTTTTATTTCATGCACATTGTCAATGCCTTAATGTACATTATTATTTTTCCAATGCCAATGAACATCGATGTCTCTCATCTATTTGACATCAGTGCCAATGCCATCAATTCCAACCTGTATTGCCATATTTCCAACACCTGCCACTAATAAATGGAATCCCCAAGGTACCACATATGACTCTAGATCCCTATCCCAGAGAAATATGTGTTGAATTCGATAGGAATATATCCATTGGAAGGAAGGAATTAGGGCATCCTCAATCATCCAGCATGAGGGGTAGAGAAAGGAAAAATATTTGGAAGGACTCTTGTTAGAAAAATAGGATCACGAAGAAACAAAATAAAATAAATGTGGAAATAAAACACATAAGATACACAATACAATAGAGACACAAATATATGTGGTTCACCCAGTCTGGGCTATGTCCACCAGAGAAATTGTTAGGTCCTTCCTTTATTATTATCCAGCAAAATAAAGGGATACAACCTACAACACACCCTCTTTAACTTTCGTTTCTTTCTCTCATAGTCTCCTCTCTCATAATACAATATTCACTCTAATACATAGACGCAATAATATTCCCTCATAAAAGAGGGTTTCCTTATAATGAAGAAAAACCCTAACATAACTTCTACCATCAGATATGAAACCTTATAATGAACGGTCCATATTGACTAAGAAATTACAATATTTGAATTGTGTATCCTATAGTTTATTTGACTTTCTTATAATTAGGAAGATAATCATGCTCCACAACCATCAATATCCCACTTGTATACTCATCACAACAAATCCGTTGTTGTTATACCTGCTGAACTATGATCCACCTTGGACCTGGAAAAATTCTCATCTTCACCTTCATGCTTGAAGGCCATCTGAAACTGAGAAGGAACTCAGTTTCTCCCTGTTTACTCCCTTTATTAACATGTCTGCAAGATTATGGCTAGTATGTATCTTTTCCAACTTCAAATTTCCATATTCCAAGATGGATCGTATGAAATGGTACTTGATTTTTATATTTTTAGTATTCTAATGGAAGTTTGAGTTCTTTGCAACATGAATGGAACTCTCACTATTACAGTGCAACCTACTATTCTCATGCTTCTTTCCTAATTCCTCCATAAACCTCTATAATCAAATCATCTCTTTACTAGCCTTTGTAGTAGCAACATACTATGCTTCCATTTTTGAAAGTGCAACAACCTTTTGCAGTTTAAAAATCCAACTTACCATTGTTCCAACTATAATAAAAACATACCTTGTGGTGCTCCTCCTACTATCTTTATCACCTTCCATATATGAATCAACATATCCCTATAGAATAGTGTATGAACCTCCAAAATATAATGCATGAGTAGCAGTGCTTCTCAAATACTTGAGAATCCACTTTACTTCCTTCCAATGTTCTTTACCTGGACTATTCATATACCTGCTCACAACTCCCACTGCATGTACAATATTTGGTCTTGTGCAAACCATTGAATACATCAAGCTACCAATTGTTGATGAATAAGGGACTCTAGACATGTATTATATCTCCTCTTGTGTCTTGGGACACATTTCCTTAGTTAATTTGAAATGGCTGGCCAAAGGTGTAGTAACTAGTTTTGCATTCTACATTCTAAACCTCTCCAACACCTTCTCTATGTACTCACCCTAAGACATTGTCAATTTGTGATTTTTTCTCTCTCTTGTTATTCTCATACCAACGATTTTATTTTCAGCACCCAAATCCTTCATCACAAATGAATTACATAATTTCTTCTTGAGCACATTTATATCATGCATATTATACCCTGCAAAAAAATGCCATGTACATACAATAGCAAGATAATAACTTCCATTTTCTATCCTTTTAAAATAAACAAAGTGATTAGAATGACATCTACTATAACCTTTTTGTGTCATAAACCTGTCAAACTTCAAACACCACTATCTTGGAGCTTGCTTTAGTCCATACAAGATATTCTTCAACCTGGATACCAAATTCTCCTTTCCTTTGACCTCATACCCCTGTGGTTGTTGCATATAAATCTCTTCCTCCAAATCCCCATGGAGAAAAGTTGTTTTTACATCTAAATGTTCAAGATGCAAATATTCTACTTCTACAAGACTTAAAATAGTTGCAATTGAAGTCATTTTAAAAACATGAGAAAATATTTCATCAAAATCTATACGTTTATTTTGTGAAAACCCCTTTACAACAAATCTAGTCATGTATCTCTTTTTGCCTCCATCTTCTTCCTTCAACCTGTAAAACCATTTATTTTGTAATGCTATTTTTCCTACAGGAAACTAAACCAAGTCCCAAGTCTGGTTATTTACCAAAGAATCCATTCTCTCTTTCATGCCTTGTTCCCACTTCTTTTTAGTGTCTACCTTTATTGCTTCTTCATAACTTTTTGGTTCCCCATAATCAGTTAACAATAAATAATACAATAAAGGAGGGTATCACTCAGGGGGTCTAGTTAACCTTATAGATATTCTAAAAACACTTGCAGTATTTTGAGGTACTTGTTTCTCTTGCTATTGTACATTTTAATTTTCGGGTACCTTTGGAATTTATTTTTCGGTGATCTCATCAAGGATTGTGTATTCTGGTTTTTCTCTTTCCTATTTCTTTCCCTGCAACCGATCTTTGTAAATGACCTTCTCATTGAATATGAAATATCTACTTCTAATTATTTGGTGATTTTCATAATCTGACAAGCGATAACCAAAATAATTAACACTGTATCCAATAAAGGTACACTTCTTGGATTTTGATTCAAGATTTGTTCTATTTTTTTTATTAATATGGAAAAATTCTTCATAACCGAATGTATTAAGAAATGAATAATTTACCTTTTTATCTATCCATGCCTCCTTTGGAATGCCACCATCCAAAGAGATTGAAGGTGCTATAGCGAGAAAACCCCCTATGGACTACACTAGGGTTCAATGTGCAGGCAGTGCTAACCATATAAATTCTCCTAATTTTAACAACTACCTCGACAATACCCCACATTCATGCATAAAATACAAAGTATAAGGATCTGATAACTCTACCTTAAACTCTGCATTCGATGTCGATCCTTTTGCGTTCGGTTGTTCCTCGACTGCAAATTTCCTCCCAAGGATGACCTGCATTCACCAAAAGACAAACAAGAAACTACGAACATGCATCTTATAAATGAATTAGTGGGTTAGATGTCATAATAAAATGTAAATCAAACATAAAGATTTAACACATCATATGGCGGGACGAAAAAGTACTTCTTTATATTAATCTCACAAAGTCACTTACAAATGATATCGGCGACTGATCCTTGAACCTGGTCTAGGATCCTCTTCACCAAGATCCAATTGCTTCCATGTATCTTTCTCCTCTTACAATTCTCTCTAGGGAAATGGCATAGTCTTATGAATGAGGAAAAAGGGAAAGAATGGGGAATTATGGCTCAAAACTCACAATGTGGCTGAAAATTCTTGGGGCAAGGGGGGAAAGTGAAATGGGAAGAGTTTCATTGTTCTTATGATTAGCTTTGGAATGAGACCCCAACACCTCCTTTTATATGAAAAAAAGGATGGTTATTCGGTTGGGTGACAGGCTATAGGCAGCGGGATAGTTTGAAAACTACCCAATAGCTCGTAATCTCAACGAATTCCTTGCAAATTTTAATTTTTACAACTTTTGTGAGTATACACAGGCTGTAATGGAGTAGCTAGCATATGTACATGATATGTAATGGTGCAGCAAGAATGTGTACGCAGGCAGTAATGGTGCAGGGCATGTACATCTTCAAAAATGTGGTTTTTAAGAAGATTTGCTCAGTGATGGCTAGGAAAAAATAACAAGATGGCCTGATGCCAGGTATGCATGTATGGTGCACTTTAGGGTTATACCATATGGCCTCTAATGTGTGAGGTCAAAAGAGCATCTGATGGTCGAAATTCATTACAAATATTCACCAACGTACGAAGCGAGTGAGCCCGGGACCAGAGTTCGGGAGGTGCCATCTGCAAAAATAATAATTGTCTCACCGAGGCGGGCATACCCATGCTCGAGATGAAATAAATCATGGCTTCCAATCAAATACAATGCAGATCCATGTCATATAACTATATAAAGTGTATCCATGATAAATACACAATGGATCTACATCTCAAAATCAAAGATATACATGTATAGTATCCATCTTCAAGAAGCCAATGATGCCTGATGGCTGGAGATGAGGCCTTAAGAGCTCGAGCAACAACTTCAAGATCTTCAAAACTCTGGTAGGAGTGTAATGTGAGTGTATGACTTCACTAACTAGAGGTCTTCAATGACTCGTTGGGGAAAAAGCAAGAGGATCTCGGTGATCAGGCATAGAACTTCAGTGATTTCAAGCAAAGACTTGATTGGAATTTCGAGATGGTCAGGCATGAGGGAAAGAGACAAACTGCAGAGAGGCTGACTCAAGTTGAGTAAAAATTCCATTGGACAATATCACGACAGATGATTAGACTCAGGAAACATGACATTGACATAAGTTCAAGATGCAAGAGGCAACACAAACTCTCCATGTGTTTGGAAGAATAACCAAATGGAGGAGGACACAACTCTATGTAGCGAGAAAAAATTTCTAAGGTCATATTAAATCTCAGATCTTGATGAACAAACGAAAGGATGTGTTTTGTCCAAGGGTGACTCATTATGCTTCCATAAAAATAAAATACTTTTCCCATCCTCTTTTTGGGGTATATTTGATTTATTTTTGTCTTTTTCAATAATTTTGGAAAGCTTGAAAAAGAATAAAAGAATGCTACATTACAAAGGAGGAACGAGTGTCACAAGCATACTAGTTCCAAGCGTAAGGAACACACTAATTCTCTGAGAAAGGAGACATGTGTCGGGAAAGGATACTCAAGGAAATTCCTCCACGGGTCAAGGTATCAAGACACAAAGGCAAAGTTCTACAAGTCTTGCGTATAAGGCATGCTTCAAAGGTTCAGTTG
>JASDQU010735667.1:111348-133254 GCA_032191745.1 Picea mariana
AAATATGGACTTGTTGCCTTTTTCTAGATTTAGTCTCCCTAGCCTGAAAAAGTGAAATTTGCTAAGGAGAAATCTCTTAGAGAGACGAATCTCCCGAGGTGTACCTTTTTCCTCCTTAATCTACAGGCTGGAAAAAGGGGTAAAATCATGCCAGTAGATTTTTTTCTGAACCAATTAAAGAGTGTGAAAGAACAAGGTCACTCAGCGATATTTTCAATTTTAAGGAGTCTGAAAAGAGCTTAACTATGGACTCCATAAAGTATGTTCTTCTGGACCAGTTTAACGAGTGTGAAGGAACAAGGTCACTCATCTATCTTTTCAATTTTAGGGATTCTTAAAAGAGCTTAACTATGGGCTTCGTGGGGGTTCCTTTTTCATAAATTTAGTCCCTCAAGCCCGAAAAAGGGTTAAACTTATACTTGAGAATACTCTTCTAGCGAACCGAAGTTCTTAGAGCATACCTTTGTTCATAAAATTGACCATCCAGACTGAAAAAGGGGTAAACAACCGTCGAATAGACGTGCCTTCAAATTTTAGTTTGGCGAGCGTGAAGGACAATAAGATTTCTTGACAATAGTTTCATGTTTATAGAGTCTAAAAAGGGCTTAAAAGAAGACTCGTTTTTTTTTTGGGAGTCCTAAGGGTGAGGTCAAGAGTGATGACATATCAGACGTATGAGGCTCAAACTCGTAATCAAGACAAGTCTAATAAGGACTCCCGAGCCCAAAGTCATTAATGAAGGCATGGATACCAAAATGCAACCAGGATCTACCTAGGGCATCCATGTAGAGGTAGGTTCTACCACTAAATTACGACACTTCTAAAGCAACAATGATGGTTCTATGTCACAATTTGGTGGGATCGATCCTATGAAAAAGCGAAAAAGACAACGAGATGCAAAAAGTGGAGGTGGAATCCTAACTTAAATGCAAAAGTTGGAAAAATGACTTTTACCAAAGAATCTTTAAAAAGTGACCCATCTCCCAGAAATTTTTTCAAACCAAAAGAGAAGTGTATCGTAACATCTAATGAGAAACTCAAGAACCATGTTAAATGATTTCCAAGCCAAAAAAAATGACAAAAGGCTCCAAAAAATGACAAAAAGGGCCAAAAAAGTCTATAAATAGAAGTTGACAACTCATTATCACCATTGTGATTTGAGAATTGACCAAAAAGCCAAAAACACCCCTTTTCTAAAAGAGTTGATTCTGGGAGCTTCAGAGGATGAAACGTACTTCCGCTCGGACCAAGTAAGTACAACCCCCCTTGCATTTCAATACTTATTTTTTTTCTTTTATTTTGGTTGTTGGGGGGGCGCGCACTCCTAAAAAGGGGTGGCCCTGCGTGTACATGGGCTATCCAAGGACATCCCATGTATGCCCATGGAAAGAAAACAATCTGCTTGTGTGCATACATGACTGTTACCAATACATCCCGTGCACACCCTCAAGAACTTGGGAAAAAATTGAAAATGCAGGAGTTAACTCCCCTTTGAACTTGTCATTTTGTAGGATGTATGTCCATTAGAGAGAGAGAGAACATGAAGACATTGATATGATGGTTGATGAGGACCTTACAGCTATAGCCGCATTGAGGCAATGCGGTTTGTGGAAGTTCTACCGGTGTCTATTCATGAGGGCACAACCCAGGCTATCGAATGCCTTGGTGGATTATTGGCACCCCGACGCTGAGGCATTTATGCTTTAGGGAAAGTCATTGACTCCAATGAATGAAGACATCTACTTCATGACTGGCCTCTCGAGGAGGGGTGAACCATTCAACCTGCAATATTTTCCACCTAGGCCTCATAACATTGCCAAGTTAATCAGATTTCATTGTGAGGCCGACACTGAGAAAGTAGGTTCTCAGGTTCCAATAAACAATATCACCAACCTATCACTAAAAGTGATATTTCTACTTATTGGGAAGATCACTGGAACTACGGCCTTACATCAGGCCTCGTGAGTGCACATTCATTGTGCAGTACAGTTCTTGAATGCATAGATATTCGACTAGAGGACGACCATGCTATACTGCATAAAGAGACAATTCACTGAGTGTCGTGGGAGGAACAACAAGAACTTTGGATTTGGGACTATTCTGTGCTCATTCTTCTTCTTCGAGAGTACCTAGTCTCATTCCATGAGAGATAGTGCAAGGGAATGAGGCCTCACTCCCGATAGTGTGTAGATGGGCAACATTGATGCTGCGACAAGGGGGAGGAAGGACCATAGAGGCCTTCGATGATACCTTTTCTGACTGGTGGGCATGACAGATTTCAGCGATAGAGGACTACCCCTATGCCAAGATTAACTTTTTCAGGGACCTGAACATGCCCATACCTCCTAGAGTAGAGTGAGGAGAGATAGGTACGTTTATTTTTAATGTTATTTAAATTTTTGTTTATTTTACATATATCGTTTTTATGGGAATCGGAGTATCTGACAACTATGTATCTCTTTATGTATAGATGTGGGATCAGTGCATCCAACAAACTTCTCAAGGACTAGGCAACGTCCTCGACCAGAGGCAGTACCACCCACAACCATAGAACCAGCAGTAGCAAGGGGACGTCCAACCGGAGAGGCTGATAGAGTTTTGAGATGGGTTGAGTGGAACCTCACCGCGCTCATTTGTGCAGTCCCTATGGAAGAGATCAAGGATCTCCCACCATTGATGCAACCTCACGTAGTTGGGGTGGCCTGGACCTTGTTCCAACTCCTATGACATTTGGAAAATGTCGTGGTTCACTATGGCAGGGCCAACAGGCCCCACCCTTATATTAGGATGGACCACTTACATGACGAGAGCACTTTTTGTATATTTTTTAGGGCATAATCCCCGCGATGTATACTGGACATATTTTTTAGGAGCTTGCGCCCACCTATGTACTCTGAAACTTTTGATATGTGTGTGTGTGTGTGTGTGTGTGTGTGTGTGTGTGTGAGTGTGTGTGAGTGTGTGTATTTACATATTTTATGTCTTATGGGTTACATTTATTTACAAATGTATTTACATGTGTATGTGTGTGCTTTTTCTTATGTGTGTGCAATATGCCAATCTAATACATGATTAGCTAGAGTATCTATGATTTGATTCAATCTCCTAGGAACATGGATATATGTAATGTAATCAAAGATTCATTCTAAGAGACGTACCCCAAGGAATCGTTGGTGTAAAGTAGGATCATAAACACAATAAACTCCATTTAAATGGGACACAACCAGCTGTGCATCTAAGTAGACCCGGAGATGAGAGATACCATGCGACAAAGCATCATGAAGAAACTCTATTACTGCATTGTATTCAACAACATTGTTTGTGGCGTCACCTAAACAGATACCTCCAGAAGATAGCAACTAGCCCTGAGGTGTGAATATCACCCAAGCTACATAAGAAAGCCTCCAAGTGTGTCAGCTAGTGCCATCCACGAACCCAACGAACACCTCTGATTCACTTGACATCTACCACAGTGAAAAAGATGACATCAAAAACTACACGTCCATAAAACAAAAAGACAAAAACTAAACAGTATAAGAACTATACATATGTACAAGAAGTCACCCAATGCGACCAACCTACAAGTAATACTTCTTGAGGTAGAGCCCATTTTTAGGCTACACCAAAGCTTTCCCTTCGAAGTCAACCAAACAATAAGTGCCCTTCTTTAATACTTCCTTCACGATGAAAGGTCTGAACCACATGGGTTTGAACTTAACTGCCCCCAAGGGATCCTTATCTTGGTCATAGACCAAGACAAGGTCACCTTCGAAGAAAATCTGAGGATGAACGTACCAATCATATTGACACTTGAATTTTTTCTTGTGAGCCTCATTATCTAAGGCTGTGTCATAGCATTGCTCATCAAGTTTCTCGAGATATAATAAGAGTTCCTCAATCGGTGAAGTGTCTGGGATTAACTGTAATGCCAACTTTAGAGATGGGATATGGAACTCTATTGGAAAGACTGCTTCCAGCCCGTAAATGATTTGAAAAGGTGAGAAACTGGTTGCAGTCTTTACACACATTTGGTAGGCCCACAATGTTGAGTACAACATCAAATGCCAATTTGACTTGGCCGAATTGATCGTTCGCTGCAGAATAGTCTTGAGGGACTTATTCACAGCTTCCACCTGACCATTCACTTGTGGGTAGTAGGGTGATGAATGCTCTTGCCTCAATCCAATATTTGATGTCAACTCAGACATCATTTTGTTCTGAAAGTGACTACCATGGTCAGTGACAATCTCCCTCGGGATGTCGAACCTTGCTATTATCTGATTGAACAAAAAAAGAGTTGTTGTCTTGCCATCATATTTGAATGTTGGGATAGCTTCGACCTACTTAGTGAAGTAGTCTACTGCTACGATGATATAATGGTGCCCTTGGATGAATGGGGGTGGCATGTAGTATAATCAATCCCCCACTTAGTGAAGGGGCCAACCGTAATGATGGGAAACATAGGAGGGGGGTGTGCCCTCATCTTCCAAGAGAAGATCTTACATGGGTGGCACTTCTTGACCGATTCAATGCAATCCTTGATTAACGTCGACCAAAAGTAACTGGCTCATAGGATCTTTTGGGTTGTTTCCAAAACAGACAAATGACCACCACATGCTCCAGTTTGTCAGTCATTAAGAATGATCTCCACTTCTTCATGAATGAGGCACCGATGAAGGATGCAATCTACACCTCAACGATACAAAGTGTCCTATAGTTTTTTTCCTGATGGTGTATACGTCGACTCTCATCATGAGAAGCAGAGGTGGGGCACCTAAAATTTTGGAGATAGATTAGTATATCTCCATACTAGGGTTCCAAAGATGAAATTAGAAAAAGATCTCCTTTAATTGGTGATTCTTTGGGCGCAACATCACCTGACTCGACCAGAATTTTTGAGATAAGTTTCGTAAAGACCAATGACTTCTTAGATTTTGCAGAAACAAAATCCAAGTCAAATTCATGGAGGATAAAAATCCATTTACTGATATTTCTGTCGATTACACGTCGTGTCAACACCTATTGGAACGGATTCACAACAACAATGACAGTGGGCCTGCAAAACAAGATATAATGACGGAACCGTTGGACAACATGTACTGCTACCAACACAAGCTTCTCAAAGTGGGAGTAGTTGAATTTTGGTCCAGCCAAGCCTTGGCTTAGGTAATAAATCACATTTTCTTCAATTAGGTCATCCTCTTGAACCAAGACCATACCGATGGTCATCTCTGCCATGACCAAATACAATAAGAAATCTTTATTATAATTGGGTGTCCAAAGTAGAGGGGAATACGTGAGGGCACGTTTCAATGCTTCGAATGAGTGCTAAGAGGCTTCATCCCAATGGAAAGGGACGTCCTTATTCAGTAAACACATAAACCCTTTAGTGATCTCAGCATATTTTGTGATAAAACGCCGAAGAAAATTGGCTTTTCCCTATAAACTCTGAAATTGAGGGACTGTACACATGGGAGGAAATTGAACTATCACCTCAACCTTTAGAGGATCGATCATGATCCCTATTTTCAAAACTATAAAACCTGAAATATGACCCGACATCACTCAAAAACTGTATTTGTTAGGATTCAAGCAAATCTGATAGCAGTGACATCGCTCAAAGATAATTCAGAGGTGTGTGGGATGATCAGTGCTCTTATGAGATCGTGATGCTAGATCATCGAGATAGGCCTTGACTATGTGTTTGAGATCGAGGAAATAAAAATACATGGCCCGCTGAAAAGTGGCTCCAGCGTTCTTCAGGCCAAAAGGCATCTTTCGATAAGCAAATGTACTCCATGGACAGATAAAAGTTTTTTTATGCTGGTCTTCAGGTTTAATCTGTATCTGATTGTATCCTGAAAAACCATCCATGAAAGAAAAGACCTCACAGCCTACACATTCATCGACGATCTAGCTAATGAATGGGATGGGGAAATTGTCCTTTGGACAGGCCTTATTCAAATCACGAAAGTCCGTACATACGTGAATCGTTCCCTGCTTTTTGTTGACTGGAACGGGATTTGACACCCATTGAGTCAAATGGACGGGGTAGATGAAACTAGCTTTAATTAACCAGACAAAGCTTCTGCTGGATTGACTTGGCATCAAGGTAAGTTGTTATGTCATGTTCGACAATTCTTGGATCAATTTCTAGCATTTCCTCGTAAGACCAGGACAAAACATCACAAAATTCTTTAAATAAATCAGTATAGATTCAAATCTCCTCGGGGGAGTAGTCCACTCCAACAAAGACATTCTCCATGATGCCAGGGGTTCTGGAGAAATCGATAGGTATTGTTTTAGAGATGGTTTCCATATTTCCTTCGGTGTAAACTGTGTGCGTAGCCAAAGAATTGATAGGACAAGACCTATCTCCAGTCATAGTCAACATGAATTCACAAGCCTCAATTCTTCCTAACTCCGAGAGAAAATAAGATTTGTGATGGAGATCATCCCATGGTTTTTTTGGACTAGTGAGTGCCTCTATAATTGCCTCGTTAGAGGGCAAGACCAAGTCTAAGGAATCAGTAGTGGCAAGTGAAACTTGAGCTCAGGTAGGCTCGAAAATTGGATCTAACTCCTGTGCGGGAGTTGGATCAGGGTCGAAGGAAGATTGTTGGACTATAGAGTATGCAACCTCTACCGCGAACAAAGGCATGGCCATGCCATGATGCCCTGTCCCTTCCATCATGGCTGATGGGGAAGGAAGAGTCCATGGATTGTTAAAGTAAGTCATACAAAATGATGACACTTGAAATATTTCAGCCCTAGGCTAGTTGGGGATAGTCGATATGAACTTGACATTGCCAAATGGGGGCAGGTAATTGAAAGTACCCATCAAAGGCAGGCACAAACCAACCCCTATATTGACGACGTTGGGCTATGGATTATCAATCATAGGGATGGTGGATGCCCCCGATGAAGGGTCAGGATGAGATAAAGACAACTAATCATTGGAAATGATTTGACCCTTGTGTGGAAACAACAAGACCCAAAAAACTGTGGTGACCACTACATGCACAACATAGGTCTAACTCCTTCCTAACAAGATATTGTAGTCAAGAGGTGCATCGACCAATTCAAATTCGACGCACATGGTATTTCCTCCTAGTTTCACGGCGAAAGAAGGAATGACTCCATGTGGTCTGAATGAACGACCATAGAAAGTGGTAAGAAGAGTAGGTGACGGAGACAAAACAGGCCGGTCAATGTCCTTCCAACATGCCAACAACATCACACATGTTGAGGTGCCCTCATCAACCATCGTGAAAAAAATGTTCCAGGTAAATATTTCATGGTTTAAGCCACTACTATCTGAAACATGATGTTGTATGGGAGATGAGGTTTCAATTCAGTTGTATCAAGCATGATCATTCCCGGATTACAAGTCTCAGCAGATCCTAAGGAAGCTAACAGAGACTTTCTCTATGAAGGGCATCTCTGGAGGACCTCCAAAGAAGACATTGCACAAGGGGTTTGTGAAAAATCCTCCACCACAGAGTAGTTCTAGGCGACCCTCACATTTGGATTGTGGGAATATTTCTTGAACACCCCTTTCGAGATGTGTGTCAATCTTTCACCCAACGTCTTCTCAATATGGAGAGGAACAAATGGGTTTTCAGCTTCTTTACCCTTCTTAGAAGTGTTTGGCATTCCGTAATCATGTGTCCTAGTCACTATATGGGCATCACCTTTCAACATATAAACATTCAAGGTCAAGGGATTAATAGATGATGAAGGGGTCCCTAACTTCCCCCATCTACGTTCACAGATGCTTGAGTTAAATTTTTCCCATGTGGAAATGGGTTCGTTAACACAATAGGCTGTTGTTGTGCCAGTAACTTTTGGGCCTCCACGAGCCGAGGGCATAGGTGAGTCAAATGGTCTTATGTGCAAAGGTTACATGGATACTTGGAATCTATTTTCTTTGTATTTCCCCTATGAGAATTATTGGTGGGTTTCTTATCCCCCTTACCCTTCTTTCACTATTTCTTCTTTCTGTCAACCTGCTGGTTGGCTTTCGGGTTTGTCGATTGCACACTGTGTACATCCAATGTTTGAGTAGGGGGAGTAGATGAACTAGTGGTTTGGCTGGATGATGTCTTCTGTATTGACAACTGTTGCAATTGATTCGACAACTGATCAACAGGCTTCGCTTGTGTTGAACCAATGATACCATCAACATGTGGTCCAGACTTATGTTTGGTCCTGTCAAGGATAAACCGTGGCGCATATGGAAAGAATTCGTAAAGTAAACTAGAATAAGAGTATATTAGTTCAAGTTGTTGAGCTCTCAGTATTTCCTCTTCCTCGAAAAACACTCCTGACGTTGCAACGTCCTTGGATCACTGAGGTACCAAAGACTTAATGAACAACTCCAGTAGGAAAGTCAGTGAGATTGATACTTTTATCAAACTCTTCCGACATCGCCATTCTCGGATGTGATCCGAGATATGATCAACTTTTATTTTCTCAAAGTTGGCCAACAATTCGGTGCCATCATTGTATCTCACAGGTAATTGAAAATAGTTTATAAAAACCATTGCCAATTCTCCAAAAGTAGAGTATCTTGAGCGGTCGAGATCGATGTACCATTTCACGGCACTCTCAATAAGAGTGCATTGAAACATATGCAACTAGACGGAGTTTTCTCTTAATGAGTTGAACGAGCACCATAGGTGAAAATTGGTCACATGATCGCCTCGATCTTCGTTAGGATTACATTCGAACTTTGGAATGTCTGAAGGTAACTTGGTTAGCATAGGAGGCCAACGCGGATCATGATAGATTGGGTCATTCAACAATATTGACAAGTCTGGAAACTGAAACGTTGCCAGAAAAGGTAGCTTGGGTTGTTGAGTATGTATAGGAGGAAATGATCCTGGAATTTGGCTGGCACCAGGTTGTCAGGAAACATTAGGCTGTTGACCAGGGTTCTGGTAAAATACATGGTCGTGGCCAGCATATAGATACTGCGCTTGTTGAGACATCATCGACTGACTCCCATAATTGGATGTTGAGGGCTGGGAAGGGATTGCTCCTGACGTTTTGTTGCAAAGGTTTTGGAAAGAGTTTCCCCCTACCGATCCGACAGGCATAGGTACCAAGCCTTTCCCTGGGTTCCATTGGCCATGGAAGGGGTTGACCTTGATCGACATCCCTGATGATGGGATTGATCCCTGTCACAGATTCCAGGGTCCTTGAGAAGTGTTTACACCATGTGCAGGAATAGTACCCTACACAGGATTTTGTGATCCAAAACCAGGGTTTCCCCCAGTCGAGACGACAGCTGACGAGAATGCATTGTTACCAAATGCATAAAACAAAGAGAACGACAAAGAATCCACCAGCATGGTGTTGGAATAAATTCCTTGTCTACCTACTTCAAACAAGTTGTAGTTCATGTTCGACTAGGAGGGCTGCTGAGGAGCACTGCCTAGCGAGGGGGATGATGGAGGTATATGACCCCCACCATAAGGGAAAGTTTTATAGAGTGTTGAGGTGCCCCCCATGTACCCTTGCAAAGGAGAATTAGAGATCCCTTCCCGAAGACCTAGGGTTTGTAGGGTAGAGTAGGACAGGACAGAGTTTGTGTCAAAGCCAGGCATCTCATATGAAAATGGAGGGCATGTTGCACTCTGGGTGAATGGAGTGGTGATCGCCGCCATAGACGGAATGGGATCACTGCCCAAAGTATAGGTGGTTGAGACCATGGTGTTCCGGACCGACGAAGGTGGGTTAGGAGGTGGAACACCCACTATAGTGGCAGTCGTAGAGGGAGTGTGAGGACTCCCTAATGAAGTTGCATCGGTTGCTTCCATCACTTCTTGTAAAATTATCTGGTGCTCGTGATGAGTTATCCTTGGGGGGAAAACTTGTATCAAAACTGGCGCTGACAAGTTAGTGATCAGAGGGTTATAATGTCTGAGAGCTTCCACTCCAAGGTCAGAAATGGTAGGCTCTTCCAGATGCAAGAGTTCTTCTCTCGGAGATGGATCATGTGCAGTTTCCTATGGCCTGGTCACCTCAAATGACCCTTGTTGGTCAAGTCTTCGCCTTCGCGGTGGTGCGGGTGGCTCCAATTCAACCGATGGCAGGCCCTAAAGCCTTCGCAACCAACAGAGATCTTGATCTTCCACTTTGTGAGAAGATCAACGACACAATATGGATTTTATTGACGTTGAAAATCAACACATACTAGAAAGAGTTCCTATGAGATAAAGAAATCAAACCACTATCTATTTAGAAGAACAATTACACTATCCAACACTAGAGAAACTTACCGATGCAAGTGAAACTTGAATATGGAAGAAACCTCTAGGTATACTCTGCAAAGTGTGGCTCTATGTCTATCCTAGGTATCATAGTATACCCCCACAGTCACCTGTGTAAGTCGCTAAAATAAAAGAAACTAAGTTGCCAGTGCGCGAACAATCACCAGGCAGGTACAGTCAACAGTCGGGTGGACCACAATGAGCAAGGTATCAAGCCTAAAACCTATCAAGGGTATCAAAATAAAGTGTTACAAAATAATACTGAGGAGCTCGAACGGATTCGAGACCCATGAAGCTCTGTGGCAAATGCGATCAATAGAATCCCAAGAAAAGTCATCTATATGCATTCCCCACTATGCTTGGTCTGGATTTGGAGGGGTTATCTCTGCTACCTTTCTGGACGTGACCTCATGTTTATCCCCTATGTTAGAGGGGGGTCGCAGATAAATTTCACATTTACTGGACTTTCTACACTCCCTAGCACAGACTTGTATGCTTTTTTTATATCCTTGAAGAGTTTCCTCTCCAACCTAAATCAAGGCTCTAGCCTAGACTAGTTGATGGACCTTACAAACATAAAGTCTAATAAATTTTAATTAAGCATTAATTTTAAGTGTTTTATCGTAAAGTCAAGGAAACGGAAATGAAACTAGTGGTGTATTTTAAGATATGAAAGAGAAGAGCATTAAATGAAACTGAAATAAATCTACTTCTTTTTAACAAATAAATATTTGCAAATTTACACTCTTTAACCAACTTTTCGTAGCTACTTTTTCTAAGATCTTTAAAAAGAAAAATCCCAAAACAAGATTTCGCTCGACTACGAGCTACTTAAGTGTTCTAAGCATTCAGTAAAGAAATTAAGAAATCACTCAAAGACAACTAACCTAACTACTTACCAAACAAAGAAATGAAATCTTTTTTTTTTATGCTTCAAAATAAGAAACTTGAAAAAACTTCTTTTTCTTTTCTTCTAAAGAAAGTGAAAGGGAAAAAGTGAAGACAAGACAAGAAAAAAACTGACTTCAGGTCTACTGTGAATCGTATGGATTTGTTGACAATACTCAACAGACTAATCATAAAAGACTCAATAACTCGTCTCAAACCCTTACTAAGAAAACACAAGAAATCTTGATAAATAAATAAGCTAACTAACGTCAAACCTAGGCTAAAGACTGTAACAACAGAGACCGGTACTAGATCAAGAAAAACCCCTGAGAAGTATGAATTCAATCAGGGAAGAGGTTGACTGCCTCTTCTTGAAAAAATACTTTCTTGACACATGGACGCTACTGACACTTAAGCAACCTATGTGTGTATGTATGCGGGATATCCAAAGGTAGGGTTCGTATGTACGCGTGCAGGCCCACTGCAGGTCGTGTACACCTCTGTAAATTCTCAAAAAGAAAACTAACATTCAAGGATGACAAGGCAGGGAGAACTAGTATGGCAGACCAGAATTCCTTAAAGACACAGAAACTTACAAAAAACTCAAAAAAGGTAGTCAAAACCAATTAAAACACCCAAAATGATATCCCCTAAAAACCCTAGAGGCTTCCTTAGTATGATCACCAATTCTGCTATAGTGGGAAAACCCCCTATGGACTACACTAGGGTTCAATGTGCAGACAGAGCCAACCATCTAAAGTCTCCTACTTTTAACAACTACCCCGACAATACCCTACATTCATGCATAAAATACAAAGTATAAGGATTCGGTAACTCTACCTTAAAATTCGTGTCCGGTGTCAATCCTTTTGTGTTCAGTTGTTCCTTGACTGCAAATCTCCTCCCAAGGCTAACCTGCATTTACCAAAAGACAAAAAAGAGACTACAAATATGCATCTTATATATGAATTAGTGGGTTAGATGTCATAATAAAATGTAAATCAAACATAAATTTTGAACACATCATATGGCGAGACAAAAAAATACTTTGTTATATTAATCTCACAAAGTCACTTACAAATGAGATCGACGAATGCTCCTCGAACCTGGTCTGGGATCCTCTTCACCAAGCTCCAAATGATACCACGTGTTAGCACAAGAATTTGCATCTATAAGAGGCCTAACTATCAGAGTTTTGGGTTTTTGCTAAAGTGTTAACTCCCTCAGTGGTAAAGTGCATAACCTACTATACTGCCAAGACACCTAAACACAATGGGTTTAACATTATGAAAAGACCACCAACTACTCTACACACATTCAAGATTGAAGGTGTTTCATTTTGGCATTGCTACCTAAACTTGGACATAGGCGCAGCATAAGTGGTGCTACCTAATATTTCTGGCAGAAAACGAATTGTGCAGAGTTATTTTACCAGTTTTTAGTCACTAACTTTAAACTTGGATTCTGAACAATTGAAAAGTTATTTTTGAAAAATGGAGGAGGTTTTTGTTCATAACATGCCAAATAACAAAATCCTCTCTCAAGTTTTCAAAATGTGTTATGTTTTGAGATATATTAGACATATAAGTGGCGCTACCCAACTGTTTTACAACAGCGCGACCTAATTTCCTGTAGTGGTCACGGTTTTGATATTCACTTTGTTGGGAGGTTGCCACATGTCAAGGAGGGTTAAAATGAATTATCAAGGATAAGTTAGATGTCAAGGGACACTTTCACCTAATATTTATCTCTAGAAATGGCCTCATTCAATGAGGTGGAGACATTTTATTAATGACTTCCAACAAATTCCTGAAAATTAGCAGTTTGTTGGATTTTTGTCTCTTTGATTATTGCCACCTATATCCAAGGCTTACAATCCAATGGAGGATATGGGATTTGACCTCAGTTCATTTGGATTCTATTTTCTATTTAAAGAAGGAAATATCTATTGGAGAAGGGGGATGGATGATCCAAGAGAGGCTAGAGAGAGTAGGAGTAGGCAGTTTTTCTGTGTATGTTCATTTGTAAGCCTGTGAGAATTTTATGATTGTAAGCATTACTGCCATTGGAGACTCATGAGCGCTGTGACTTTAGATTGTAACTCTTCTATTTATATTTATTTTTATTCGAATATATTTCAGATTTTAGGATCAAAGGCTGTCAA
This sequence comes from Picea mariana, assembly GCA_032191745.1. Taxonomy (NCBI): domain Eukaryota; kingdom Viridiplantae; phylum Streptophyta; class Pinopsida; order Pinales; family Pinaceae; genus Picea; species Picea mariana. The sequence goes on from JASDQU010735667.1 coordinate 124,678, forward strand.
TGATTTATGGATCCTTAAGCAACAGAGGATCTGTTGTATTTTGCCCATTAGTTATTGTTTATATTCAAGTATTTGTTGATTCATTAAATTGAGAGGATCTTTGTTCAGTGAACATTATACCTTATGTTTTCCTTCTTCATTCTTCCACATATCAACATATAATCTTGTTTTCTATTGAGCATCTTTTGTGCCTTTGATGAGTAGGATGTTTTTGACTCCATTGCCCATTGGTGTAGCCTACGGATCTACAGTTTGTAGCCCTTTCTCTTTCTTTATCCATATTTTTGATCCACCTATTCAAAACCAAAATTATCTTTTACATTCTGATGGGTGCTGAGCTTACACTTTAGTAGTTAAAGTGTGACTTTCAGTGCTAACATTTTTGGTGCCGCTGTTGGGGACGGATTTGAGCAGATTGAAAATCTCCCTGGGAAGAACGACATTGCACAGCTCTAGCTTTAGATGGTGACTGATGTTGGAAACCTTCAAGACTTCACATTCACCATGGTGACTCCATTGTTCAGAATATGTTGGTGACTCCATTGGGGATGAGAAAAATCAAATGGCTATGAAGGTTATCCTGATCAGGAGGTTTTATCCACTCAATTTCTCAGCCATAGATGGTTATCCACATCCTGTGCCTCAAATTGATGAATGGAAAGATCTGTTTCCCAGATTTTATGAAGGTGAGGATGAAAACCCTTTTGAGCATGTTCATGAATTTCATGCTTTAATGCAGAAGCTTGAAATCCATCATGAAGATATATTGATGAAAATGTCCATGTATTCATTGGAAGGCGATGTGAGGCAATGGTATAGAACATTCCATACTTCTAGTATTTCCTCTTTGAAGGACTTTAATGATGTTTTTTATTCTCATTGCAAGATAATTTATCCAGCTGAAAGACTTTTTGAGAATTGTTGTGAGGGGTATGCATCATATATTCAAGATTCAGCAAGTGATTCCTCTAGTAGTGATGATGAAGGGGATGATTATAGAGAGTGGGACTTAGATGATGAGTTTCATTATGCTTTTCCTAAATTTTAAGAACAAATGCATTATTCATGTCAAAATCTAGGTCCCCAAGAGAAAGATCAATATGGACAATCCATCATTTCCCTTTCTTCTCCTTTTCTTGATTCTTTAAGTCAAGAGGTCATCTTAGATTTAGATTTATGTTATCATGAGAATAGTGTTGGAGATTGTCATGAATGAATTCATAGCTTACTAGTTGTTGTTGTAATCCCTCCTATTGTTAATGAATGAGTGTGCCATGATTTTCCAAGTTTTGATAACTACGAGGATGTTTTCACTGAACAAACAACTATCCTAGCTATTGTACTAATCCCCTCGTCCATTAATAGTCAAATGGTCATTGATTCACCTTTGTATGATGATTATGAAGATGATTTCCATGAAAAATATGTTAAAGACCTTATATCAGAAAAGTACCCTTCCCATCAAAGCAACAATAGCTTGTTTCAACCCTCATGTCATATTTTTGTTGCTGAAAAAGAAGGAGAAGATGATAATCTAAGTTTAGAAGGTAAAAAACTGAGATATTGGGACCATAAGCCAAGCTATGATAAATATCCCTCACAATCAAAAAATAAGATAGAAGAATGTAGTTTCCCAAGAACTTCTAATTGTGATGAACTTCCCTATCAACCCCCTATTCCTCTTGAAGGCACAAGCTCAGTTTCATCAAGCAGCAAGATCAAATGCCATGTGATCAGATGAGAAAGGTTGAAATTAAAGAAAGACAAGCATCACTAAGCCTTTTTCCTAATACACCTCATGACCAGGAGTGGACCAAGGCCATATGCATTGAGGATGAATCAGAAAATAAGAAATCCATACAACAACCAAGCACAATGGAGGAAGGACCTATTGCAATAATTTTCTTTTTTACACAAAGCAATGTCCCAGGGGAAAGTATTGATGATGTTTTTCAGGACCCATTTGCAGTCTATCTGCAAGAATAAAGTGAGCCTATGCTCATTGATTTCTTTAATGGAAAGTGTATTGCCAAATGTTTCTTTGACATGCCTTCAAGTAAGAATTATCTCTGGTGCTTAAGGAAGCACATTTCAAAGATTCAAACAGTTGAAAAAATGATGAAATGGCTTCATTGGTTGTTTCATGTAAATTGAATGCTTCATTTTCCCAATAATTAGAGTAGGTGTGTGCAATAAGCTTGTTGAACAAGCATCATTTTCATCATTTTGTCTGTTTCAGTTTCCATTTGTGTTTAGTTTTAGATGAAGGTCACAGATCAAAGCATATTGCAGAGGTTAAAGGTTGGGAGCATCCCTAGGATAAGGCACTGAAAATACAAGAGTTCTTATAGCCTCACAGAGAGGACTCTATCCCCCATGGAGCCTATTTTAGCACAATAATTTGCAGCTAGAAGAGACCTAACTATCAAAGTTTTGGGTTTTTTCTAAAGTGTTAACTCCCTCAGTGGTAAAGTGCACAACCTACTATACTGCCAAGACACCTAAACACAATAGGTTCGACATTATAAAATGACCACCAACTACTCTGCACACATTCAATATTGAAGGCATTGTGTTTTGACATTGCTACCTAAACCTGCACACAGGCGTAGCATAAGTGGTGCTACCTAATATTTCTGGCAGAAAACGAATTGTGTTGAGTTATTTTACCATTTTTTAGCCACTAACTATAAACTTGGATTATGAACAATTGAAAAGGTATTTTTGAAAACTGGAGGAGGTTTTTGTTCATAACATGAAAAATAACAGAAACCTCTCTCCATTTTTAAAAATGTGTTATGGTTTGAGATATATTAGACATAGAAGTGGCGCTACCCAACTGTTTTACAGTGGCACTGCCTAATTTCCTGTAGCGGTCACGGTTTTGATATTCGCATTGTTGGGAGGTTTCCACATGTCAAGGAGTGTTTAAATGACTTCTCAAGGATCAGTTAGATGTCAAGGGACACCTGCACCTAATATTTAGATCCAGCAAAGTCCTCATGCAATGAGGTGGAGACATTTTATTAATGACTTCCAACAAATTCCTGAAAATTAGCAGTTTGTTGGATTTTTGTCTCTTTGATTATTGCCACCTATCTCCAAGGCTTGGAATCCAATGGAAGAGATGGGATTCTACATCCTTAGTTCATTTGGATGCTATTGTCTATTTAAATAAGGAAAGATCTCTTGGAGAAGGGGGATGGATGAGCTAAGAGAGGCTAGAGAGAGTAGGAGTAGGCAACTTTTCTGTGTATGTTCATTTTTAATCATGTGGGCATTTTATGATTGTAATCCTTACTGCTATTGGAGACTTATGAGAGATGTGACTTCAGATTGTAACTCTTTTATTTATATTTCTTCTTATTTGAATATATTGGAGATTTGAGGATCAAAGGTTGTCAATGATTTATGGATCCCTAAGCAGCAGAGGATCTATTGTATTTTTCCCATTAGTCATTGTTTATATTCAAGTATTTGTTGATTCATTTAATTGAGAGGGTCTTTGTTCAGTGAACATTCTACCTTATGTTTTCCTTATTCATTCTTCACTTATCAGCATATAATCTTGTTTTCAGTTGAGCAGATTTTGTGCCTTCGATGAGTAGAATGTTTGTGACTCCGTTTCCCATTGGTGTATCCTACTAATCTATATTTTGCAGCCCTTTTTCTTTCTTTATCCATCTTGTTGATCCACCTATTCAAAACCAAATTTATCTTTTACATTCTGATGGGTGTTGAGATTACACTTTAGCATTCAAAGTGTGACTTTCAGTGCTAACACCATGTATCTTTCTCCTCTTAAAATTCTCTCTAGAGAAATTGCATAGGCTTATGAATGAGGGAAAAGGGAAAGAATAGGGAATTTTGGCTCAAAACTCACAATGTGGCAGCAAATTCTTGGGGCAAGGGGGGAAAGTGAAATGGCTAGAGTTTCACTGTTCTTATGCTTAGACTTGGAATGAGACCCCAACAAATCCTTTTATATGAAAAAAAGGATGGTTAATCATTTGGGTGATGAGCTATAGGCGGTGGGATAGTGGGAAAATTATCCAATAGCCCGTAATCTCAACGAATTCCTTGCAACTTTTTAATTTTTACAACTTTTGTGAGTATACGCGGACTGTAATGGTGTAGCTAGCATACGTACGTGATATTTAATTGTGTAGAAAACATGTGTATGTAGGCAGTAATGGTGCAGGGTGCGTACATCTTCAAAAATGTGGTTTTTAAGAAGAGTTGCTCAGTTATGGCTAGGCAAAAACAACAAGTAAGATGGCCTGATGCCATGCATGCATGTATGGTGCAATTTAGGGTTATAAAAGAAGGTCCTCTGTTTATTAAGTAAACAATAGTATTTACAACATCTGACCAAAAAAGTAAGGGAAACCATGCATGCAATCTCATACTCCTTGCACACTCCATGATTGTCCTCTTCATCCTTTTTGACACACCATTTTCTTGTGGTGTTCTTGAAACTTTTTTCTCTCTATGAATCCTATGGTATGGAAGGTAATCATAAAAATACTTGTTGCAATATTCAGCTCCATTGTCTGATCTGAGCCACTTCAACCTTGTTCATGTCTCATTCTCAACCAAAACTTTCCATTTCTTAAAAGTGTAAAAAAAAATCAATTTTTTTTCGAATACAATAAACCTAAGTTTTTCTACTTGCATTATTAATAAAAGTAACATAATAAATAGATCCACCAAGATATGATACCTGATATGGTCCCCATACATATGTATGAAAAATCTCTAACATTTATTTCTTCTTTTCTTTTCCAACTTTGAGAAATATGCCTCTCTTATGTTTTCCATAAACACAATGCTCACAAAAATCCAAATCAATTTGTTTAATATATGGAAACAAATTTATTTTGTGAAGTATTTGCATCCCCTTCTCAATCACGTTTCCAAGCATATGACTCCATAGTGTTGTATCCACTCCTTTAGAAGCTAAACAGATATAAGAGTCAGTATTACCAATACATAAATACAATGTACCTACCTTCTCTCCGTTTACTATCACTAGTGATCCTTTGGTGTCGTTCCATGTCTTACCTGTAAATATAGATATACAACCTTCACTTGCCAACTGCCCTGTTGAAATTATATTTTTCCTTAGATATGAAACAGGTCTTACCTATTTAAACAACCATTGGTTTGCATTCTTTTGTTTTATTTGTACCTTATCCATTCCAACAATTTTGCATGGTGCATTATCACCCAAATGAACCTGTCCAAAATCACCTTGAACATAATCCATAAAATGTTTCCTATGGGGTGTGGCATGAAATGAAGCCCCTGAATCTACTACCCAAGACTCAGAAATATTATCTACAGAAATAATCAAAGCATTTTGTAACACATCGCCTATTACATTTTCTTCCTGATTTTTCTCATGTTGTCCATCTCTTTGTTTCTTTAGAGCTTTGCAATCTTTCTTTAGATGTCCTTTCTTCCCACAATTCCACCACTCTATCTTTCTCAGTCTGGATTTGGATCTTCCCTTCCTATAATTCCCATGGTTCCCTGAGCCCTTTCCTCTATCCTTTTTTATTTCCTTGTTCTCCACAACCAACGCATTACCTAATGTCTCACCTGTGATTTTCCATCGCATTTTCTCACTAAGGATAACACCAACAACATAATCAAATTTTAGAGTTTTTGAACCAGAGACAGAGTTACTTACAACCATTACCAAGCCATTCCATCTTTATGGAAATGAGCATAGGATTAGAAGAGCCCTGACCTCATCATCAAAGTCCACTTTTACAGAATTTAGATGATTAGTAACCATATTAAATTCATTTAAATGATTTACAACAAACCCACCTTTTGGTATATTTATATTAAATAATCACTTCATTAGAAATACCTTATTGGACACAGAGGGTTTTTCATACAGTTTAGCCAATGCATCCATCAATTCCTTCGTTGTATTTTCTTTTGAAATATTGAAAGCTACCTACTTTTTGAGGCTTATTCGTATCATTCTTGGTGCCTTTCTGTTAAGAACCTCCCATTCTTCATCCTTCATGGTCGTCATCTTCTTTTTTATTCCACCCAATGGTAGAAATAGATCCTTCTGATATAAATAATATTCCATTTGCATCTTCCAAAACTTATAGTTTATGCCATTAAATTTATTGACCCTAAAATTTCCATCTTCCACCATTTCTCCCACTCGAACCAGGAACCCTCTTTTCCTACGAGTTACCTTTCACTCTGATACCAGTTATTAGAAAAACGAGATCACAAAGGAACAAAGTAAAATAAAAATGTAGAAACAAAACAAAAAATATACACAATATAATAGAGACACAAATATACGTGGTTCACCCAGTGTGGGATATGTCCACCAAAGAAATTTCTAGGTCCTTCCTTTATTATTGTCCAACAAAATGAAGGGATACAACCTATAACACACCCATTATAACTTTTTCTTATTTCTTTCATGGTCTCCTCTCTTAGAATAAAATATTCACACTAATACAAAACCACAATTCAATTCTCTCATAAAAGAGGGTTTCATTCTATGGGAAAAAACCCTAACATAACTTCTATCATCATATCTGTGACCTTATAATGAAAAATCCAGATTGACTACGAAATTACAATATTTGAATTGAAAAAAAAAAAATTGTGGCCCCCTCATGGTCGGGGGGGGGGCCCCCTCATGGTCGGGGGGGGGCATGAATTGTGTATTATGCAGTTTCTTTGACCTTCATATAATTAGGAAGATAATCAGGCTCCACAACCAACAACTCTGATGAACAAATTGTAAGTACCACACCGAGGTACAAATATGACATGCACCAAATGGAAATATTGCATGACAGAGACTCTCTGAATAATAGCTAATGATGAAGACTATTAACAAATATGAGGAATCTACCAATGGGTTCAAATGGAAGCCAAGGTACCACACGAATCCCTATGTGTGATAATTGTTGTTGACGTTGAACATAAGGTAAACCACTCATTCAACGACCAATGATGGTTTGTCATTTGTTGAGCACAAGGTCACCTATCAATAATGGAAATAGGACTAGGGTGCTACTCTAGGTCATACTCTCATAGAAATGTGTCAGAGTCGATAAGAGAAGACCCGCTAAGCAGAAGTCAATAAGGACCTTTTGTACTAGCATGAGTAAGAGACATAGATACTTGTGATAGTAAGATGGAATTGATATACTCAGGAAGGATGAATTGAAAGGTCAAAGACTTGTTGTGGAATGGTCGACTCAAGATGAAACTTGCCTTGGAAAAATGAATGACACATCATGTGACGTAGGGAGCATGACTATAAACTGGAATACATTTTTAATACAGGAGGAATCCACAAATGCTACATATTATAATAACCAACCAGGGGATATTATACTCAACAAAGAGAAAAAGTCTCCTAAAGCCACACTAAACCCAAAATACTGAGATATTGACTCAAAATTGTACTTTGTTCAAGGGAGACAAGACTGCTTCCAATAAAAAGAGATAGACTATTTCCCCCTCTTTTTAGTTTTTTTTTGTTTGTCTTTTTTATATTATTAAATCCTATAAAATGATAAAAGAGCACTATAGTATAGTGGATGAAACGAGTGTCACAGGAAATCAAACTAGTACCAAAGCGCAATGAACATACCTATGCTCAATGCAAGGAAGCATGTGAAAGATAAGGACACTCATGGGAATGTCTCCTTCAGGGATAAATGTGTCGATTCAAAAAGGAATAAATTGCAAGGCTGGCAATGGATAGGAATGCATAAGAAAAGGGTTCCAAAAAATCAAATTGAAGCCGAAATACAATTAAAATGGAACAAAATTTTGGAAGCCCCATGGGTACATTATCCAGAAATATATTGAGAGGAATTCATGAGGCTTCAATGAAAATACATGGCAGGACTAAAGAGGACTTCCAAGCCTACAGAGAAACTGTAGTATGGGTGTAAAAATATCCAATGGTGTACTAACTAGGACACCCATGGAGAGGTAAGCTCTATCATCCATAAGTGACACCATTAAGTATATTGAGATATTTAGTACTTCTAATGAATGGGGTGGAACCTAAGGAATATATGTGAACAATACAGATAAATGCATAGTGCAGGAAGAATGAAACCTACTTTATATGCCAGTAAGGAACACAATACCTGTTGAAGAATCCAAAAAGGTGTTGACATACATAGCAACACACGTTCGATGGATTCCCATAGGTAATGGCCAGAAAATATTGTGAAGAAGATATGCAGTTTCAATGAAAATTCATGGTTCTAACTAACGTATTAACAACAACCCTTCGACCATTAGACCTTCTGAATTCCATAAGGAAACACAACGCACAAAGTGCCCTCCCCAATATAAACTGAGATGGATTCAATGGGTGGCCGCAAGACTCAGGTGTCTAAAACCACGGGATGCAATGTGTATCTCTCTCAGAGGAATTAGATCTACTCAACTCCTATCGCTCAAATTCCCATTTATTATACTGATCCTATCTCTTACCAGTGACACAACATATAACTAACAGATTCATTCAGTGTTGCACAGTATTATTTTATCATATTTATCATA
>JASDQU010735668.1:0-28824 GCA_032191745.1 Picea mariana
TTACAATAATTCTCGAGGCAAAACTTATCATGCCTCCTACTCTTATGTATACTAATTCTATCTTCTAAAGAACCTTCTAGCATAAGATATTTCTAGAAGTAGAAGCTTCTATTAGGTATTTTTACATTGACTTGTTTCAATTTATTAAATAGGCCTTATAAACTAATGTCGGCCTTTATTACATCGAAAATATACTATTCTACCTATGTGAGGGGTTAGGGAGGTTAGGTCCCTAACAATAGGGAACTTTCCCAAAAGGGCCCGATTATGACCCTATGTTGGCTAGGTTGCTCTTAATAACCAAAGTTAAATATAATAATGAGTCTGACCTTATTATATTTAGGTTTGGTTAAGGTCGACTTGGTCAACGTAAGCTCATAAACCCTCTTTAGGAAATCACCCCACCCCTTGAATTGCGTATATATACACCAACTCTTATTTGTATTATTTGTATCTTGTGATGATTCTTTCATTCTTGATAAAAGTGATTTATGTTATGGATACCACCAAGTGTTGCACTCTATTGTTCATGGGTTATTTTTCTTCTTTTTGCACTTGTACTTGGTTATTTTCTCTAGCACACTCATTCCTTCTTTCTCTAGTGTACTTTTGTTGGTTTATCTTTACCTTATTTTAGAATCATGTTTTGTTGTTTGGTTCCATTCGATCCTCTCTCTATTGTGATCACAACATGGTATCAAAGCCGTTGTGAACCTCCCTTACTCAATTTCATAATTGATTTGAGGTTGTCATCAATGGCTTCATCAATTTTTTGTGATTGTAGAACTAGGGTTTTAAATCATCTTTTACTATAGATGGCTTATACTCTTCCAGTTTATATGAGGGAATATACTTTAAAAAAAAATTCTTCTACTTTTAAACTTGCATTTAAAGATCATTTTTTTTTCAATGAACCTATTGTCATGCTTTACATGTTGGATGAATTTTCCCATGAGTATGAAACTCCTTTGTTAGCATATTATTGTTCCGGACCATTGAATATTAGATGGCTAAACTCGGCAACTATGTCTATTTCCATAGCTATTTTGGTTGACTTAACATTATTCTTCTTTGGAGGTTATTCCAAGAAATGAATCAAAGATGGCTTAAGCAAATTTTTTGCTATGAAAACATTGAAGTTTCTACATGGATCCTCAAAAGGTTATTTGCAATAATACCAATTTATCAATCTCAATTTCTCAAACTCATTGGGTGAACTGAAAGCTTAGAGAATAACCCCATGAAATCACATAGAACATGTTGTTGTTTGATGTAGAGAGAAGATCCAAATAATACAATTTGCCCCATGTAATTGTTGTGTCGATAGAGAACAAAAAGTGTTAAAAAATTTCCACACTTCACGAGAATGCACGATTGCCTTATGACTTTTTGACCACCAATGAATGATTTTCCTTGTGATTTTCTTACCGCTAGTGGATGATTTTTTTTGTGATTTTCTTACTTCTAGTGGATGGATGATTTTCCTCAGAGTCCATTTAACACAATGTTGGGTTTCTTTCTATCCACTCTAGATGGAGTCATTGACAATAGCCATCTCATATACAAATCGATGCTCATAAATTCTCGTGGGTAATTGACTCATTTATAAGAGGGCATAGCTTAAAATGTTTTATAATGGGAGTGACACCTTCATATGTTTGTGACTTGAGATATTAAATTAGGCTATTCGACATTTAGCTTTGAATACATCACAATAACAAAGCTATAATTTTATTACACACAAATTGAGTTTTTAACCTTATGGCTTAATACCATATTATTGATTTACATGTTAGGCATTATAATCAAATATTTATTTATCACCACACAACATTGCATAACAATGACACATGTATACGAGCCATATATTCATTATATCCAAAATGTCTTTGGTGTTCAATTCAAAGAGCGCAAGGCCCAATATATAATAAAATATGAAAAAGGGTTTTGATCATATAATAATAATGTTAGTGACACTAACCCAGTCAAGTTTATACACATGATCAAGGTTAATTAATTTCACATGTTCATATTATGGTGTACTTTTAATTTTTATTTTTTAAAATAGAAAAAAAACAAATCTTTTTATTTATATTTGAAGTTGTCCAAAGGAGAGTCCCGTGTGAAACCTCAATTATCAACCTAATTCAAAATGGGTATCAAGATGAAAAAAGCTACATTTTGTAAGTGCTTCCCAACACATGGTCATTTAGACTTGTGATTGTCCAAAAGAATTATAAGATAAAAAAACCCTACTCTTCTTCCTATATAACATATATATGAAAGATACAAAAAAATTCCAAGCAAACTCTATATGAGTTTATATACAATATCTCTAAGATGATCCCAAAAAATTGCCCATGATCCAATAGAACAAATTGTTCATAAATGAAAATAGAGGCATAAGATATAGGATAAACCATCAACTATCATCATAGACTAGATCTAGAAAATATATTAGGATTAAGACAGACATGGTCTAGGATCTTGGGGAGATACCCCATCTTTCCCCATGTTTTGACATCACCAAAGATCCTTCAACAACTTGAATCCCATATTTGGATAGATTGTCTGCCAACTCATTATGCTCTCTATAAATTTATGATAAAAATATGTTGTTAAATTGTCCCTTTGGGTGTTTAATTTGATATAGCATTGAAAATAGATAGATATTATGCCCAACAATATTACCATTTATCCAATATATAGACAATTTGGAGTCACCAGACTTGAAGAACATTTCAACCCTTCTCCTTTGCAATCCTCGGTAGGGATACTAAAATTCTAAATTATGCACAATTATTGGAATCTCTCCCAAGCCCCAATTTGAAAGAAAAATAATGAGGATCAGAAAGATAATGACACACCTTGATCTATATTCCTCGTGATTTCCTTTGCTAGCACCATCAAACAAACCCCATGGAGGACTTTTATTTAATCTCTAAGGTCTCAACCCACCTCATCGATTTTGTTCTTAAGGAAAATTTGATTTCATCATAGACATATTTGACTTTGTAGAATACATCAAGAGGAGTAAAGGATTCAACCTCAAGCAAAATAGATTTTCTTGCAAGACAAATACCTAATGAAGCCACACATGGGAGGGATTTAGGCAAATTAAATGTTCTTCATCCAAAGCCTAAAATTTTCTAATAAGGATGCTCCTTTCCATTTTGATTTCCTCTAGATAGGGAGGCAAATTCTTTCCACACTTCTTTGGTAAATGCACAACACATTTTGATGTGTTGCACAATTTTCTCTTGTTCCTACAAAGACAACATATGCTAGGGTAATGCTATGACCTTCTTTGAAGCACGCCCCATGTCAAAACCTTGTCGGATAAAGCAAACCAAAAGAAAAATCTTAATTTTAGAAGAGTCTTGAGTTTCCAAATAGGGTTTCACCACTAACTTAACTTTGCTTGGTCCTCGAGAAAAATAATAATGTAACCAAGCTTGGTTGTGTAGTCCCTCCAACAAAGTTTTTGGTCCAAACTAGAGAATCCTTATCCTTGCTTAATTTAATAAAATATCTGCAATTTTTGAGTGAAAATATCCATTCTTCAACTAATTGAACTGTTAATTCTAGATATCTCTTATATTTCCAACCTTGCTGGCATACAGAACTATGGTCAGGGGTAGCTTCATTTTCTAGAGTTGTGATGTCAGGTTGTCTTAGATTTTCAAGCAAATATTTAGAGGGTCTATAATTCCATCCACAACCCACCCAAGGATCAAGACGAATTATAATGATTTTCCCATCATTTACTTACATGTAGAGTGAGCTTCCAACAATGGGGAATTCCAATACAAGAGATTTCCATATGATACATGCATTCACAGTGGATTTGGTGGGTAGCCTAGTCAAATAATCCATGGAGAGAGGGGAAATATAGTTAGAGTACATTACCTACTACCAAAGTGCATCTAATTTGAGAAATCTCCATAAACTTGTAGTTGTTAGAGCCCTACTAAATCATTCTATATTCTTCAATCCCCACCCACCCAAGAGCTTGGGATTTGCAAACCTCTTCCATTTGACTAAGGGTATTTCTTCCTCCTCCTATTTTCCCTTCCAAAGAAAACTAAAACAATTCTTCCTAATTTTCTCTAAGATCCCAACATGGATAGAAGATAGTGAATATAGATATATTGGAGTAGCTTCTAGAGCTAATTTAATTAGTGCTAGTCTGTATCCTATGGAAATCCATTGAGAGAAATGACCATATATCCTCTTCTCAATTTTTTCATACAATAAAAGCCAATCTTAAAAATTGTAAGTATTAGGTTTAAGAAAAAATCCAAGATACTTCATACTAGAGTTTAAGTCTGCAACTTGGAAAGGGAGTAGGTTCATAAGTTTCCTTTCAAGCCTTGGAGAAAGACTAATGTCACCTTAATTTCGCTCACTTGCAACATGTGGATGAACATACTAGGAAACATCACCAATTCATATATAACTTGCATAATGTAGCATATCATATTGATCCATGGCTATTTTCACCCCATTAAGAAAGGTCAAGCTCTCAACTAATTGTTTTCAAAGTCATGTGGTTGATCCTTTATTAATTGCACAAGTTGTATGAAAAATCCCTTGAGATCCATGTGCCCTGTGTGAAGCAAAAAAACAACATGTTTGCAATGCATTAATGCTCAAATCCCTATTAAAATGGTTCGAGGGTGTGTACAAACCAAAGTAGAACTCTCTATAGGTCTACTTCATTCTTTAGATTGCTTTAGATGCTCATCTAGCACATGGAATCTAGCTAGTGGAGGAAGTGAGTTCACATGAGAACTAGTTATTGAAGGAGTTCCAAATGTACCTATAAAAATGATCGATCGGCATGCATTATGGATGAGGAATTCATTGTAGAGTTATGATGAAGGAATGAGATTGGAGACCATAACTCTTACTCTCATTTCTTGCATTCTTCTCCTTTTGCTTGCTTGTTTTCCTTCCACTATGGGGAGATGTTTCCCACATTCACTAGAGTTAAAAATAGATCATACAAAGAGGAATAAGGACCCTCCCAAGGAGATATTTGGAGACCACCTACTATCGAAAACTCTCATTAGGTGATATATTTCATATTTTATTGGATTTCCATTGGATAATAAATTTAGTATTGCTTCTTTCTCCCAAAATCCGTTATTTGAATGTCATTTCGTTTTTAAATATATGGTTTAATGTTTTTAATGCATTCACATTGCTTATAGGTTGATGTATTTACTCATGTGCTTGTCCCACATCCTTTTGTTTGTCTATTGTTAGCTTAGAAACTTGCTAATAAAGAGATTTTTCTCACCATTGTACCTAAAACCACAACGCATAATGATGACTCCACTTTGGTTTTAGATACATTTATCTTACTCCTAGGTTGATTTTGTTCTTAGCTTTGGCTTCTAGTTTTATCATAGGCTCAATTTGTCATATGTGTCTTCCTTAATCACCAATAGGAAGGGGTTGTTTCTTCAAAAAAGATAATTTTTTGAGTCTTGATGTTTCACATGCTTGTTAGCCTATAGTCTACATAGTTTGTGCAAGTTTTCCTTTATGTTCTACATGGTTCAAATAAGTATTATTATGTAGAACTTGCACAAAATTTTCATGTAGGGTACATTGCTTTTCTACACAATTCATGTGATTGTCTCAATGATAGTCCATTCGACCTTGCTCAAAATCAATTTTTTAAGATCTAGTTGGCTATGTTCTAAAGTTTATTAGGCAGATTTTTTTTTTTTCAGGAGTTGTTCACTACCCTATTTGTGCTATTTCATCTTTTTTAGTGCCTAATAATTAAAAACCATTGTGGGTGTGGATGGAAATAATTCCTTCTAGTACTTACCACTTGTATGGTATTTTTGCTTCATTTAGCACTACATTTATAACTTTTACTTCATTAATTTCCATCATTTACCTATTGTTTTGATTATTTAAGTTTCTCATCACGTTAAGATAAATAGCTATGCAAGGAATGTGCTCCTTTTGTTTAAGTACTTTTCGTTTGAAATTATTTTTGTTTTTTGCTTAGTTTTCTAAAAATAAAGCAACTTAATCATTTAACCGACTTAATTCCTCCATTGAGGTTACAAAAGATTTTTTAGTCCAAGTTAGGATTGTGAGGACATGCATCCAAATAACTCCCCATGATTTTTTCTCATATGCAACATAGTTGTTTTCTTAGGGAACTTTAAAATATGTTCTAATGAATGTGTCGAAAAATAGTACAAGGGATGTGCTCTCCTTAGGGTGTAAATTCTTAGGTCAATGTTGGTAGTTTGATGGAGCCACCTAGTTATTTCAACCTATGTTTTAACCCCTTTACTATTGGAGGGAGGTCAAGCAACCCTTGTCCATGATCTGTGAAGAGGTATCTTAGTGGCCAAAGTATAGGATTATCACTATGTGGATTTCATGAGATATGGAAGCACATGAGATAGACAGTTGTGGTCTTCTTGAAGTTTCCCCAAGAACACTTCACTATAATTGTCTCTATTGTCATACCTTCACTAGTTATCTTTGGTGGATTTCATCACCATCCATTGAGAGATTTTGGAATGCCTAGTTACGATTTGAGTGAAAGAACACTAGATTCATATTAGGAACATAATTTTACTTGAAAAAAAATTGTGCAAACCCTTGCATCAAGAAATTTACATTATGATTGACTAAAAGACACTTCTAAAACATTATTGTACCACTTATGCACTAATTTTAGTTTATCACATTTTCTTTGAGTAGTTCGTTTTTCATATAGCACAATATTCTTGACCTATCACCTTGTATCACACATAGATTTAATTATTTAGGAACTATAGTGAACCCCCAATCATTTAAGTGTTCCCTTAGGCTTTGCAACCTCCCTCCTTTGATAGGAGGGGTTCCTTCATTTTCCATCTCTTCAACAAGGAATTTTGTATCTCCTTCTAATCCTAACATGAGTATGTTATTTTTTAGCTCATTTATATCA
Source organism: Picea mariana (assembly GCA_032191745.1). Lineage (NCBI taxonomy): Eukaryota > Viridiplantae > Streptophyta > Pinopsida > Pinales > Pinaceae > Picea > Picea mariana. Next base: position 6,971 of record JASDQU010735668.1, read on the forward strand.
GGATTGTCCTCTACTATCTTGCCTTCATTGAGATCTACCTCATTGATCTCGCCAATAGTTCAACCATCCATGATTTCTACACTCAACCAACTTAACCTACCATACATGGTTATCCTTAATCTCATAGATTTAGTGAAGCTCATTAATGATCTGATCTCACAGAATATTGCTTGGCCACCCATGTCGGCCAAATTACCCTTGGACATCCTAAAATTTGAGGGTCAACCTAGAGAGGATCCAACCAACAACATTATGATGTTTCATTTGTGGTGCTCTTGTAATCATGATAGAGAAGTCTTTCAATTTACGTCTTAGGTTATTTCAATGTACCCTCACTTAGGTGTTTGCTAGATGGTATATTAACAAGACGACAGGTTCCCTCTCCGCGTTTAGGTTGATAATTAAGGATTTCTTGAATTTCTTTTGACTACCAATTTGTCACAATATTGGGCTCGAAATTCTTGCAATTTTTTTCTAAACCACTAACACACCTATCTGGATAACATCCATGAGTGGCATAAACAATGTGGTTTGTGTAAGATTAAGAGACTCAAATACAATCTCCTCCTAGAATGGTTTTTGAAATCCCTCCTCCTTATCTCCAAAGAAGTGGCTACCACCATGCCTCAGTTGGAAGGTGATTTCATTCTTAAAGAACAACATTTTTACCTCATTTATGCCCAACCAATACATCTGTACATGGCCATACCTAATGCTCCTTGACATAATTATTTTGAACAAAATACACTGGGATCATCTCATGTTTTCAATGGTGTTATTGGGACCCTTACAAGCACCACCAACCAATTTTGTCAAATGAAATTCCCCCCCAGTACTAGACATTATGGTAACCACTGCAATGGAGCTACCAGTTAATATGGCCAACCCTTCTATGGGCATTAAAATATTCCTTAACCCAACTCAAATTTTCCTTCTTGTAGGTTACAACTCTCCCACTCAAGTGCCAGTACATCATAATCAGGGACTCATGCCTCCTCGAATGTGCACAACCCTTGTGTAGTTCTCAATGCTCCAGTTATTACACATCCTCATCATATAGTCCACCTTCCACATGAGAATACGCATTAACCTTTCCATGGTTTTCCACCAGGACTTTCGACACCACAACCCTTTTTACCTCTAGTTGATGTCAACTTTGTAGAACCTTCTCCAGGCCAAGAAAGCCAAGCTTTTGAACTACTAAACATGAACAATCCCCCAAACGCACAAAAAAATTGGAAGAACAAGGGAAACAATAAAAACTAGAACCAAGCTTAGAGTCTAGGGTGCAATGTACCTAATCAAGTCACTAACAGTGGGGAAATGCTAACACCATAAATCAAAACCAAAATTTCAACCCCAATAATCAACCCAAGAAAGGGGACAACAACCAGCTCAGGATAAGATTTTATTGTGCACTTTTCATTGAATATGAGAATTATACTCATCACTAGACCGAAATAGTCGATATTAGAAGGTGAAGGATTTAGAGGTAAATCCATGTACTAATCTCTCACAAGGGAATAATATCACATTTTTATAGCAAGATTTGCCTCACCTTATGCAATATTGCATAGAGGGCCTTTTTCCATTTCCCTATGCAGACTTTTCATCCCTTTTTGCAAATCCCGCAGCTAAAAAATATATTTTTTCCACATGTACGCACCTTGCCTACTATACAACATGCGTATACACAGGTTGCACTACTATAGCATGAGTACATCGGGATTTATGCCCAAAAATGAAAAATGGTGTCGGGTTTCCATGTCACGACAGGAGATCTATGATCCTTGGCCTTCCATATATTGGAAGTGTTCCGACTCCACCCTTCAGTTCCATTTGAATGCTATAAATGGGTCAATTCCGAGTTATGGAAAAGAGGAGGAATAATTTAAATTTGAGAGCAAAGTTACTCTGGAGAAATTATTTACTTCATATTGAGTCTGCATCCATTTTTCCTTTAAGTCTGAACACAGTGCTCATTCCCCAAGCTCTTCCCTTATTAATTGAGAACTCTATTGTCTCTCTTCTTTGAGATTGCCTTTGGTGAAGGATTGAAGTGGTGGAGTCCCAGATGGAAGGAACTTAGTTTCTCGGTTCCGAACCGTGCCGACACGGAAGTCTGTAACATTTTCACTTTTGTTGATCATATATTAATAGAAATACTCTTTTCCCGTCCAATTGATATCTTGAAAATATTTGAATTATTATTCCATGGGTGTATTTATCATGTTTATTAATGGATTATGCTATTGAATGCGCTAACATCATTTATTATCACCATATGCTTGCTTTGTTTGGTTGTTGAGGACTAGTTGCAGGTATATTGTTTTGGGTCAAGTGCTCAACGATGGAATTCATCGAACGTCTGGACGAGGTAGGCCTTTTATCTTGTCTTGCTAGCATGTTTTCTTATATAGCATACTTGAGAATAGAGTTGTTTTCTGCAGTAATTTTCGTCTGTTGTGGTTTTCCCCTAGCCATAGAGAGATTTTCCTTGTAACAGAATTGGCGACCATAATGGGGATACAAATCTTCTTTCTTGGGGTTTGGAGTGTGTTTCTCATTAGATTGCTCTCGTTCCTATTGAGTTTATTGTCATATCATTTCTTGACAACCTCTGTTCACTCTGGGTCTAAGTTTTTTATCCTTCTCCCTTGCCTAGCCTTGTTTTTAAACATATACGCGGCTTTTTTCTTGACAGTCGTGTATATACGCAGGTTGTCTTTCTGCAAGTTGCATACATATGCTTTGTTTCCTTGAATAGTTGCGTACATCAACCTCTTTTGCTTGTTTGATGGTTTTGGTGGTTGTTGGGTGGGATTTGATGCTTGCTGAGTCTTCTTGGGTCTTTGTAGTGACTGTTAAGTGTCTATGGGATGACAGGAAACCTGTCTTTGGTTGAATTTATGGGTGGAGTCTTTCTCATCATCTTTTCATTTTGATTGTCCTTCTATACTAGGTTGGGTGTGTTTCTCCTTGGTATCCTACTTGAGTTGTATGTTTCTATAGACAGTAGAGTTTATATATCAATTTTCTTTTCAATCCATTCATTTTCTCTTTTCTTGTATTGAAAATACAAAAATATTAGGCATTTTTCATTTCTTGGCATTTTTTTGTCTTTTGAGTCTTTGTCATTAGCTTAGTGCATGTAAAGAAAGATCACATTTTTACTTCAGAATTGCAGAGTTGAAATTGAAAATTGCATTTGTTTTAAGAAGCATATCATTCATTGAAAATTGAAGTTAGGACTTTGCATTGTATTCATATTTACTTTTCTTGTTGAGTCACAACATCATGAGTTTCACTACCATACCTTTTTGAGTAAGCACGGGCATTAAAATTAATGCTATAATTTAAAATTGATTAGTCACGATTTTATTTTCTAGGGTGCACAAACTAGCTTAGGATTTAGTGCCTTGGAATAGGATTTTGTGAGTAAACTTCTCCAAGGCAATTAAATCAACATATGTGTCTGACAAAGGGATTGGAGAAATCCATTGTATAATTGGTAATATCAGGAGGCTCCGCTCACACTGGAGTTAATCATGAGGTCATGCGAGGTTGGTTGAAGGGATATCCCCCCGATACCTTCTTAGCGTCAGAGATATTTCTGGGGATCTATTCATATCTTGGGATCTTGTTAGTGCCCTTACCTCCGTGAGAGGTGGTGCTTTCAAGGTTTCAGGATTTTCTACCCTGCCCATACGGTGGACCTGACTTACGACTGCTCGCATGTGCATCGGTTATACATTGGTTTCTTATTTTCTTGACTTAGGTGCCACATAGGTTACTTGCAGAAGTTATTATGCAGGTACCCTAGGTCAGATAAGGGTCAGACATCACACAACCTTTATGGAGGATTACCTCTCAGGGGGGATCTGACGGACTGGTTGTTAATCCCACAAGGGCCCTTACAACTAATTATGTTACCTCTAATCTTTAGAAGGGAGTATCAGGCCCCTCTTGGGTGAGACATACCTTCTTTAGGGATGGAGGCCCCTCTCAGCCACTTTACCTTGCTTGTGTGCATATTGGCCATTTGATTTTTGGTGTGCTCTTTGATTACTAGTTGGCCTTAGGATTTTGTATTGAGATTTCATTATCATGGATAGTGGAGTTCCCTTAGCTCTCTATTTTACCTTTACCACCCCCATGATGTTCACTCATTTCATGGGGACGAATACATCTTCTCTTCATAATGGTATGCATAATTATGACACTCAGTCTGTGTCGTGGGTCTCTAGTCATTTTCTTATTGATATGCCAAATGTGCCTTCATCCTTTACATCCTCTCCCTGGCCCACTTATATGAATCCTAGCATTGGATCCGGGGGCACCATGACCCTGCTACCTACATCTTCGTTTGATATGAGTCATGTCCCTCAACCAACTCTTACTATAGGAGGTGGGAACCTCCCCTCTTACAGATCCATTCCTATCTATGCTCTTTCAGGAGCCAGTGCTCAAATGGGTGCTTATTCTACTTATTACACCCCATCTGTGTACCCTTCATCTTCCATGCCTATTCCTTCAAACACTTTGCCCATGGTGGGTCCTCATATAAACCTCGGTCTTTCATTCGGAGAGAATCAATTTTATGGTTCAAGCTACCCTCTTCACGGAACCCCTTCACAAAGGGGAAACATATATCCTCACTTGAATAATCCTTATCATACTTTTGTCTCTTCACAAACTTCAGCGATGATTCTCATACAAACCTCTTTGGATTAGTTAGGCGGAGGATACTATCTTTCCGGGCAGGGACAGGGCGTATACCAAGACCCTTCCTGGCCTGCAATGTTTCAAATCCAATATTTCCCTGGACCTTGGTATCAAAGTCCACAACCCACCGCTAATCCAGTCATATTGGAGTTCCATCACCAACCTCTGCTAGTCATGTTGAATATGGGTCGACGACCTCAACAAATCATGTTGATGACCCGCACCTAGTCGTTGCTAGTCATGCCGGGGGTATCACTCTAGTTGCCACGATTCATATCAATGTCACATCTCCGACCTCTGTACATCATGTAGGAGATGAATCTCTCGTCTCTGCCAGTCATGTTGAGAGCATGTCGCCAGTTGTTTTGAATGACATTGGGGGCATTGAGAAGCCTAGACGTCTCAGACATAAGACTAAATTCCTTTGCAGGAATTGCAAAGGAAATCAACTTACTTGGTTGTGTCCTGTTACTGCTAGGATACCTGAAGCATGGGGCTCACTTAAGGGCCCTTCGGATTCTGAGGCATCTGTGGTTTCCCCACAACTTGTTTATCCTTTGATTGACAAGGTAGTCAATTCTTTCCTGACCATATCCCCGTTGTCAAGGGTGATGTGTCCCCTATCCCTGTTATCATGGATCCTCTTCCACCAATGGTCGAATAAGTGGTCGTACCAGTGCAATATCTGATCAATCCAACTCTCCTCTTGGAGGGTGATGCATCCTTCAATCATGTTGTCAGCATCCCTGATAACACTCCTTATGAAAACGAGAGAGTTTTTCTCTCCCCGGTTACTCTCCCTCCAAGTCCCGAAGAAGTTCCCTTCGATTGGGATGGTCTTGTGGGATATCCAATGCCTCCACCTATTTCCTTTCCAGTAAGAGACATTATCTGATATATCACGGAGATGATAACCTCCGCTAGCACTTTATCCTCCTCAACTTGGAGAGATTTGGGTTTTCCCAAGCTTATGTCATCTATTCGTAAGATACTGACATTCCACATAAGTCTAGCATGAGAGCCTTGGCCTCCCCCGTGAATTATCTCCTAGAATATCCCAAGCGAGTCTGATTTAAGCTCTTTTCTGACTCGTCTAAAAAACGAAAAATATTGTCGAGTGATTTGTCCCTTTCACACTTGTTAAATTGGACTTGAAAGGTCTCGAGTCTTAGTTAAGCTCTTTTCTGATTCGTTTTCATAAAGTGAAAATATTGTTGAGTGAACTTGTCTCTTTCACACTCGTAAATTGGACTTGATAGGACGTCTATTTGGCACAAGTTTATCCATTTTTCACACTAAGTAGACTAAATTTGATGAAAAAGGACATTTTTTGGCATTAAGTTGTGATTGCATCTCATGCCCTTGTTTGCAGTATTGAGCCTATAGTCGGTTCTCGCTTTGCATTACAAATCGTTTGCCTCAACAATTTTTCATCCTCAACCAAGCAGAGCCTCGTTTATATCCTTCGCAATTTGGCACCCTATACCCAAGAGGGAACATTCCCCTGAGTGTCCATCTCATGCATGCATCTCCTTGCATTGAGCATAGGTATGTTCCACTGCTGGAACTAATTTTTACTACTTGTGAAACTCATTTCCTCCTCTGTATCATAGCATTCATTTGTCTATGAAAAAACAAAAAAAGACGAGTAGGAAGGGAGTATTATCTCATATTGGTAGTAGTCGTGTCACCTTTGAACAAAGCACAAAGTTATTAAGTCCATTTTTCATCATAATTTTGGGTTTATCATGGACTTAGGAAGTTGAGCTCGTTATAGAGAGTCTTCTCTACCGACTGGTGACTCTTCCAGTCACTATGGAGAATTTCATTGATGCCTCTTGCATCTCATGCTTTCATCATTAATTCTATGTTTCCAGAGTCTTCCATATTTCTCATGCTCTTGTTAAAAGGAATTCTATCAGCCTGTGTCGTCCATTTCTCAGAACTATTGACTTTTCATGTAGGCCATACCCTCAGTTTGTCTCATAATCACATGATGTTGTAGTCCTATCATGCACCCTGGCCCTACTTTTATAATTGGTAGGTAACCTTGACCCCAACAGTCGAAATTCCATCATTGGTCATTGACTAGATGGTTTCCCTTGGTCATTGACTGGATGGTTTCCCTTGTGTTCAACGACAAGACATCTATTCATAGATTTGGATTCGTGCAATGTCTTGGATTCCATTAGCCTTATTAGTGGTTTCCTCGCCTTTGTCGGCAGTTTTCCTCATTGGTTTCTATTCAGAGAGTCTTTTTCGTGTACCGCTTGCACTTGGCACATGAGAAAGATGCACAGGGCGTTGGTTAGTGAACATGTTCTTCGTCCAATTTCCTCCAAATCATGAAGCTCATGCTTTGTACCTCGCGTTGAATGATGAGAGATGCCTTAATTTTTTCCTTTCAACAGGCCTCCTTCCATTAACTTAAACTCATCTATTATGGAAACGAGACCTAGAGTCTTATGAGTACCTTGAGGCTTGCATTCATTAGTGGCAGGTTCTCTTGCCATCGACAGTTGGAAATACATCAATGTCTCCCGATCGATGGATTCTTTATGTGTTCGACACCAACTCCTTTATTCACACTTGTAATAATGTACTCGGTGCCTTGATACCTACTTTCATTATCGGTAGGTTGTCTCGTGTTTTTTAATGGTATACCTCAATGACCGGTAATCAAACGATGTCTCATCGCGTTCAACCTCAAATCATTTATTCACATGATGTAGACTTGTACCTTTGGCGGATTATGTAGAATACTTGAAGACATCAGTATGTGTCCGCATCTTTCCTGAGTTATTGCTTCCTTTTCATTGGACCAGTACCTATATGACTTCAGTAATCATGGGAGATCCAATTGTACTCCATTATATATAGATATCTTTAGATTAATTTTGAGACTGGTTCTAATGGGCCTTGTTCATGACTATGACAGCCTTTGGCATGTAACCACATTTGTATTTGCCTACTCATGGCCACGGATAGTTGTTTGGTATATTTACACATGGATCTGCAGTGTAATTCAAATTGGCAGCCATGTATAAAAAGTCAGTGCAGAATGTAATGAGCAACTAGTTTTTCCAGTTGGTTCCCCATCACTCCACTTCTGGGTTTTTATAATATATTTCAGCCATCGCAGAGACTCCTCTAACCTCACACATTAGGGGGCATCTATTATAGAAAGATTTTCCTTTCCCTATACAATCTTGCAAAAAGGGCCTTTTTTATTTCCCTATGTGGACTTTTCATCCCTTTTTGCAAATCCCAGAGCTAAAAAAAATATTTTTTCCACATGTACGCACCTTGCCTACTATACAACATGCGTATACATAGGTTGCACCACTACAACCTATGTACATCGGGATTTGTGCCCAAAAATGAAAAATGGTGTCGGGTTTCCATGTCACCGCAGAAGATCTATGATCCTTTCCATTCCATGTATTGGAAACGTTCTGGCTCAGCCCTTTGGTTCCATTTGAAGGCTATAAATGGGCCAATTCCGAGCTATGGAAAAGAGGAGAAAGAATTCAACTTTGAGAGAAAATTTACTCTGGAAAAATTATTTACTTCATATTGAGTCTGCATCCCCTTTAAGTCTGAACACAATGTTCATCCCCCAAGCTCTTCCCTTATTAATTGAGAACTCTATTGTCTCTCTTCTTTGAGCTTGCCTTTGGTGGAGGATTGAAGTGGTGGAGGCCCAATTGGAAGGAACATATTTTCTCGGTTCCGAACCATGCCGACACAGAAGTCTGTAACATTTTCACTTCTGCTGATCATATATTAATAGAAATACTCTTTTCTCATCCAATTGATATCTTGCAAATATTTGAATTATTATTCCATGGGCATATTTCTCATGTTTATTAATGGATTATGCTATTGAATGTGCTAACATCATTTATTATCACCATATGCTTTCTTTTCTTGGTTTTTGAGGACTAGTTGTAGGTACATTGTTTTGGGTCAAGTGCTCAATGGTGGACTTCATCGAACATCTGGACAAGGTAGGCCTTTTAGCTTGTCTTGCTAGCATATTTGTTTATATATAATACTTGATAATAGAGTTGATTTCTACAGTCATTTTCGTTTGTTGTGGTTTGCCCCTAGCCATATAGAGATTTTCCTCGTAACACACACAACCACAATACCTTAAATCTTCATACTAGTTGACAGTGTTGTGAAGCCCCTTCCTTCAAAAATGAGTAAGAGACCCTAGTCTCCTCCCAAAATTCAATATTTTACCAACCTTCTAATCCTTCCCAGACAATATATTTATCTTATCAAAATATCCACATGAACTCGTTGGACATATGGTATGTTTGATCTAAATCTAGTAGAGTGTGATTATGCTCATCCCTCCACTATCTATCCCTTGAATATACCATGAGCTAATACCAACCATACACCCCATATATATCAAAGTCACATTTGTTTCATGATACACATAACCCACAGGTGAGGGCCACCCACAACTACAGTATCATTGATGAATTGGATCACTCATTTTCGACCATGTCAACACTTGATATCCTCCAAACCTTTCCTTCTAAAAAACAAGGCCTTACTATTAACCTTGGTGTTGGTTGTGGAGCCTGATTATCTTCCTATTTTAGAGGTTTGTTCCATCCATTCTTGGACCCCATTCCCTAATGGGGGTGTGGGGGGGGTGTTCCCCCCCCTGGCGAAGGATTCAAGAGCAACGTCCCCGAAGTGAAATATTGGGGAAAATTACCTTGTAAAATATTGTAATTTCGCAGTCAATTTGGACCATTCATTATAAGGTCACAGATATGATGCTAGAAGTTATTTTAGGGATTTGTTCCCTAGAATGAAACCCTCTTTTATGAGGATATTTTATTGTGGTTGTATGTGTGTGACTATTGTATTATGAGAGAGGAGACTGTGAGGGGAAGAAGAGGAAGTTACAACGGTTGACCTGTAGGTTGTATCCCTTCATTTTGTTGGATAATAAAAAGGAAGGACCTGGCAATTTCTCTAGTGGATGTAGCCCACATTGATTGAACCATGTATAAATGTGTCTATTGTATTATGTATCTTATGTGTTTTATTTCCGCATTTGTTTTATTTTGTTTCTTTGCAATCCTATTTTTCTAACATTCGAATGCTAGAGATCCATCATATTCATGTTTGATGACCGTAACCTTAGAAAAAGTTGAGCCAAGGCTTCCCCTGACATTTCAAATCACTGTCATGATAACAAATCTCATAATCCATTAGTGTGTCATTGATGAAAGTGCATCCACTTGTGCCATGTCCATTGTGTTTTGGTAGAAGTTAAGCTCTCCTAATCTCACCCCACCTACCTGGTATAAGTTGATCTTTCTCGATCTCACCCCACCTACCATAACCCTTAGGACCTATGATGGCCATCCTTCTAAAACTGAATGGATATTCCATAATATTCCCATAGAGCTAAGGGCAAAGATCGTCTTCATTGAAATAGAGGTCGTTGATGCTCTACTAAACTATAATATAATTCTTAGACATAGTTATATTCCATGAAGGTAGTTAGATCCTTAATGTTACACACTATGATGTTATCCATGAGGGAAAAATCATTACTTTAGATTACGTTACATATGGGGCCAATCAACACCTCCCATATTATACAAAGATGGACCTTGGTGCCTTCAAAGACTCTTAATTTCTCAGGTTTTACCAAGGTGCACCACTCTAAGCCCCTCCCATGGGATCCCCTCCCATGTGCATTATCACATCCTATGACAAGGTACCTCTTACATCGTTAATCACATTGATTATGTCACCCACCACACCCGCACTCTCTGAGCCATCACCAAGCATAGAGAACACACATCTAAGGACTCTAATCACTTAGATTATATTTCTCTTCCCACTATCTAACATAGTTGGGACCCCTATGATGGCCACATTATCCCTTCCTACGATCACTCTTAGGATACCTATTTGGTATCTCACTTCCCCCTACCCTATTTTATCCAAGGTACCACTCATTTACCTAGTCTTCAACCCCATACAAACTCCAATTATTTCATCACCTATGACCGTAGAGTCATCACCAATACCCATCACACCAATTAATCCATGTGTCGGTAAGACAACTAGGGGAAAAAACAAGAAAACTAGGGGAACCAATAACCTTAGGCCCAATGTGGTCACTTAGACCACTACTTGTACTTAGATTCCAACTCCTTTTTCCTTTTATGAAATAAATGACCATGCCACCAATATTTTCCCTATGCTCCCAAAGCTATGGAACCTTCTACACTTGCTAGTGATGGCCCTACTTATTCCAACCCCATTGGCTAGAGGCACCCCTCCCCTGCCCTCAAAGGAACCTAAAAAGATACCCAATTCAACATTGAGAGCTGACCACATTTGCACTTTATGCAAAAAGTTTTACTATTGTACTCATCATTGTCCAAAACTCCCTCACTTTTGAACTACCCTTTCCATGACTCACTAGCAGCCAATGTTAACCAGTTACCAAATTGATCTTAGAGGGCACATATTGTCCCCACCTCACATAGAGACCAAAAATTCCACCACTTTTTATCACATCTCTACATTGGTAGGTTTTTCTTCTTATGATTACCCTTTGTTGTCTTCAGACATCGACATTGGTCCATCACCTTTTGGTGCACCATCAACCTTACTGTGAATATAGTCTCACTCCATTTGTGGTGTATTCACATATGTGGGCTCTTCTCATGTTAACCACCCATATCATATGTATGTAATTGACAATGGTCACAACATTAATACACCTATACCCGCAATAATGGCACACAATACCCCTAGCTCTAGTGCCCATGTCTTTCACTCTAATGAAGACATTTTAGAAGTCATGACTATTCTCAACTACCCTTGGGATGATATGCATCATCCTTCCTATTTCTTTCCATAGGACGTGTTCACACCTTCCACTTATTCTAATTAATATCATCGAGTCCAACGATTTTATTCCCCATATTAATGTAGATTGCTTCAAAAATATCATACTTGTTATGGATAACTTCAAGGAAGGAAATATTGTCAATATTTCACTCACAATTAAGATGGATATTTATGTGACACCCGTTATTACTGAAAACATACTTCTTGGAGATGTGTTTTCCCCTAAACCTATGCTTTGAAATATAAAGCATTTTTCCAAGAGTTTTGTGATGTGTTCACTTGGTCCTATTTAGATATGCTTGTATTTGATCTTAACTTTATCAAGTATCACATCAACACATGGGTATATGTGTCCCCATTTTGGTATAACAAAATGACTCTCCATCCTATTAATGCTATGGAAAAGAAAACAGAAATAGATAAAATACACAAATCTAGGTTCATCTATCTAATCACATATACCTAATCAAGTCTCTAATCTTGTCCATGTGAATAAAAAACAAAGTATTATCCATGTTTGAATGGATTGATGTGGTATTTACCAAGCTTTCCCCAAAGACAATTTCCCTACCCCCTTCATCGAAAAAGTCATCAATGAATGTGTTATCCATGAGATCCTCTCATTCATGGTTGGGTTCTCAAGGTTCTATTAGATAAGGATTTGCTAACAAGATCAATATAAGACAACTTTCATCACCTCTTAGAGGACTTTCACATATTTCATCATTCCCTTTGGATTAAAAAATGTTGGAGCCACATTCAAATGCACTATGCTCTATGTGTTCCATGATTTGGTTCACATCATCCTAGCTTACCTCGATGACCTCACAAATTGATTGAAGAGATGGTCACAACACCTAGACAACCTTTGCACTATTTTCTTATGATGCCAACATTAGAACATTTGAGTCAACCCTCTCATGTGAGTCTTTTGTGTTACATTTATATGCATCTTGGGGTTCATCATCTCTAAGGAAGGGATTACCATTGATCCATTAAAATTCCAAGCCATCATTAAACTACCCCCTATGGAATCTATGACAGTTGCAAAGCCTTCGGGTCAAGGCCAATTTCCTATGTAAGTTTGTTCTTGATTACGACACTCACCCATTGAATTGTGTGTCTCTTATATTAAGACATCATGGCACTTTGTATGGGATGACCAAGTGTTATCACCCAAAATTTGATCACCTAGACCAAAAATTTAGGTTTAGTGAAATACACCATTAATGGTATGGGTATCATATGTCTAAACCTTATTTTACATCATTTTCCACTATTATAACTTAATGAACCACTTTTCCTATAGTTATTTTCATTTCTTAAAGTCATAAAACACTTGTATGACCTTTTCCTCTTAAAGTTATCCTAAAAAGAAAAATTAAATTAAAAACCCTAAAAGTAATGGTTACAATTGATACTGTCAAATAATACTATTTTACTACCATGACCATATCAAAGATAACCATTATTTTTCTTATAAATTCAAGAGATCACCTCCATTTTCGAGATCACATTCATTGGAAGTAATGGAATGTTGTTGAAATTTCCCTAGATCTTTTGGCCACATTCACCATCACTTTCAACCACAAAGGAGAGGAGCCAATATCAGTCATACACTCAAGAAACAACAAGAATCCTCCCAAGGAGGAGGCCAAGGAGACCGTTTTCTTTAAGGAACTTCTCCACGTGTGTATTTTAAAATCTTTTCATTGCGTAATGGAATATGTGTTCATTCTTTCATAGATTTTCCATTCTAGTTTATTTAATTTGTTGCATTTGTTTCTTTCCACGTGAATAGTATAGACATGAAGATGAAAATTTCCATTTAAATCTAGGGTTTCTAGTTTTATTTATTTATTATTGTTTGTGATCTAGATACAACCACTAGATTTGTAGATTTTCTAACCCTTGTTGTAGAATTTACACAACAAATTAGCAACTCCACTGGGAATCTAAGCCATGTCTTAATACTTGGTTGTGGGTGTGTGGGTAACCCATTTCCTCTCTTTTTCATTGTATTTTTTGAGTTTTTTTGAAGCTTTTTGTTTGTTGTTACTTTCTATGCAGTGTTTGCAGGAAACATATGTTGAAAACCACTCAGATTTGCTTCAAAGACCAACGCACAACTCTCCAAAAACCCTCAGGTGCCCATTCATTTTTGGGTCAATAAGTGCATTGATAAATGCACCTTTTTGGATTGTTATCTACATTGACCAATGAAGGAACAAGGGGTGGAATCTACATTCCCAACACAAATTTCTAGGTGAGTTTCTGCAAGGGCTCCCAAAACTTAGTTTTTTCAATTTTTACAGTTTTATTTTTTATTTTTAGGTGTTCTTTAGGACCAATAGGTTTCTTTTCGAATGATTTTTATGTAGATTAGGTGTTTTATTTAAGAAATTCATTAGGATCGAGAAGAAACCCCCGTAGGGTTTCTAGTACATTTCCTAGCTGGATTTACTTTGGATTGTACTTTCATATTTCTATTATAGTAGGTTTAGAATCAAAACCCTGGGTCACTGGTTAGTCATAATGCATCTATTTTTTCATAGATCTTGTATGAAGTAAATCATACACCCTTGACCTAGTATTTTTCCTATAGCTAGAGTTGTGCAAGAAGTCATTGCCTTTAATTTTCCACCATTCACTTTTGCTTTTTGTTACAGTTGTAGATCAGATTTATTTGTTGTTTTAAATTGCAATTTATTTCAGAATTGAAAAGTCTCTTAGTGAAACAAAAGAGTTCCCTTGACCCCTACTATTTTACTTACCAATACATGCCTTTTCTTTTGAAATTTTTTACTTGTCAGCCAATGAGTAAAGTAGGTTTTTTTTTCATTTTGAAATATGGATATTAACAAGTATATTTTTGTTTTGAAGTTATAATTAGATAAAGAAAAAGCTATTGTTATTTTTAGTTGCCTACTTGTTTATCAGTTTATATTTAATTTCAAGTGCAATTTACTTTCATTTACAAGCATTTCATTTCAACTTAGTCACACACCACACGTGCACACATTATCACACCTTAAAGTTTATGCTTGGTTGACGACACCAAGCTCAACTTAATAATTAACCAGCTAATTTAACACACATAAAATCCCACTTGGGCATGAAACAAATATTGTATTTAGGTTAGGACTCTCGGGATAGGCATCCAAATAATTCCTCTTAGTCATTTCACATTGAAACATAGAGGTTGACTATTAGAGAACTTTCAAAATCCTTTATAACATGCATGATCCTAACCCGTTTGGTAACATGCATGCTCTTTTAAAGTAGATAATGTGGAGGTCTAGATTCGATGTATAATTGAGGCTCCTTACTATTTCATTATTGAATATCCCCAAACTATTAGATTTCATCTTGAAGGAAAATAAATGTGTTACACATGTTTGTTAAGAGGTAGCTTAGTGTCCATACTACTAGGTATCCTTACCCAAGTGTGGCTCTTTCAAGAGGGGGGCGCCTGAGACAGATTTCTCTGGGCCATTGGGATTTCATCACCCAACATATCCTAGTTATAACAGTCTTTTTCATACTTTCACTCATCCACATAGGGACCCTTGATACCCTTTTTTTTGGTTGATTGGAAGGCCCTTATCCATAGACTAGGTTTTGTTTGAGCACTAGTTAATATCTTATAGGCTAGAGTCATTTCTCTTTATAGGACAAAGTTGCTTGAATTAGACTATATTTATATTGATTCAAACACACTTATATCCACTTGTTGCACCACCTAAGCACATAGTGAGTGAATTTTTCAATCGCTATTATTTGTCTAGTTCATTTCTTTGTTCTATTAGCTTGTTGCATCTTTAGGGTGATATTTTAATTTGGACACCATAGCTCCCCCTAGGAGACAATCCCATTTTTTGAAAGGTCATTGACATGAGTTCCCTCTTAGACATAGTATCTTCCCCATTCAACAAAGCAAGGTCCCCCACCCTAACCCACCTTTGGGTTCTATTTATTCTAATTCATATCCCCCTCCCCATCAAGGGGTGTTGGTACATCTGGCTCCGAACCTAATTCAACCTCTTCCAGTCCTTCCTCCTCATCCAACCTGAGTTCCACCATGGCTGGAACTAATATTGGAGCCAATGCTAACGAGCCTCATGTTCCTTTTATGGTATATTTAAATCTCCCTCTTTTGAGCAAGTTAACCAATGATCATATATGCCATGACATTAATTGGCCCAATATGCCAAATATTTTTTCCTCTAACTTCCCAAAGTTTGGGGGTAAAACTGGAGAGGATCCCTCCAACCATATCATGTCCTTCCACCTTTGGTGTTCTTATAACTCCATAATGGAGTATTCGATTGGGTTGAGACTTTTTCAATGCACTTTGATGGGTGCTACCTTCAAATGGTACATCAACTAACCTGGCAATATCCATACCACCTTTGAGTCCATCACAAAGGATTTCCTCACCTTATTCTAGCTTCCAGTCCACCATGATGTAGGAATATAAATCTTGACCAATTTCCATCAAACCACAACTAATCATTGTAGAATGTGGTGAGTACCTACACAAGAGATCTAGCTCGCAGAAGAACGAACACAGCTTGCAAAAGTGAGAAGATGAAAGAAAAATTGGAGAGAAAAAAATAGAAAATGTAATAACCAAATGAAGGAATGATAATTTACACATGATATACTTTTTATATCTCAATTAATGTGTATGCAAGAGAAGATAATGTGCCATAGTAGCGGTCTAGAGAGATATGGACACATGCAGGCAGTTACCGGAGTTAACTGCCACCTAGTCCTAGCTAACTAGTCATGCAATATTCAACTAATTGAATCACATGTGTGGAAGTGAGAGAAGCACATGCAACTATTGGTGATAAAACCAAGGTTTCCATGCATAAGTGACTTCCACTAGTCTAACTAACTGTGTTGGACATTCATTTTTGGAATAACATACATAAAAATACTAAGTGTAGAAGAAGTGCATAGAAGAAGAAGGAAGACTAGGGAGTGCGCAGTTGAGGCGCATTTAGCAGGATAGTGTGCAAAAGAGAATAAAGGAAGAGAAGAAAGCGGCCCAAAAGGAAGGATGACAACCCGACATGCTAAATATAGAAGGATGCACAAAAGCAGAAAGAACAACAATTAGAGTGCAAAATAAGCATGCAGATGGAAAAGCAAGTGAAAGCAACCCGAACATCAAGTTAACTTGAAGTTATCATGTATTGTAATAGGGTTTTGGGGGATGAGCAATGTAGGTTTTTGAGCCCTAGAATTCATGTATAAATATGTAATGGGTTGGGAGATTATGGGTTATGTGTTTTTGGTACTGTTTGGTTCTGTTATGTTCTGTTGATTATGAGAGTTCTTCTCCAGTGATACTAAGGATATGATGCAGAGAGAGAGAGAAAGGCTTGCACTGCAGAGTGGCTAGGCTAGGAAAAAAGAAAGATAACAATGATGTATCTTTGTAATTGTAGTGCACAAGCCTAAGACAATTAGCAAAAGCATAATAAAAAAGCCATTCGTTTTGGATTCAGCCCAGAGTTGGGTGAACCGTGTTAAATACTATGTTGAATTTATTTTGTGTGATTGTTCATGGATTCTATCTGGATGCATATTAGATTAGATTTCTCTTATGTGTAATCATTACACAATAGTTATGATTGTTACAGTAATGGTTTTATTTTGTACTCTAGAATATAATGGTAATGTGAATATGAATTCACTAAGTAACTAACGAGGAACAAAAACAAAACTAAATAAGAATGAATAGAATAATCACCTCCCATTCCCTGACTACTGCAGAAACATGGTTCCTTCAGTCCCAATAGATACCTTGTGTGAGACTTCATGTGCACATGCATATGATGTCGAAAGGGTCAGTA
The DNA here is from genome assembly GCA_032191745.1 of Picea mariana. Lineage (NCBI taxonomy): Eukaryota > Viridiplantae > Streptophyta > Pinopsida > Pinales > Pinaceae > Picea > Picea mariana. The sequence goes on from JASDQU010735668.1 coordinate 24,466, forward strand.
TCTAAAGGGTTTTGTTGGTCAAAGTTAACTCGAACCTAGAGTCCTACAACAACGCGTAGCGCCAACAAATGGTTCTGTTGTCGAGACCTAGATTCTATGATTAAGGGAATGTTTTGGAGGCTGACTAAGATGGAAATTTTAGAATGGTTAGAAAGGAAGGAACAAGAGTTTTCCCGAAAAGATAATAGAAACCCTTGGATGAGTAATGAGTAGTGGATGCAAAGGTATGTATACACAAAGCTGCATGAAAGTTTCTTTGGTGAGTTTCCAATTATTCCGAAGGAGTGCTTAGAAAGATTAGTGGAGAATACTGGAAGGTACCAAAATGCAACACGGAGGAATTGGACTCTTTATTTGGTAAGACGATTGAATTATGTAAGTAATAACACTTCTCGCACAGTTGATTTTTGGTTGGATAGCATATTAGGAGGATATATTACAAAGTTTGCAGTAGATTGTACCCAATCATACAATGTTGCAGAAAGGGACTTCTTCAAGGGTCCATGAGGAAGGTTCATGAAATTTTTGGGTACGTGGATAAGATGTTGTATTGTGACAAGTACGTGATGACCATGGAGTCTAATTTCTAAGGGGTTTCGCGCACATAGGGGAACCGAGGGATGAAAAGAGGATAGTCTGAAGACAAGAGAGAATGAAGGAACTGATGAAGTAGGAAGTGAGGGATTGAGGATGCAGAGAGATGAAGAAGGAATACCATAGGAATAAAACAAGTTTGGAGAAATTTGCAGAGGAAGGAGGTACAAGAGGTGAAAGACTAGGGCTAAGAAAGGAGAGCCGAAAAGTGATCCAGAGGGGAGAGGAACTTGCAAAATAATCCAAGTCGTGGAGATACCACACATTAGAGGAGAGGAAGAGGAGTTCCATTCCAGTCCTATAATAGAGGAGTCATCAAGTCATACTCAAACCGAATCTTCTGTCGAATCCACAACCCCGTGTGCATCACCACAATCGGAAATAACAATTGAAGACTTATCAAAAGCACTTATAGTTAGAAAGGGATGATAAAGTAGTAGCAATCAGAGTAGTGGAAGCAGTGTGAAGAGTCAGATTTAACCAACATCACCAATAGGAGGGACTACACAAAGCAACATGGCAGGGGCAGACAACACCCTCAGACTTCCTGAGTACCAGGGAGTGGGGTCAGACGACTCATAAAAACATTTGTTTGTCTGCGAGACAATTTGGGCTGCTAAGAACATCTAGGATGAGGCTGTGAATATTGTGTAGTTAGCAACAACATTTAGAGGTCATTTGCTAGTTTGGTACATGAATTTGCAGAGTACTGCACCTACAGGACAGGCCAGAACATTGGCAGAGATAAGACCAGCATTGCTAAAAGAGTTAATAATCCAAATTTGGAGTCACAGTACATTACATAACTGAAGGAGATTAAACAGGTGAAAATGGATTCAGTGTGGGACTTAGATCAAAGGTTCAAGAACCTGATGGGTAGGTTAAATTTACAAATCCTCGATCAACAACATCAAGAATGGTTTATTGCGGGACTTCTACCGCACAATCGCATGCCATTAATTCAACAGAAGGTTGTGTCGCAACCCAAGGATCTAGAAATTTCCATGAAATTGGAATCATCCCCTATAGGAGACAATGGAGAGATGGCACATGTTCAGATGCAATTGGTTGCATTACAATTTAGTTGGTAGAAATTACAAAAGGGAAGGAGAAACGAGAACAATTCTGGTGTACCAAGTGTAGGATTGAAGGCTATCACAAGGACGAAGGCCCAACATTCACGAAGTATTTGGAAACTGGAGCATTGAATCCATTACCAGGAGGGGGGTATTGCGAGATATGTAAGAAATTGGGACATCATCCAACTGAATCTTCATTATTGCAGAAGTATTAGAGTATACCAAGGAACTTGTTTTGCAATTTTTGCAAGTCATTCAGACATGAAGAGAAGGATTGTTGCACATTCCATTTGATGAGGGAGCATACTTCAAGTTTGTATAGGATTCAGGAGGAGAATGCTATGACAGATGGAGGAACTCAACAATATAATAATCAAAGAGGCTTTACTCTAGGGACTAGAGGAAATTTTGGTAGAGGTCAAGAAAAAATAAATTTTGGGAGAGGAGGAAGAGGACCAATAATATGTTATAATTGTAATCAACTAGGGCACTTAGCCCGGGACTATCTAAATCTGTGTACAATGTGCACATACTATAGAGAATTGGGTTGTGCGATAGAATATTGTCCTCAACTAGTTGCGAAATGGCAGGCCAGAGGGAACCAGAACCAGAATTCAAATCAGAATGTGCAGAAAATATCAGCCGAAGAATGCAATGAAGGGCCAAGAATAACATTTGTTATGCGTTGAGGAGATAGAACATGAATTGATATGATGAATGGAGGGAAGCAAACCGAGCAATGGGTAAGGAAGTCAACAAGACCCATGCCAACCTTTAATCCTCAGCAAGAAAATGAGACATATCAAAGGGAAAGGAAAGAGGTACTTGGATGGGATTGAGGAGCATCAACATCATCTGCACCTCATGTCGAAGATCGTGTTGTACCAGAGAAATCAAATGGGAAGGTAAGCACGCTAAAAGAATTCTTGAGAATTTACATAGAGCTAATGAAAGATGAAACTGCATTGAAAACACTATATGAGATGATAGATCATTGTATGTAAGGAAGGGAAACTCTCATCGCATAAAGGGTGGTGAATACGGTACTATGCAGAAAGAGGACCAATGGAGAATTCAGAGTCAGTGCACAAATTGGGGAATATGATGTGGATAATGTTATCTTGGACTTGGGGTTTGATGTGAATGTATTGCCTAAAAAGACCTGGGAGATGATGGTGAAACCGAGGCTAGTATGGTCTCATTTTTAGTGAAGGATCGTGAATCAACAAAAAATAGTATCAATTGGTCGATTAACAGTTGTACATGTGAACATGGATAGGGTGCGCAGTGTGATAGACTTTGAGGTTATTGAGATCATGGATGATAGTCAACCATATCCAACATTGATGGGTCTGGAATGGATGTTTGATAATCAGGAAATCATAAACCTGAAGAGGAGGGAAATGATATTTGAAGTCGGATATTTGAGAGTTATTGCACCATTGGACCCAACAGAAGGAACAAGATGCATAGAGCCAGCAAGAGGAAACGACATTGACAATTTGTATATCATAACTATGTGGATAGATGATTATGTAAACCCTACTGTAGATGGTTCGCTAAGTTGGAGAAGTCTCAATTCATGTGCATCAGACTCAGAGGAAGGTCTAGAGAATTGGCAGCAGAGGATGCATGAAGTCTCAACTAGACGATGTGCATGGATGACCTAATCCTTGCAATGTATTGGAACAAATTTCGTGCACAAATTGGGGAATATGATGTGGATAATGTTATCATAGACTTGGGGTTTGATGTGAATGTATTTCCTAAAAAGACCTGGGAGATGATGGTCAAACCGAGGCTAGTATGGTCGCATGTTTAGTTAAGGATCATGAATCAACACAAAATGTCCTTGTGTGAACATAGATGGGGTGCTCAATGCGATAGACTTTGAGGTTATTGAGATCGTGGATGATAGTCAACCATATCCAACATTGATGGGACTGGAATGGATGTTTGATAATCAGGAAATCATAAACCTGAAGAGGGGGGAAACGATATTTGAAGTCGGATATTTGAGAGTTATTGCACCATTGGACCCAACAGAAGGAACGAGATACATAGAGCCAGCAAGAGGAAACGACATTGACAATTTGTATAACATGAATGTGCAGATAGATGATTATGTAAACCCTACTGTAGATGGTTCGCTAAGTTGGAGAATTCTCAGTTCATGTGCATCGGACTCAAAAGAAGGTCTAGATAATTGGTAGTAGAGGATGCATGAAGTCTCGACTAGACAATGTGCGTGGATGACCTAATCCTTTCAATGTATTGGAACAGATTCTATGCACAAATTGTGGAATATGATGTGCATGTTATCTTGGAATTGGAGTCTAATGTGTCATTGATGAAAGTGCATTGTCTTTTATGTGTCATTGTATTTTATGAGGGAATTTTATTCCAGTTGTGTGTGTGTGTTTATTGTATTATGAGAGATGAGATCATGAGAGGAAGAAGAGGAAGTTACAACGGTTGTCCTGTAGGTGGTATCCCTTCATTTTGTTGGATAATAAAAGGGAAGGACCTGGCAATTTCTCCGGTGGACGTATCCCACATTGGTTGAACCACGTATAAATGTGTCTCTATTGTATTATGTATCTTTTGTATTTTATTTCCGCATTTGTTTTATTTTATTTCTTTGTGATCCTAGTTTTCTAACATTCGAGTGCTAGCGATCCATCAT
>JASDQU010735668.1:33574-46968 GCA_032191745.1 Picea mariana
CGTTACACCAGTAGACAGATTTGAATCAGAAAGTGGGGGACAAACTAACCATTCTCCACAAAAGCTTAGAAACTTATTTGTTTTTTCTACCAGCAGTGGTGATCAAGTGCAGCTTGTTCCCCTGTAAGTGTGCAATGATACAGCTGCTTTAAGTGGGCGTAAAAATACTACCACTGGAACTTAAAAATACTACCACTGGAACTTTACTACAGATAGCACATAAACATGATAAGCTGGGAAGGGTTCAAGCATTATGGGGAAGGTTTTCTATGTTGGGCAGTGAAGACACGTGTTGCTGAAATTCATTAACACAGGCAATGGCAGAGACCAGGGGTACATGAACGAGTTTTTTTGCCAGCGCACACCAATGTTAGTAACGACAGAACACCTGGCAGACGCACCTAGCATTCGCACAGTCCAAAGAAGGCAAACCGGTTCATATTTCCCAGAACGCTAAGAGTTTTATGTTATATTTTTGTCTTTTAAAAGAAGGATGTATGTAACACTTAATGGAGAACGGCCCGGGAGCCTTTCGGAGGCTGGGTTTGTAATGCAGTCTTTTTCAGCAAATATAGAACAGAGTGCCAAGAGATTCTATACTTTGTCACTGTCTAATTCTGTCTTTTTCCTGTATTATTGTTTTTGAAGTTTTCATCACTGCTCTTTCTTCCTTCCATTCATTATTTCAGCTTGTAATGGTTACAATTCAGTAATACCTCTGCTGTAGCTATTTTAAAGCATTCCTTAAAGTGCAGTTTTTCCTCTGTTTTGTCGTGAGTAGAACAAGACCTGCATCTTAATTGTTTTGCCTTATTTACAAGTTTTATTTGTTCACAGCCTTTCCTCTGTCTTTTTATGAGTGAGACAAGACCTGTGTTCAGATATTTGAAGTTCAGTGTTATTTTTTCTATTGAAAGGAAGACCAGATACTTGGCTTTTTCTTTCAGTTTTGTTCATCCACTATCTTCTATCCATCCTCATGATTTTAAAATGAATTAGACAAACGAGGTCATGCCTTTTCGTTTCTGATCTATAAATGAGTGGAATGACTATTTTCAACCTAGTTCTAGAAGCCTCCTATGACTGATCAATCAACAAGATTTATTTCTTCTAAAAAATGTGCTAAGGCTTGGCTCTTTTACAACCTAGAGTCAACTCTTGCGACAACACCTTCCACTTATTCTAATTAATATCATCGAGTCCTAGGATTTTATTCCCCATATTCATGTAGACTGCTTCAAAAATATCATACTTGCTATGGATAAATTCAAGGAAGGAAATATGGCCAATATTTCACTCACAATTAAGATGGATATTTATGTGACACCCGTTATTACTGAAAACATACTTCTTGGAGATATGTGTTCCCCCTAAACCTATGGTTCAACATATACAGCATTTTTCCAAGAGTTTTGTGATGTGTTCACTTGGTCCTATTTAGATATGCTTGTATTTGATCTAAACTTTATCAAGTATCACATCAACACATGGGTATATGTGTCCCCATTTTGGTATAAAAAAATGACTCTCCATCCTATTAATGGTATGGAAAAGAAAACAGAAATAGATAAAATACACAAATATAGGTTCATCTATCTAATCACATATACCTAAGCAGGTCTCTAATCTTGTCAATGTGAATAAAAAACAAAGTATTATCCACGTTTGAATGGATTGATGTGGTCTTTACCAAGCTTTCCCCAGAGACAATTTCCCTACCCCCTTCATCGAAAAAGTCATCAATGAGTGTGGTATCCATGAGATCCTCTCATTCATGGTTGGGTTCTCAAGGTTCTATTAGATAAGGATTTGCTAGCAATATCAATATAAGACAACTTTCATCACCTCTTAGAGGATTTTCACATATTGCATCATTCCCTTTGGATTAAAAAATGTTGGTGTCACATTCCAATGCACTATGCTCTATGTGTTCCATGATTTGGTTCAAATCATCCTAGCTTACCTCGATGACCTCACAAATTGATTGAAGAGATGGTCACAACACCTAGACAACCTTTGCACTATGTTCTTATGATGCCAACATTAGAACATTTGAGTCAACCCTCTCATGTGAGTCTTTTGTGTTACATCTATATGCCTCTTGGGGTTCATCATCTCTAAGGAAAGGATTACAGTTGATCCATTAAAATTCCAAGCCATCATCAAACTACCCCCTATGGACTCTATGCTAGTTGCAAAGCCTTAGGGTCAAGGCCAATTTCCTATGTAAGTTTGTTCTTGATTACGACACTCGCCCATTGGTTTGTGTGTCTCTTATATCAAGACATCCTGGCACTTTGTATGGGATGACCAAGTGTTATCACCCAAAATTTGATCACCTAGACCAAAAATTTAGGTTTAGTGAAATACACCATTCATGGTATGGGTATCATATGTCTAAACCTTCTTTTACATCATTTTCCACTATTATAACTTAATGAACCACTTTTCCTATAGTTATTTTCATTTCTTAAAGTCATAAAACACTTGTATGACCTTTTCCTCTAAAAGTTATCCCAAAAAGAAAAATAAAATAAAATAAACCCTAAAAGTAATGGTTACAATTGATACGGTCAAATAATACTATTTTACTACCGTGGCCATATCAAAGATAACCATTATTTTTCTTATAAATTCAAGAGATCACCTCCATTTTCGAGATCACATCCATTGGAAGTAATGGAATGTTGTCGAAATTTCCCAAGATCTTTTGGCCACATTCACCACCACTTTCAACCGCAAAGGAGAGGAGCTAATCTAAGACATACACTAAGGAAACAACAAGAATCCTCCCAAGGAGGAGGCCAAGGAGACTGTTTTCTTTAAGGAACTTCTCCCCATGTGTATTTTAAAAGCTTTTCATTGGGTAATGGAATATGTGTTCATTCTTTCATAGAATTTTCATTCTAGTTTATTTATTTTGTTGCATTTGTTTCTTTCCACGTGAATAGTATAGACATGAAGATGAAAATTTCCCTTTAAATCTAGGGTTTCTAGTTTTATATATTTATTATTGTCTTTGATCTAGATACAAACACTAGATTTTTAGATTTTCTAACCCTTGTTGTAGAATATACACAACAAATTAGCAAATCCACTGGCAATCTAAGCCATATCTTAATACTTGGTTGTGGGTGTGTGGGTAACCCATTTCCTCTCTTTTTCATTCTATTTTTTTAGTTTTTTTGGAGCTTTTTGTTTGTTGTTTCTTTCTATGCAGTGTTTGTAGGAAACATATGTCGAAAACCACTTAGATTTGCTTCAAAGACCAACTCACAACTCTCCAAAAACCCTCAGGTGCCAATTCATTTTTTCGGTCAATAAGTGCATTGAGAAATGCACCTTTTGGGATTGTTATCTACATGGAGAAATGCACCTTTTTTGGAGATTTTTATGTAGATTAGGTGTTTTATTTAAGAAATTCATTAGGATTGCAAAGAAAACCCCGTATGGTTTCTAGTACCTTTCCTAGTTGGATTTATTTTGGATTGTACTTTCAGATTTCTATTATAGTAGGCATAGAATCATAACCCTAGGTCATTGGTTAGTCATTATGCATCTCTTTTTTCATAGATCTTGTATGAAGTAAATCATACACCCTTGACCTAGTATTTTTCCTATAGCTAGAGTTGTGCAAGAAGTCATTGCATTTAATTTTCCACCATTCACTTTTGCTTTTTGTTACATTTGTAGATCAGATTTATTTGTTGTTTTAAATTGCAATTTATTTCAGAATTGAAAAATCTCTTAGTGAAACAAAAGAGTTCCCTTGACCCCTACTATTTTACTTACCAATACATGCCTTTTCTTTTGAAATTTTTTACTTGTCAGCCAATGTGTAAAGTAGCTTGTTTTTCATTTTGAAAAATGGATATTAACAAGTAGATTTTTGTTTTGAAGTTATAATTAGATAAAGAAAAAGCTATTGTTATTTTTAGTTGCTTGCTTGTTTATCAGTTAAGATTTAATTTCAAGTGCAATTTACTTTCATTTACAAGCATTTCATTTCAACTTAGTCACACACCACATGTGCACACATTATCACACCTTAAAGTTTATGCTTGGTTGATGACACCAAGCTCAACTTAATAATTAACCGGCTAATTTAACACACACAAAATCCCACTTGGGCATGAAAAAAATATTGTACTTAGGTTAGGACTCTCGGGATAGGCATCCAAATAATTCCTCTTAGTCATTTCACATTGAAACATAGAGGTTGACTATTAGGGAACTTTCAAAATCCTTTCTAACATACATGATCCTGACTTGTTTGGTAACATGCATGCTCTTTTAAAGTAGATAATGTCGAGGTCTAGATTCAATGTATAATTGAGGCTCCTTACTATTTCATTATTGAATATCCCCAAACTATTAGATTTCATCTTGAAGGAAAAGAAACTTGTTACACGTGTTTGTGAAGAGGTAGCTTAGTGTCCATACTACTAGGTATCCTTACCCAAGTGTGGCTCTTTCAAGAGGGGGGCGCTTGAGACACATTTCTCTGGGCCATTGGGATTTCATCACCCAACATATCCTAGTTATAATAGTCTTTTTCATACCTTCACTCATCCACATAGGGACCCTTGATACCCTTTTTTTTGGTTGATTGGAAGGCCCTTATCCATAGACTAGGTTTTGTTTGAGCACGAGTTAATATCTTATAGGCTAGAGTCATTTCTCTTTATAGGACAAAGTTTCTTGAATTGGGCTATATTTATATTGATTCAAACACACTTATACCCACTTGTTGCACCTCCAAAGAACATAGTGAGTGAATGTTTTTATCATTATTATTTGCTTAGTTCATTTCTTTGTTCTATTAGCTTGTTGCATCTTTAGGGTGATATATTAATTTGGACACCATAGCTCCCCCTAGGAGACAATCCCATTTTTTGAAAGGTCATTGACAGGAGTTCCCTCTTAGACATAGTATCTTCCCCATTCGACGAAGCAAGGTCCCCCACCCTAGCCCACATTTGGGTTCTATTTATTCTAATTCATACCCCCCTCCCCATCAAGGGGTGTTGGTACATCTGGTTCCAAACCTAATTCAACCTCTTCTAGTCCTTCGTCCTCATCCAACCTGAATTCCACCATAGCTGGAACTAATATTGGAGCCAATGCTAACGAGCCTCATGTGCCTTTTATGGTAGATTTAAATCGCCCTCTTTTGATAAAGTTAACCAATGATCCTATCTACCATGACACTAATTGGCCCAATATGCCAAATATGTTTTCCTCTAACTTCCCAAAGTTTAGGGGTAAAACTGGAGAGGATCCCTCCAACCATATCATTTCCTTCCACCTTTGGTGTTCTTATAACTCCATAATGGAGGATTAGATTAGGTTGAGACTTTTTCAATGAACTTTGATGGGTGATACCTTCAAATGGTACATCAACTAACCTGGCAATACCCGTACCACCTTTGAGTCCATCACAAAGGCTTTCATCACCGTCTTCCAACTTCCAATCCACCATGATGTAGGAATATAAATCTTGAACAATTTCCATCAAACCACAACTAATCATTGTAGAATGTAGTGAGTACCTACATAAGAGATCTAGCTCGTAGAAGAACGAACACAGCTTGCAAAAGTGAGAGGATGAAAGAAAAATTGGAGAGAAAAAAATAGAAAATGTAATAACCAAATGAATGAATGATAATTTACACATGATATAATTTTTATATCTCAACTAATGCATATGAAAGAGAAGCCAATGTGCCATAGTAGTGGTCTAGAGAGATATGGACACACGCAGGCAGTTACCGGAGTTAACTGCCACCTAGTCCTAGATAACTAGTCATGCAATCTTCAGCTAATTGAATCACATGTGTGGAAGTGAGAGAAGCACATGCAACTGCTGGTGATAAAACCAAGGTTTCCATGCATGAGTGACTTCCACTAGTCTAACTAACTATGTTGGACATGCATTTTTGGAATAATATACATAAAAATACTAAGTGTAGAAGAAGTGCGTAGAAGAAGAAGGAAGACAAGGGATTGCGCAGTTGAGGCACATTCAGGAAGACAGTGCACAAAAGAGAATAAAGGAAGAGAAGAAAGCGGGCCAAAAGGAAGGATGAAAACCCGACATGCTAAAGATAGAAGGATGCGCAAAAGCAAGAAGAACAACAGTTAGAGTGCAAAATAAGTATGCGAATGGAAAAGCAAGTGAAAGAAACCCGAGAATCAAGTTAACTTGAAGTTATCATGTATTGTAATAGGGTTTTGGGGGATGAGCAATGTAGGTTTTTGAGCCCTAGAATTCATGTATAAATATGTAATGGGTTGGGAGATTATGGGTTATGTGTTTTTGGTACTGTTTGGTTCTGTTATGTTCTGTTGATTATGAGAGTTCTTATCCAGCGATACTAAGGAGATGATGCAGAGAGAGAGAAAGGCTTGCACTGCAAAGCGGGTAGGCGAGGAAAAAAGAAAGATAAAAATGATGTATATTTGTAATTGTAGTGCACAAGCCTAAGACAATTAGCAAAATCATAATAAAGAAGCCATTAGTTGTGGACGTAGCCCAGAGTTGGGTAAACCATGTTAAATACTGTGTTGAATTTCTTTTGTGTGATTGTTCATGGATTTTGTCTGGATGCATATTAGATTATATTTCTCTTATGTGTAATCATTACATAATAGTTATGATTGTTACAGTAATGGGTTTATGTTGTACTCTAGAATATAATGGTAATGTGAATTTGAATTCACTAAGTAACTAACAAGGAACAAAGACAGAACAACACACACATGACCAATAAGTAAGAATGAATAGAATAATCACCTCCCATTCCCTCACTACTACAAAAACACGGTTCCTTCAGTCCCAATAGATACCTCGGGTGAGACTTCATGTGCACATGCAGATGATGCCAAAAGGGTCGGTATATAAAGGGTTTTTTTGGTCAAAGTTAACTCGAACCTAGGGTCCTACAACCGCGCCTAGCACCAACAAATGGTTATGTTGTCAGGATCCAGATTCTATGATTAAGGGAATGTTTTGGAGGTTGACTAAGAAGGAAATTTCAGAATGGTTAGAAAGGAAGGAACAAGATTTTTCCTAGAAGGAGAATAGAAACCCTTGGATGAGTAACAAGCAGTGGATGCAAAGGTATGTATACACAAAGTTGCATGAAAGTTTCTTTGGCTAGTTTCCAATTATTCTGAAGGAGTGGTTAGAAATATTAGTGGAGAATACTGGAAGGTACCAAGATGCAACACGAAGGAATTGGACTCTTGAGTTGGTAAGATAGTTGAATTATGTAAGTAATAACACTTCTCGCACACTTGATTTCTGGTTGGATAGCATATTAGGAGGATATATTACAAAGTTCGCAGTAGATTGTACCCAATCATACAGTGTTGCAAAAAGGGACTTCTTCAAGGGTCTGTGAGGAAGGTTCATGAAATTTTTGGGTACATGGATAAGATGTTGTATTGTGACAAGTACGTGATGACCATGAAGTCTGATTGTTAAGGGGTTTCGCACACATAGGGGAACTGGGGGATGAAAAGAGGATAGTTTGAAGACAAGAGAGAATGAAGGAACTGATGAAGAAGAAGTGAGGGATTGAGGATGCAGAGAGTCGAAGAAGGAATACCAGAGGAATAAAATGAGTTTGGATAAATTTGCAATGGAAGGAGGTACAAGAGGTGAAAGACTAGGGCTGAGAAAGGAGAGCCGAAAATTGATCCAGAGGGGAGAGAAACATGCAAAATAATCCAAGTCGTGGAGATACCACACATAAAAGGAGAGGAAGAGGAGTTCCATTCCAGTCCTATAATATATGAATCATCAAGTCCTACTCAGACCAGATCTTGTGTCGAATCCATGACACCATGAGCATCACCACAATCGGAAATAACATTTGAAGACTTATCAAAAGAACTTATAGTTAGCAAGGGAGGATAGAGTAGTAGCAATTAGAGTAGTGGAAGCAATGTGCAGAGTTAGATTTAACTAACATTACCAATAGGAGGGGCTACACAAAGCAACATGGCAGGGGTAGACAACACCCTCAGACTTCTTGAGTACCAGGGAGTGGGGTCAGAGGACTCAGAAAAACATTTGTTTGTCTGTGAGACAATTTGGGCTGCTAAGAACATCTAGGATGAGGTTGTGAAGATTGCACAGTTAGCAACAACATTTATTGGTTGTTCGTTAGTTTGGTACATGAATTTGCAGAGTACCACGCCTACAGGACAGGCCAGAACATTGACAGAGATAAGACCATCATTGTTGAATGAGTTAATAATCTGAAGTTGGAGTCACAGTACATTACAAAACTGAAGGAGATTAAACAGGTGAAAATGGATTCGGAGTGGGACTTTGATCAAAGTTTCAAGGACCTGATGGGTAGGATGAATTTCTAAATCCCCGATCAACAACATCAAGAATGGTTTATTGCAGGACTTGTACCACACAATCGCAGGCCATTGATTCAACAGAAGGTTGTGTCGCAACCCGAGGCTATGGAAATTTCCATGAAATTGGAATCATCCGCTATAGGAGACAATGGAGAGATGGCACATGTTCAGACACAATTAGTTGCATTAACAATTCAGTTGGTAGAAGTTACAAAAGGGAAGGAGAAATGAGAACAAGTCTGGTGACCAAGTGTAGAACTGAAGGCTATCACAAGGACAAAGGCCCAGCATTCACGAAGTATTTGGAAAATGGAGCATCGAATCCATTACAAGGTGGGGGGTATTGCGAGATATGTAAGAAATGGGGACATCATCCAACTGAGTGTTCATTATTGCATAAGTAATAGAGTATACCAAGGAACTTGTTCTGCAACTTTTGCAAGTCGGTCAAACATGAAGAGAAGGATTGTTGCGCATTCCATTTGATTAGGGATCATACTTCAAGTATGTATAGGATTCAGGAGGATAATGCTACGATGGATGGAGAAAGTCAACAATATAATAATTAGAGAGGCTTTACTCCAAGGAGTAGAGGAAATTTTGGAAAAGGTCAAGGAAAAATAAATTTTGAGAGAGGAGGAAGAGGACCAATAATATGTTATAATTGTAATCAACCAGAGAACTTAGCCTACGACTGTCTGAATTTGTGTACAATGTACACATACTGTAGAGAATTGGACTGTGCGATAGAATATTGTCCTCAAATAGTTGTGTAATCAACTAGAGAACTTAGCCTGCGACTATCTGAATTTGTGTACAATGTACACATACTGTAGAGAATTGGACTGTGCGATAGAATATTGTCCTCAACTAGTTGTATGGCAGGCCAGAGGGAACCAGAACTAGAATTCAAATCAAAATGTGCAGAAAATATCGGTCGAAGAACGCAATGAAGGGCCAAGAATAACATTTGTTACGTGCAGAGGAGATAGAACATGAATTGATATGATGAATGGAGGGAAGCAGACTAAGCAATGGATAAGGAAGTCAACAAGACCCATGCCAACCTTTGATCCTCAGCAAGAAAATGAGACATATCAAAGGGAAAGGAAAGAGGTACTTGGATGGGATTGGGGAGCATCAACATCATCTACACCTCATGTCGAAGATCGCTTTGTATGAGAGAAACCAAATGGGAAGGTAAGCATGCTAAAAGAATTCTTGAGAATTTTCATAGATCTAACGAAAGATGAAACTGCATTGAAAACACTATATGAGATGATAGATCATTATACGTAAGGAAGGGAAATTCTCATCGCATAACGGGTGGTGAATAAGTTACTACGCAGAAAGAGGACCAATGGAGAATTCAGATTCAGTGCACAAATTGGGGAATATGATGTGGATAATGTTATCATAGACTTGGGGTTTGATGTGAATGTATTTCCTAAAAAGACCTGGGAGATGATGGTCAAACCGAGGCTAGTATGGTCGCATGTTTAGTTAAGGATCATGAATCAACACAAAATAGTATCGATTGGTCGATTAACAGTAGTCCCTGTGAACATAGATGGGGTGCTCAATGCAATAGACTTTGAGGTTATTGAGATCGTGGATGATAGTCAACCATATCCAACATTGATGGGACTGGAATGGATGTTTGATAATCAGGAAATCATAAACCTGAAGAGGAGGGAAATGATATTTGAAGTCGGATATTTGAGATTTATTGCACCATTGGACCCAACAGAAGGAACGAGATACATAGAGCCAGCAAGAGGAAACGACATTGACAATTTGTATAACATGACTGTGCAGATAGATGATTATGTAAACCCTACTGCAGATGGTTCGCTAAGTTGGAGAATTCTCAGTTCATGTGCATCAGACTCAAAAGAAGTTCTAGAGAATTGGCAGTAGAGGATGCATGAAGTCTCAACTAGACGATGTGCATGGATGACCTAATTCTTTCAATGTATTGGAACAGATTTTGTGCACAAATTGGGGAATATGATGTGGATAATGTTATCTTGGAATTGGGGTCTGGTGTAAATGTATTGCCTAAAAATACCTGGGAGATGATGGTAAAACCGAGCCTAGTATGGTCTCATGTTTAGTTAAGGATCGTGAATCAACACAAAATAGTATTGATTGGTCGATTAACAGTAGTACCTGTGAACATGGATGGGGTGTGCAGTGTGATAGAATTTGAGGTTATTGAGATCGTGGATAATGGTCAACCATATCCAACATTGATGGGACTGGAATGGGTGTTTGATAATCAGATGATCATAGACCTGAAGAGGAGGGAAATTATATTTGAATTCAGATCTTTGAGAGTTATTGCACCATTGGACCCAACAGAAGGAAAGAGATACATAGAGCCAGCAAGAGGAAACGACATTGACAATTTGTATAACATGATTGTGCGGATAGATGATTATGTAAACCCTACTAGAGATGGTTCGCTAAGTTGAATAAGTCTCAGTTTCATGTGCATCAGACTCAGAGGAAGGTCTAGAGAATTAACAGCAGAGGATGCATGAAGTCTCACTAGACAATGTGCATGCATGACATGATGCTTGCAATGGATTGGAACATATTCTATGCACAAATTGGGGAATATGATGTGCATAATGTTATCTTGGAATTGGGGTCTGATGTGAATGTATTGCCTAAAAATACCTGGGAGATGATGGTCAAACCGAGACTAGTATGGTGTCTTGTTTAGTTAAGAATCGTGAATCAACACAAAATAGTATTGATTGGTCGATTAACAGTAGTACCTGTGAACATGGATGGGGTGCGCAGTGTGATATACTTTGAGGTTATTGAGATCATGGATGATAGTCAACCATATCCAGCATTGATGGGACTGGAATGGGTGTTTGATAATCAGGAAATCATAAACCTGAAGAGGAGGGAAATGATATTTGAAGTCGGATATTTGAGAGTTATTGCACCATTGGACCCAACAAAAGGAAATAGATACATAGAGCCAGCAAGAGGAAATGACATTGACAATTTGTATAACATGATTGTGTGGATAGATGATTATGTATACCCTATTGTAGATGGTTCACTAAGTTGGAGAAGTCTCAGTTCATGTGCATCAAACTCAGAGGAAGTTCTAGAGCATTGGCAACAAAGGATGCATGAAGTCTCAACTAGTTGATGTGTACGTATGACTTGATCCTTGCAATGGATTGGAACAGAGCTATGTTATCCACCCAGGTATGATGGATTGACTTATATAAGTTTGTTTGTAAAAACATTTGAGTTGCAGGTACTCAAACAACAAATATTTTTGGCACTCGATGTTGTCCTGAAAGCGACTCAAGCCAGATGGTGGGTTGCACACATAAAGGGGATGAAAGATTGGTCATAGTGTAAAAGACTAATGCAAGTAAGGTTTGGTATTGAGGTAGAAAATATTGCACAAAAGTATACTGGAGAGAGTGATCCAGCAGTCATGTTGATCAGTGTAGGACCTTATGGAGTTCAATACTGGAGACGGAATGGACGCACAAATTTATACACACACTGGACACAATTCTGAAGAACTAGTGTTTGGAATTGGAAATTCATAGAGAGACAACAAGATGGGATGAGTTGGTTCAGAGGTTCAAAATCACATTTACATTTAAACATGAATCCCTATCTATAGATGCAGCATTATAGGCTATTAGAGCTAATATCTTCTCGGGAGAAGGGTCAATGTATTTGGTACCACTATGCAGTGCGCACATAGCTAATATGATTGTCCATGAGTTATTGGAGTGATACAATGTTGCTAAGGAAGAACAGGATGAGGAAGATCCTAGGAATGTATAATTACCTGAAACAGAATGAGAACAAGTAGTAGAAGGGCCAGAGCTTGAGTCTTCCACATACACACATCCCATAAAAATGTGAAAGGTAAACATTGGGATGACAGAGAATCCCAAGTTTGTGAAGATAGGATATTACTGGAGTGATGAGATAGTAGATAAGATTGTAGACTTACTGCGAGAATATTAGGACCTATTCCCAACTACATTCTCAGAGATGAAGGGGATAGTTGGGGAATTAGGCGAGATGAAGATTCCCTTGAAACCAGATGCTAAACCAGTGTGACAGAGACCTTATAGGTTAAATCCAAAGTACAAAGAGAAGGTGAAAGCAGAAATAGACAGGATGTTGGATGCAGTAATCATTGAACTCGTGGAGGAATCAGAGTAGATCATTCCAATGGTAGTGCAAGACAAGGAGACGGGAGGAATCATGATTTGTGTGGATCTAAGGAAGTTGAATGATGCATGTTTACATGACCCATTTCCAACACCATTCACAGATGAGGTACTAGAGAACGTAGGAGGCCAAGAGACTTACTTGTTCACAGATAAAAATAGTGCATGAAGATTGGTACAAGACTAATTTTGTGATTGAGTGGAGAAGTTATCAGTATATTGTAATTCCCTTTGGACTAAAGAATTCCCCTGCAGTGTTTTCCATAGTTGTGGTTGAAACGTTCAAGGAATTTATTCATAAGTTCCTTGAAGTATACTTAGACGATTGGACTGTGTTCAGTATACCGAAGGATCACATAGAAGTACTCAGGATAATGTTGGATAGGTGTAGGTAGTGTCATATTTCACTGAACTTGAAGCAGTGTATTTTTCGCGCATCATTTGGGATTTTGTTGGTCCATGTAGTTTGTAAGCAGGGATGACTAGTAGACCACCTACATCAGTTAGACAACTAAGGGAAAATTTGGGTCACAAAGGATATTATGGTAGGTTTATCAAAGGATATGCACAGATCATGACACCAATGGAAAAGTTGCTAAAGAAGGAAGCAAAGTTCCAATGGAATGAGCACTGTTAGAAGGTCTTCGAAACCTTAAAGAAAAAACTAGTAACCGTGCCGATTTTTATCTTTCCATATTAGAACAAGGAGTTCCATGTTCATGTATATGCATCGTCCATAGCATTGGGTGTAGTATTATCTCAACCAAGGGAGGGGGACATAGAACA
>JASDQU010735668.1:47157-66127 GCA_032191745.1 Picea mariana
TATGCATATGGCTATTATTGTTCCAGGAATACAATTTTGAGGTTGTAGTGAAACCTGAGAAGTTGAATGCAGGACCAAATCATCAATCGTGCATATTATCAGGAGAAGATGCAGGCAATTTAGATGACAACTTACTAGATGCAAAACTATTTGCAGTTAAAATGGTGGATGTTTACTTCTCGAACATCATGCAATTTCTAAGTACAGGAATGGCTCCATCAGAGATGATAATGGCACAGAAGAAACAACTGGTAGTTAAATCAACAGATTATCAGTTGATTACAGGAAATTTATACAAGTTGGGAGCAGACGAAATATTAAGACGATGTGTGTTGGAACATGAAAGACCAATGATACTCGCAGAATCACATGATGGGATTGTAGGAGGACATTATGCAAGGAAAGAAATTGCACATAATATTTTGTGCACGGGGCTCTAGTGGCCTACACTTCAAAAAGATGCTAAGGAATATTGTTAGTCATGCTATGTATGTCAAAGAGTGGGAAAAACATCCAGGAGGGATTAAATTCCTTTACACCCACATGTGACATTGAAATTACTTGATAAATGGGCCATAAACTTTGTGGGGCCAATCAACCCACAAGCAAGAAGATCAGGATAAAGGTACATAATCATTGTGACAGAGTACTTGATAAGATGGGTAGAAGAAACACTAGTTCTAGATTGCACCACAAAGACTGTTGCAAGGTTTTTTTTGAGAATGTAGTCACATGGTTTGGGTGTCCGCGCATATTACTCAATGATCAAGGAACCCACTTTTTGAATAAAACAATTGCAACATGGCCTGGGGAGTTTCAAATTCATCATCAGAAGAGTACAATGTATCATCCTAGGGCCAATGGGATAGTGGAATCTTTCAATAAAATCTTGGAGAATGCTTTGAAAAATATATGCAACGTAGGGAGAGATGATTGGGTCTTAATATTTCATGCAATGTTATGGGCTTACATGACTACAAGTAAAAAGTTGATAGGGAAGACACCTTTTAGGTTGGTCTATGGGCAAGAAGTAGTGATTCCAATGGAGTTTAATCTACCTATCATGCACATTGCAATGATCATTGATATTTCAGACTCTAGCGCAATAGAGGAGAGACTATCGCAGTTAGTATGGCTTGAGGAAGATCGGTTTTTCGCAGGTTTCCATCAACAAGTTCAGAAGACAAGAGAGAAGGCCTGGCATGATAGACACATTAAACAGAAAAAGTTCCAAGTTGGAGACTTAGTACAACTCTATGACACTAAGTTTATGAAACATCCAAGGAAGTTTCAAATGCATTGGTTAGGACCTGATGTGATTCAGCATGTGACGAAGACAGGTGTTGTGTAGTTGGAAACCCTGAATGGAGAATTCCTTGGAGGAATGGTGAATGGAATTTGGTTGAAACTCTATAGAGATGGCTGATAGTTTGTGCAAGTAAACTGGGTTGCTCCAAACCATGTGTATCATAATAATTGTACTATAGTAGGAAGGAAAAACATAGAAAAATGAATAAAAAGTAGAAAAGGGAAAAAAATCAAATAAAAAGTAGATATAGCAAAAAGGAAAATATTATAGATTACAAGGCATAAGAGATTGCGCAGAAGGAAATATTATCACGCATAAGGATATAATTGTGCCAATTAAGAAAATAAAACATAGAAGAAAAAGATTATGAAGAAAAGAGATGCAAAAGCAAGAACAATTGTGTAGTTTGGCAATGACAAGACCGATAGAAGTATTAAAGCACGGAAACGATGACTACAGAGGAAGGGCATGTCATAAAGACACTATATAATCTTAAATGGGAAAATCCATCGGAAATAATGATAGATTGTCAGTACGAGGAAAAAATAATTTATTAACCATTTCATTTATTTAACCATTCATTAACCATGTTGGCGAATTGGACTAATTAAGGTGTGAAGGGACATGCACAGTTGGCAAGGAGGCACAAAAATAGTGGAGGGTCACTAAGTGAGAATCATTGTTACTAAAAAATGAATGCAAGTGAGAGTGAACCAGAAAAAAACTAGAGCAACTCAGAGGCAAACTACAATTGCACCAGCACACACATAGAGCAAGTAAAACCACCCGTCGCACAAAATAATGGCACCACCAAAATTTGGAGCACCATCAACGGTGACACGAAAGTAATCAAAATGACCAACAATTGCACCAGAGGTTGAGGAAATACCTAGAGCTTTGAATTCGACTCCCCAAGTAAGCTTCCACAGAGATTATACCCCCCCGAGGAAAGACAATGTGTCACAAGTCAAAGTAGCATCAGATGGGAAACACCCACTGGAAACAACACCAATCCCACTAGGTGTAAGTATTGAAGGAGACATGCTTGGCAAGGTTTACACCCTCAAATTCGTAGACCACGATATCATATACGAGTAGAATTTTCTCGAGTTGGATAGGGAAAATTGCTTGTGTGCTAAGAGTGTACCGGGCATAGGAGCGACAGTGCTGGGAACACAAGTGTGGGAAACATGACTTGAGAAGTTAGGAATAACGAACCTATTGGAGGTTCCACACTTCGGAGGCAACCTGGAAATTAATTATTGCATTAAGTTACTACTCAACTGTGTCCATTGAGGAACATTGTGGCTTGACCCACTAGTATTAATTAACATTGCATTGATTGCATAGATCACGGGGCTACCGAAAGTCAGAGAGGATTTGTCCAATTTTTTCATCAAGGTAGGGGAGAGAGCCTTATCAGAAGTAATAACGGAGAACTTTCACACCTTCAGGAGGAAAAGGGGATTAGATGTCATGAAAATAAATGATGACAGTGTTTGGTTTGTGATGCAGTTATTGTCCTGCAAATTGTTGCACAAATGTCATAACGACGAAGTACCAGCTATAGTGATCGTAGCCGGAGAAAAATTCTCAGAAGGGGTTCAAATGAATTGGGCCACCTTCTTAGTCAATCAGTTTTTAACATACTATATCGAGGCCCAGGACAAGGGTACATAATTTCATTATGCATGGATTTTAATTTTGATTGCACTGGTAGGATGGAATGAATCGGGCTACAACCAGCCCATGGAAACATACAGTAGAGGTAATATGGCCATGTGGTATGCCAACTTATGGAATAAGCCAAATAAAAGGAGGCAACAGACAATAATGTTACACTTTTTGTATACTTTGATCATATCAGGTATCTAATTGAACATACATCACACATCTCGATCGAGATAGTGGAAACCTACAAGGATATTGCGCGATTCAAAGTAGGCATGCACCATATGTACGTGAAAACCAAGAAGGACCATACGTGTCAATGGTTACCAACCAACTACAAGTTGAAAATAGAGGATGTATGCATGATCATAAATTAATGGAAATATGGGTGGAAAATCTGAGTAGAAAAAATGAGGCACCTAGAAGATGAAGAAGAACATGATAAGAGTGAATAAGACCTGGATGAGGGGCAAGGGAATGACCAGAATAATGGCGAAGGAAACACGTCGAGCCCATCAACAGCAGAAGCACAACAAATAGTCCCCATTGCAAAAGTGAAATAAAAGGATAAGGGGAAGGAGCCAATGGGAAGGAACCCCCAGTTTATAATTTGACCAATGATGACATGGACCAAATCGACTTCCAAGTACGAGACGTCACGGAGGAATTTATTGAAGAAGCGACAAGGAAACTAGAAAAGTAGCACCAGAAGGTGCACGATCAGTGGGTAACACTAAAACATCTCTTGGAAGCATCCAAGATAACAATAGATCATAGGAGAGAGGGATGAATGTCCATAATTTTGGTGGAAGAAGCAGAGAGTGCTCATCCAGTCTTAACCAAGCTAGCAGCTGGGCACAGAACACTATAAATTGAGACGGACACAATTGAACTACCAATGGCAGAACTACAAGAACATGTGAAGGTGTTAAGCCATATAAACATAGTGGTCTCACATATTTTGATACACATATTACAAGACTTGCAAATAGGCATGTTGCATGAGATTAAGATCCGAGGAGATGAAGCACATCGGGAGCTGACAAAAATAATGGACGAAAGGGCTCAGTTGTAGAAAACATATGACATTGTGCTCCAGTAGAAGAGAGAAGTTGAACGCAAAGTGGAAGAAGCAATAAAACACAAGAACAAGACCGAGGAAAGGGTAAGGAAAGCTCTCAAGGAAAAGGACGGAGTCGAGATTATGGTGCAGAAAACACAAGCGATTGTCCAAAAATTGTACAAGGAAATTTAGGAAGTCCTGATAGTAGTAGAGGATACTATGGAAGAGAAGGTATTGAATATTGGCAAAGTCATCAAGGACTTCTTATCGAATATTGAGGACCTACAATTGTGAAGTACGCTAGGCACGCCACCGGAAGTAAGAGCAGGTAGAGAGAGAAGGACGATGGCACTCGTCGCCAACATCAATAAAGTGGAGGAAGAGTGCGCCAAAATCTACGATGGGAGCAGACAAATCTGGATAGGCTTAGTGGAAGATCTAGAGATGAAGGTTGTGGAGGCCAAATTAAGAGAAGCATAGGAAAAATCCCAGCAAGCTTCAAAGAAAATAAACACACTTCCACTAGTTGAATGTATGACAATCATTTTGGCACAGAGGCAATCATATGTGGAAGTGGAGAAAATGAGGGATCAACATAAGATCCTTCAGCAACGCTTAGGACCGATGCAGGAAAAAGCAGTGAGGGTGATAGGTGAACTGGCCACTACACAGGGCAATGTGAAACAAGTAGCCCGTGAAGAAAAAGAAAAAATTGCATCCTTGATTGCGTAGGGGGTCAAAGAAATTGTAGAAACATAGGTAGTGATACTAAAGGAAGTGTAGGTAGCTAAGGAATCCTCCCAAAGTTTCATCGAAGCATGGAGGAGCAAGAAACAGGCCTAAGTGGCTCGGGGCGAGCCATAGGTGAGTGTTGGGGGCCTATTGGATAGGAATTTTGGGTATAATATACATAAAAATACTAAGTGTCGAAGAAGTGTGAAGAAGAACAAGGAATATTAGGGAGTGCGCAGTTGAGGCGCATTGAGGAGGAAATCGCGCAAAAAGAGAATAAAGCAGAGAAGAAAGCAAGTGAAAATGAAGGATGACAACCTGATGTACTAAAGATAGAAGGATGTGTAAAAGAAGGAAGAGCAACACTAAGAGTGCAAAAGCAAAATGTAGATGGAAAAGCAGGTGAAAGCAGCCCAAACAACAAGTTAATTTGAAGTTATCATGTATTGTAATAGGGTTTTGGGGGATGAGAAAAGTAGGTTTTTGAGCCCTAGAATTCATGTATAAATATCTAATGGGTTGGGAGATTAGGGGTTCTGTGTTTTTGGTATTGTTCGGTTCTATTATGTTCTCTTGAATATGAGAGTTCTTCTCGAGAAGTACTAAGGAGATGATGCAGAGAGAAAAAGAGAGAGAGAGAGAGAGAGAGAGAGAGAGAGAGAGAAAGGCTTGCACTACAGAGCAGATGGGCTAGGAAAAGAGAAAGATAACAATGATGTATCTTTGTAAGCACAGTGCGCAAGCCTGAGACAATTACCAAAATCATAATAAAGAAGCCAACCATTGTGGACCTAGCCCAGAGTTGGGTGAACCATGTTAAATATTGTGTTGAATGTATTTTGTGTGATTGTTCATGGATTCTTTCTGGAAGCATATTATATTAGATTTCTCTTATGTGTATTGATTGTGCAATAGTTATGATTGTTACAGTAATGGGTTTATGTTGTACTTTGGAATATAATGGTAATATGAATCTGAATTCACTAAGTAACTAATGAGGAACAAAGACAGAACAACGTGCACATAACCAATAAGTAAGAATGAATAGAATAATCACCTTCCACTCCCTCACTATTGCAAAAACTTGGTTCCTGTAGCCCCAATAGATACCTCGGGTGATACTTCATCTGCACATGCAGGTGATACTGAAAAGGATGGTATCTGAAGGGTTTTGTTGGTCAAAGATAACTCGAACCTAGGGTCTTACTACCGCGTGCAGTGCCAACAAAGTGTAACTGACTCTAAATTGAAGAGAATATTCTCCTAGAATGTAGGAGAGGTTCCTAAAAAATATGAGACCCTCAATAATGACTAATAAACATAGTAAAATTAGGAAAAAAATACCCTAGTTCTGTGTAATATCTCCAACACCCCCCCCTAAATACTACTATGGGGTAGTGAAGAATGGGTCATGACAACAAGGGGCATGTTAGGTACCCATTAACAATGTAACTAATGAACACTAAAGAAATAAAGTGAGGAAAAAGGGAAAACCTCATGGGGAAAACCCCCCCTCAAAGTACAATGTATCTAAAGAAGAGATAGACAATTGTTAGGCAATTGTGTCCTTCACTCCAAGACGATCGTGCAGAGAGTGAAAATTATGCTCAGTGAAATTCTTGGTGAAGATGCCAGCAGTCTATTTAGAGGAAGGACAGAACTGTAGGTCGATGATCTTCTCATGGACTAGATATATGATGTAGTACATATGGATCTCGATATGCTTTTTCTGCTATCGCTACATTGGGTCTCTACAAAACTTGAGAGTACTCTGGTAGTCACATTAAATGGCAGTCGGTTTGTGGAACTGGATGCCCAATTTTGTAAGGAATTTATGTAGCCACAATTCTTGGATAGTAGTGTTAACTACTCCTCTATACTCGGCCTCGGCTGAAGATAGAGAAATAGTAGACTGCTTGTTTCTCGACCAACAGATAGGCCCTGAACCCAAACTGAGAGCGTATTTGAATGTAGAATTGCGATCAATTTTTTTCCTACCCATTTAGAACATGTGAAGCCTATGAGATCTAACTTGCAATATGATGCATAGTGGATCCCATAACTGATGGTGCCTCGAACATACCAAAGGATACGTTTT
Organism: Picea mariana; assembly: GCA_032191745.1. Taxonomy (NCBI): domain Eukaryota; kingdom Viridiplantae; phylum Streptophyta; class Pinopsida; order Pinales; family Pinaceae; genus Picea; species Picea mariana. Next base: position 54,031 of record JASDQU010735668.1, read on the forward strand.
ACAACCTTCTAGTGTAACGCATGCGGCTCCTGCATGTACCTAGAGACTTCTCCCACTGCATATGATAGGTCTAGTCGGGAGTGGGAGAGATTCAACAAATCCCCACTAGTTGTTTGTATAGAGTGATATCAACTAGTGGAGTTTCCCTGCCATCCTCAAGTCTTACCCTAGATAAAAAGGGGGTAGGGGCAGACTTGCAGTATTTCATGTGAAATCTCTCCATGAGATCCTAAGCATACTTTGCTTGAGATGTCTTGATTCTTGAAGCATCCTAACTAATCTCGAGACCAATTAAGTAATGGAGTGGACCCATGTTCGTTATAAAAACCCTATCATGCAGAATCCTCTTCACCGCAACAATTGATGAAGTTGAGCAGCAAGTGATCAAAAGGTCATCCACATAATGAACTAGAATCAAAATTGAATCAGTTATCCTAAGCATGTAGACATTTGGATCAAATTTTCATCTCAAAATATTTTGGGATAGTAGGTAGGAGACCATCTTGGCGTACCATGCTCTTGATGCCTACTTGAGGCCATAGAGAGACTTCTTGAGCTTGCAAACCAAAGATGAATCTTGTCTGAAGCCAAGTGGATGCTCCATGTAAATCTCCTCTAAGAGATCTTCATGAATAAATGCATTCTTCACATACATTTGATGGACTTCCCATCCTCTAGTTTTCACAATAGAAAGGGACAAATGAATGGAGTCCATCTTCGCTACTGGAGATAATGTCTCATCGTAGTCTATGCCATGAACATGTTGAAAACCTTTGGAAACCAATCTTGCCCTGTATCTACTAATCTTTCCATCCATTGTGCTCTTGGTCTTGTAGACCCATCTTCATCTAAAAAAGCATCCTTCCTAAAGGAAGCGGAACCAGATCACAAATCTAGTTCTCAAGGAGGGAGGTTTACTCCTCCTGCATGGATGATTTTCGAAAGGGATTCCCTGCAACCTCACCATAGGTCTATGGGTCTGAAGATTGAGCCACATAAAAGTGCATAGGTAACATAGGCTCAGGGTTTATGAGTACATGAGGGGGCTCCTCGAACTAATATTGAGTCCTCTTGAGATCCGTTGGATCCCAAACAAGATCTCTTGCATCCTGAAGAGTGGTTTGTGCCCACTTGGGCCTCTGTTATGGATCCTCATATACTTGTACTGACTGTGCATATGCATGTTTTGAATCCTATAACTATGTATTAGAACTCAAATCTGAAGTAGAGTCTGAATTTGCATACTCATCATCTCGAACTGGTGGAAGGGAAAAAGTACCTACATGCGGCTCATGTGGAGCATGTGAGAGACTTTCCTCAAACTAAACATTACGCTCAATGATGATCTGGTTTGTAGAGGGATCAATGAGTCAATATCCCTTCACACCATCTAGGTATCCAAAAAATATACATGTATTACTCTGAGGAGCGAGTGCTTTCCTCTTTTCAAAGCGAATCTGAGCCCATGCACGTGAGTTGAAGGAAAGAGAGTGGGTGACTTTCGGTTTGTTGTCGCTCTAAGACTTGAAAAGATTCTTGTCCTTAACAATCTGTGAGGGGATCTGTTTTGAATGTGATTGACGCAGTTAAGTGCATCATCCCAAAGCTTGGAAGGAAGTGATCTTGCATTCAACATGCAAGAGGCCATCTCTTTGAGAGATCTTCTTTTCCACTCAAAAACCCTGTGTGTTTGCAGAGTAAATGGTATTGTGTGTTGCAACTATGTCCCAACCTCAAGACAAAGATTCTGAACATCTTTGTTTATGTACTCCCCCCCAATATTTGTATGGATGTATTTTATCTTTCTCCCTGATTGAGTCTCAACAAGTTCCTTGAACTCTTTGAGATGCTCAAAGACCTCGGATTTCTGCCTCAGAAAAAATACCCAAGTATAACATGAGTAATCATCCAAAAATGTGAGCACGTAACTAGACTTGATGATGAATGGATGTGGGAATGGACTCATGAGATCACTGTGAATCAAATATAATGGAGAGGAGACCCCGTGAGCCTTCCCATTCTCGAACTTCTCTTGAGGGTGTTTTCCAAGGACTCATCCTTCACAAACCCCTTTGTAAAAGTGGATATTAGGTAATCTCGTGCCCATCCCTTTCTTGCTACGTTGTTGCATGTACCTAAAGTTCAGGTGACCAAACCTCTCGTGCCATAGTCTACTACTATCATCAACATGCGTAATTAGTACAAAGGAATCTAGTTCAATAAACGTAGAAAAAGTGTATAATCGAGATGGATGATTTACTTCCCAGACAACAATCATAGAGTTGTCTTGCATGTCGAATATGGAAACAGAGTCTAGTGTGAATTCCACCTTTTTTCTCGAGCCTAAGTGTGTAATCTGATACACCGAGAGAAGATTCATGGAAATATGAGGAACATGGAGAACATTCTCAAAACTTCCATGATCTAGTTCTCAGGGATGGAGTTGTACTCCTCCTACATGGCTGATTTTCTAAAGGGATTCCCTCCAACCTCACCATAGGTCTGTGGGTCTGAAGACCGAGCCACATAACAGTGCATATGCAACATGGGCTTAGTGTTTATGAGTACATGAGGGGGCTCCTCGAAATAATATTGAGTCCTCCTGAGATCTGTTGGATCCCCAACAAGATCTCTTGCATCCTGAAGAGTGGTTTGTGCCCACTTGGGCCTCTGTTATGGATCCTCATATACTTGTATTGATTGTGCATATGCATGTTTTGAATCCTCTAACTCTATATTAGAACTCAAATCTGAAGTAGATTCTAAATTTGCAGACTCATCATCTCAAACTGGTGGAAGGACAAAATTACCTACATGCGGCTCATGTGGAGCATACGAGAGACTTTCCTCAAACTGAACACTACGCTCAATGATGAGCTAGTTTCTAGAGGGAACAATGAGTCGGTATCCCTTCACACCATCTGGGTATCCAACAAATATACATGTATTACTCTGAGGAATGGGTGATTTCCTATTTTAAGAGGGAATCTGAGCCCATGCACGTGAGTCGAAGGCAAGAGAGTGGGTGACTTTCGGTTTGTTGTCGCTCCAAGCCTTGAAAATATTTGTGACCTTAACAGATCTATGAGAGGATCTATTCTAAATGTGATTGGCACAGTTAAGTGCCTCATCCCAAAGCTTGGGAGGAAGTGATCTTCCATTCAACATGCAAGAGGCCATCTCTTTGAGAGATCTGGTTTTCTACTAAACAACCCTGTTTTTTTACAGAGTATATGGTACTCTGTGTTGCAACTGTGTCCCATCCTCAAGACAAAGATTCTGAATATATTTGTTTATGTACTCCCTCCCCCAATATTTGTATGGAGTATTTTATATTTCTCCCTGATTGAGTCTCAACAAGTTCTTTGAACTCTTTGAGATGCTCAAAGACCTTGGATTTCTACCTCACAAAAAATACCCTAGTATAATGTAAGTAATCATCCAAAAATGTGAGCACGTACCTAGACTTGATGATGGATGGATGTGGGAATGGACCCATGAGATCACTATGAATCATATATAATGAAGAGAATACTCTGTGAGCCTCCTCATTCTCAAATTTCTCTTGAGGGTGCTTTCCAAGGACACATCCTTAACAAACCCCTTTGGAAAAGTGGATATCAAGTAATCTCGTGCCCATCCCTTTCTTGCTACATTGTTGCATGTACCTAAAGTTCAAGTGACCAAACCTCTCATGCCGTAGTAAACTACTATCATCAGCATGCGTAAGTAGTACAAAGGAATTCAGTTCAATAAACTTAGAAAAAGTGTATAATCGAGATGGATGATTTACTTCCCAGACAACAATCCTAGAGTTGTCTTGCATGTTGGATATGGAAACAGAGTCTAGTGCGAACTCCACCTTTTTTACTGAGCATGAGTGTGTAATCTGATACACCGAGAGAAGATTCATGGAAATTTGAGGAACATGGAGAACATTCTCAAAACTTCCATGATATAGTTCTACTCTCACTTTTTGAGCGACCTCAATTGGAGAATCATCCCCCATGAGGATAGGAGGACCATTGCATGCAATCAAAGAAGAAAATATATCTTGTGTGGCATCCATATGGTGGGATGCGCCTGAATCTATGATCCAAGCATCAAGTGAAGAGCGAACAACAACTAATGCATGATGATTACCTTTGGGAGCATGATCTTTTGGCTTCTTCTTGTCACCCTCAGGAATTTGATCCCCAAGGTTGTTCTTTTGAGGGTGNGCTTCTTCTTGTCACCCTCAGGAATTTGATCCCCAAGGTTGTTCTTTTGAGGAATCTAAGTCATAAGTTCTATTTGTTTCTTCATTCATGTGGATTCTGGATGGAATCCTTGATTGCAGTAGGTACACTTATTTCCTTTCTTCCCTTTTCCACTTTTCGATCATGAGGATTCATTGAAGGGTTTGGAGTACCCTTCCTTGTTTTGTTCTACATGTGCCTTTTCTTTGCCTTTCTTTTTGGATTTCTGATGTTGAGAATTGCTGCCATCATGTGCAGCAAGTGAATGTTCTTTGGAGTTTTTTATTACACCCATTGTTGGACATGGTGTTATATTGTCATTGATGTCAACAAGGGTTAATATGGATTTATCATCTAGACAAGTATCTGGCTATACCAGTTGCGGGAATCGACAGTAAAGAATGAAGAACAATGTTGATCGTTGGATCAAAATAAAATCATGATCACGTGGCTCCGATCTCTTTTTTGCGATTCCACTGAGCAACCAAAAAACATGGCTAAGTATCATACTCTATCGATGTCACTTAAAAAATTCTAAGTATGGTTCATTATGGAAGCAACGGAAGTTGGGCCTGCATTTTGATGACATCCGAGAAGAGATATGACTACATGAACCCAAGAAAAACCACTTAAAATTTTTTCTAAGTATAGGTTCATATTGGAGGCTACAGAATTTGGGCTTGCATTTTGATGACACTCGAGAAGACATGTGAGTCCATGAACCCTTCACACAAAATAATTCTAAGTGTTTGAAATGAATAAGAACCATACACTCAACGGTTTATTAAAACCAAACCATAGATATGTATAAAGAGCCTAGAAAAACTAGGGTCGTCCACTCAACACTTGATTATATCCAAACTGTCAATTTAATCAAACACCAAGATAAGGCAGAGATACAAAGTTATGAAGTGTCGAAGCCCCAAAATCCCACCAATTTTTAGATCGAGGGAAGAATTTGGGAGTAATGCAATCCCTTAGATCAAGCAGTGGAAGGATGGTGTACACACTTTGGCAGGTATAACTCCTGAGGAGTTGAACAACATTAGAGTTTTAATATCCCGGAGTCTCGAAGTACCGAAACCTTGAAGACCATTGATCTAAGATACTTTGTGATCTTTCTAGACCATTTGATCAATGGGAAACATGGTGAAAAGGGTGGTCATTCGGATTTGACCCTCCAGACGTAAAGAAATTTGAGTCAGCTAGAAATCTCGAAGGTCAAAATAGAGAAATCATGCAAACCGTCAATCTACGATCCCTTCGATACCTTTCTCAACCGTTTGATCAAGCAATCTAGAGCAATGATCCAAGAGGGAGACATGTGACAAAAGACAAATATGACATGTTGCCCAATCAATTGGTGACAAGTGTCAAAGTCCATTTGGCACATAAGGTTGATGAGAGTCATGAATCAAGGTGTCAAATGGCTCCACATCAGCAGGACCACGTCAGCAATGGGTGACATGTGGCACACATACCATGGGTCCATGTCACCAATGAGTAGTATGGTCATTCAATGCTAACTATTATGGGAGTAAAAGATTTTTATTCGACCGAATGGCTCGAAGGCCGAAGTACCGGAGGACTTGGTTCTAGCACCGGTCTCATGATAAGGTAAAAGAGGTGATTAGAGGTGCCAAGGTCCTAGAAATAAATAAGACCACAAACATTTGAATAAAGTCCAATGTAGAAGAATAAGGGCGGAAAGAGAAAGCGCTAAAGGAACAACGCTTAGAGTGGATAAGCCTATGGTTTCGAGCTTGCTGTCATAAGAAAAGTGGATTGAAGGAAGTGCATATCTAAAAAATTTGAATCCAGATACAAGAAAACAATATGTGAAGGAATAAAATGATTAAATGACTTAGAAGGGATTTGAAGTCTTTTAAAATTAAAATCAAATATTAATAAAACACAAATGTCACCATTAATGTTGATTAAATGAAGAGGTGCAATGGTTCATTATTAAAAGACACAATGGTTCAAATTCATACCTATTGAAATATTATATAAACCATAAATTGTGGTGGAAAGTGTCTTTGTGGTCTAATTCAGAAGATCAAAAAGATAAGCATAATCCAAGAAAGTATATGAAACATGAAACATACACATGAAGTGAGGGTGAAAGGGAGGATTAGAGCCAACTAGTATCTTCAGGTGGTGTTTGTCTAGAGCCATCAACGAATAATGTGGTTGAGTATAGCATCGTTATAGAACTATTACGCGACGTCATTTCACATGGTATTTGATCTTTAGAGGTTCGCCTAGACTCCTAGTTATTTGTATGTCAGGTAAATGGCAATTACCATGTGCGAGACCCTACTCTATTCTGACGATTCCTACGGGTATGAATTTGGAACGATACTTTGATTTTCTTACTTATATCACATACCTATAAGTTCTAATCATGTATCCAATGTATATGCTAATTATGTTTTAGATTGGAATTTGTCACATAAATAAGTAAATAAAACACATTCATGCATGTACACATTGTAACATATATAAGTAAAGCCGAAGAACAAAAAAACTTATATTTCATCTTCTCAAAAAATATGGTGTCATAGTACAAAATGGTGCTCACGCCCTCAAAATACATATATGGCCGATATAAATATGACCATGGAATATACGCTTGTGGTGCCAGATGTGTATCATGATAGCACACTACAACATTCACAAGATGTCAAAAGAGTCACACCCATGCACGGGGTACACCCACCACCTGTTGTTGCATATCCTCTGGCAAATCCTCCACTTGAACCATAGGAATCATGTGCGCCAGTCGAGACAGGTTCCCATGAACATTCTACAACACTCTCTTTGTATCTCCTCTCACATGCTCATCTCCCCAGCTCCTCCATCGATGTCATGGGAATCCATCTTGTCATCACGGACCTACATCTGCGTGACAAAGAAATTGTTAATACTTGATACCATACAAAAATATTTGTGTTTTATTCCTTTTGAAAAAACACAAAAAAATGAAATATATAAAAGACATTTCTTACCAATATCATTGTAGGCGGAACCTGGTGGCAAAGGCATATCTAGATCCCCTCTATAGTTGATCCCGACATAAGGATAGTCGTTAATGGATATAACATGTCAACGCCACCAGAAAAAGAGATCATCATTGTAGGGGGTTGGAATCCTACCACCTCCTAATCGCCTCATCACATTGGTCCACCGTGACATGGTTGGATCGCGCGGTTCATGTGGAATAATCTCTACTCTGGGGCTCAAGCCTGGAACCCACTCAAAGAAAAAAATACACAGAATGGATGCAAATCTGAAATTTCTCTTTCTTCCTTGTTTGCAATCCATCAGTTGGCTCTTAATGTTAGCCAGTAGTGAAGCACACCAATCATAAATAGTGGGTCGTAAACACTCCACCGCATAGAACATGAGTGGCCTCAAGGCCTGGTGCAACTAGGTCAACCCCAAAATCCATGTAAGAACAAGTACAACAATATTTAAGCTCGGGTTCTCGATCACCCTAATTGGGAGTTGGATCCCTACTTTACCTATCCCTGCAACATAGTGGGTGGCAATGTACTCCTCCATAGTCATACCTCCCCCAGCCCCCTGGATCTTGAGATTCACCACCTCACCCCATTGAGATAGTCCTATGATAAAATATATGTCATCCACTTCAATCCTCAATGGTTTCCCATCAATATCAAAGGCCTCTGTCTCCACATCCCAGTAGTTTACGAGCATCTGGAGTAACCTCACCTAAGCCCTCATTCCTTTGAGAGCCCAAAATTTATAAAGGCCACATATTTTTAAAGATTTTTGGGCCCATGCATCTCTTTCCACTATTGCATCTATCTCTTCATGCTCCCTCTCCCTCTATTCAATCACCATCCTGCAAAGGAAAAGTCATTTTTGAGTCAAATCTTGTCAAAAAAGATGTTCACAGACTTGTACATGGGATAATATGCTAACAGTCACGTATAGGGCCGAATATACGTGAGTAGGCTTTAATTTTCCCGCATATATGGAGGCATGTATGCAACCAGATGAACTGTCACCCGCATACACTCTAGTTTACTTTTTGCGCCCTCCAAAACTCAAAAAATGAGGACTAACTTTAAATTTCAAACCACTGAAAATGAAGAAGAGGGGATGGGCACTTACGTGGTCCAGACAGTTGCTAATTTTGTTGATCATGGCTCCCACAATTGACACTTGAATATCGTGGGCAAAATGGCCTAAAATGCACTATATGGGTGAAAAAACTCAAATGGTATGGTAAAATGATCTATTTTTACTATTAGTAGAAATTTTTTACCCACTTCATATAGTTTGTGCTGATTTTTTTACCTTATGGACTAATAGTACAGTGGAAAGAGTTTGTTTTGGTGGTTTTGTCCAAGATTTTTTGCGGTTTCTAGTGTCATTCCGCCCATTCATGCCTTCAGCAGGTATTTTCTTTCACCAGTATATAGGATAGGTTGTCACTCCATTTTGCATTCTTGCATTGTCCTATGACTGTGATCCATACATCTTCGGAACGAACCCATTTATTAGTGACACGAAACCTTCTTATTGCTACTAGAAGTGTCGTTATTAAGTGGTAGAGGCCTACCAAACATGGGTGCCCTAGTTATAACCTTTGTGCCATTTGGTGCCCATGCAGAAGTCATTCCATAGGACTAGGAGTTCCTTATAGTTTCGATATGGCTGTGCATTTGAACCTCATATTATTACTGACAAGCATTCTAATCATTGCCTACGGGACTCCCACAGCATCTTGTTTAAGCTCTTTTCCGACTCTCTAAAAAACAAAAAAGATTGTCAAGTGAACTTGTCTCTTTCACACTCGTTAAATGGATTTGAAAGGACATCTATTTGGTGTAAGTTTAACCATTTTTCAGACCAAGTAAACTACTTATGAAAAAGGAACACTCTAGTCAATATTGGCTAGAAGAGTTCTCCTAGGTATTATTTTATATGTTTTCGAGCTTAGGGGACTAAATCTACGAAAAAAGAAATTCTTTGGAGTTAAGTTGTAATCACATTCCATCCTCTTGCTTCTAGTATTGAGCCTATTGTCGGTTCTCTCTTTCTAGTTGTAAGCCTCTTACCTTAAGAATTTGCATCACTAGCCAAGCAAAGCCTTGTTTATATCCTTTGTAGCTTGATACCTTGTACCCTAAGAGGAAACATCCCCCCGAGTGTTCATGCCCCGCATGCACTTCTTTGCATTGAGCATAGGTATTTTCCACTGTTTGGAGCTAGTTTCTTACTTGTGGCACTTGTTTCCTCTCTTGTATCATAACATTTATTTGCTTATGAAAAAACAAAAAAGACGGGCAGGAAAAGAATATTATCTCATATTGGTAGCAGTCGTGCCTCCCTTGAACACAGCACAAACTTTTGAGTCCACTATCATCCAAAGTTTAGATTTAGCATGACCTTAGGAACCTGAACTCATTACTTAGAGTTTACTCCTCCAACTGGTTATTCTTCCAGTCCCTATGGAAAGTTTTTTCATGCCTCTTGCATCATGAAGTTTCATAATCAAGTCTATGTTGCCTGAGTTATCCATATGTATCATGCTCTTGTTCAAAGGAATTCTATAATCCTATGTCGGCCATTTCTCAGAACTCTTGACTTTGTATGTCAACCATACCCTCAGTGTATCTCAGAGTCATATGAAGTTGTAGTCCTACCATGCACCCTGGTCCTACTTTCATTATGGGTAGGTAACCTTGAACCCAACAGTGGACATCTCCCTATTGGTCACTAACTGGGGGGTTTCCATTGTGTTCGACGACGAGAAATCTATTCACACATTGGGATTTGTGTGGTGTCTTGGATGCCATTATCCTTATTGATGGTTTCCTCGCCTTTTTTGGCAGTCTTCCTTATTTGTTGTTATTCAGAGGTATTTTTCATGCACTAATTGCATTTGGTGCATGCCAAAGACGCACAAGGTTGTTCGTTCGTGAACATCCTATTCATCTGAGCTCCTCCTAATCATCAAGTTATTGCTTTGTACCTCATGTTGACTGATGATAAATTCCCTAATGCTCTCCTTTCAGCGGGTCTCTTTCCATCGAATTCATCTCATCTATTCTGGAAATGAGACCTAGAGTCCTATGAGTACCTAGAGGCTTGCAGTCATCAGTGGCCGATTCTCCCACCACCGACAGTTGGGAATACATCAATGTCTCTCGATCGATGGATTCTTCAAGTGTTCGACCTCAACACCCTTATTCACACTTGTAAGAATGTACTCGGTGCCTTGATACCTAATTTCATTATTGGTAGGTCGTCTCATGTTTGTTAACGATATACCTTAATGACTGGTAATCAAACGAAGTGTCATTATGTTTGAAATCAACTCCTCTATTCACATGATGTAGACTTGCACCTTCAGTGGATAGTGTAGAAGACCTCCAGCTTACAGTAGCAGCATTCCTATTATGTTGTTGTCTTTCATTGGACCAGTACCTATATGACTTCAGTGATCATGGGAGATCAAATTGTACACCATTGTATACATATATCTTTAGATTGATTTTGAGATTGAATTCCATTGGGCCTTGTTCATGACTATGACAGCGTATGGCATGTGTCTACTTTGTATTGCCTACGCATGGCCATGAACAACTATTTGGTGTATTTCCACATGGATCTGTAGTGTAATTCAGATTAGCATCCATGTGTACAAAGTCATTATGGATTGTAATATTCTCATGAGTAACTAGCACTTCCAGTTGGGCCTCCATTACACCACTTCTGGGACTTATAATGTATTTCAGTCATCCCAAATACTCCTCTGACCTCACACATTAGGGGGAATTTGTTACAAAAAACGTTTCCTCACCCCATGCAACTTGCTTAGATGGCCTTTCCATTTCCCCATGCAAACTCGAAGTCCCTTTTTTTACCTTCTAGATCCAAAAAATAACATTTTCCACATATACGCGCCCTATCAGTTAGACAACAAGTGTATACGCAAGTTGCTCCACTATAGCCCGCGTACATCGTGTTTGGTGCTCAAAATTAAAAATTATGTCAGGTTTCCATGTCATGTCATGAGATCCATGATCCTTGACCTTCCATATACTAGAAATGCTCTGACTCGGCCCTTTAGTTCCATTTGAAGACTACAAATTTAGCCATATCCAAGCCTTGGAAAAGAGGAGAGAATTCAACTTTGAGAGCAAAGATACTCTCGAGAAATTTCACTTCATATTGAGTCTGCATCCATTTATCCTTGAAAGTTTGAACTCATTGTTCAGCCCCCAAGCTCTTCCTTCTTTGTGATGGAGAACCTCATTGTCTCCTTTATATGAGATTTCCTTTGGTGTAGGATTGAAGTGGTGGAGGCACAGCTGGAGGGACTTAGTTTCTCGGTTTCAAGATGTGTCATTAGAGAAGTTTGTCACCTATATCCTTATGTTGATTATTTTAATAGAAATACTCTTTTCTCATCCAATTGATATCTTGCAAATATTTGAATTATTATTCCACGGGTGTATTTGTCATGCATGTTAATGGATTATTCTAATCCATGTGCTAACATTATATATTATCACCATATGCTTGCATGTATTGGTTGTTGAGGACAAGTTGCAGGTATAAAGCTTTGAGTTGTGTGCTCAACGGTGGTCTTCATCGAACGTCCGGGCAAGGTAGGATCTTGACCTTGTCTTGTTAGCATTTCATTTGTATAGAATACTTGGGATTAGAGTTTATTTATGTGTGCCATTCCATATGTTGTGATTTACCCCGTGCCATAGAGAGATTTTCCTCGTAACAATCCTCTACAAGTTGAAGCTTGAAACAAGGGAGTTGGTGCTTGAAAACAAGGGAGTTGGTGCTTTAAAACAAGGGATTTG